>CM018680.1:49985481-50352987 GCA_009363875.1 Mikania micrantha | reverse complement strand
TTATGAACTTGATGCGTTTATAAGTTGGTTTACAACAATGGACACCATGCTTTTGAGCCTTGCTTTAAACTAGCGTGTTAATGCCTTATTTGATAACATGATTTGAAAACCTTGATTTAATCCCATGTATTAAATCCTTTGTTTTGAATACCATGAAATGAATCCTTTGATTTGAATACCATGAAATGAATCCTTTGATTTGAATACAATGAAATGAATCCTTTGATTTGAAAACCATGAAATGTGACCTTGTATAGTAACAAGGTTTATAACATATTACTTTCGAAAACATGGTTTATAGCAAAAGAGTTTATAAAATCCATTATTTAAAAGTGCTTATCATTTATAAATCCATTTGAGTAAATCTGCTATAAAACAGTTCAAATATCCTTTATAAAACCTTTTTAGAAGAAAAGTTTAATAGTTGATAAATCCTTTAAAACATTGATAAATTCCTTGAAACAGTTGATGATCCCTTGGATTTGTAAAATGAACCTGTAATGTTTATAAGGATATAACATCTTGTATAATGAAATACAATTGTAAATGGAGGGTTTGATCACGTGTTCCACCCTAAAACAATTATAAAACAGTAAAAGAGGGGCTAATATTCTCACCTGTCTGCAGTAGACTCTGAACTATAACAAATAGCAAGTAGCAAACAGGACTTATAATTGGTTCCTATATCATTGTAATCATACATAAGATATAAGATTTATAATTGTATAGACTTTGATTCATTGATTGACTTGTGTTCTCCTAAACTTGATCAACTCTTGATTACTTGATCTCATGATAATGATTGTTGGGTAAACTTGAAAGTCATGATTGAGTCACATGGTTAATAATGATCCATGAAATGAATGTGTAATGATCTTTTATGCACAACTTGTGCACATAAAATAACAAGTGTTGATGAGTTTTGATAACCACTGTTCAATATGAAATTGTTTAGATATGTTCAACTGGTTTAGACTCTTGTGATTATGAATTGATCATATAATTGGGCATAAATAATTGTTATTGGGCCTTGGGCATGTTTATGATGTAAATTAGAATACTATGGGCCAATTCAACTTCAAGTTGGGCTCGTTCTAGGATACGTGTCCAAATCATGGGCCTTAGCCAATTGGGGTATGGTGTTGGGCCAACCACGGGTATATGGGCCTTGTAGTGGGCCGAATGCCACTATTTGGATCAAATGGAATAACATAGGTCGAATGGAATCAAATTGGGCCAAGTATGATTGGTTTGGGCCGAAAGGCTTGTGGGCTGCCAACTTAGGCAGCGAACCTATGTAAGGGATCAGCTAATGCTCCCCCAAGGTTCGGCTCTAATGGTTGACATGCAAGGTTTGGCTATAGTTCATGGTCCAAGGGCTCGTTGCATGGCTAAGGGTTCGCCTGAGATGGGATTGGTTCGTGACTAACAAGGTTTGGCTCCCAGTGATAATGCATAGATTCGGCCATAGGTTCGCCAACTAGCGAGTCAAGCATGGTTCATGACATGCATAGGGTTCGGCACTTGTTCATGGTTCGGCTGCTAACCAACGAACCATGCAGGGTTCTGCTACATAAAGGGTCGTCATTTGCTCTAGGGTTCGTGACTGCTTTCATGGAGGGTTTGGCTGATCGAGCAGATGAGGGTTCGTCTGGTCCAGAAGGTTCGTATTCTGCCTAAAGGTTCGGTAGTGTTGCTGGGGTTCGGCGAGCATCACATGCACAGGTACGGCCATCAAAAGGGTTCGGCCACCCCCTCCTCCGGCGAACCTGTTGCATCTCCTTCGTTCACCACCATCCTCAACTAGCCATACCGAAGCCTCCACATCTATGGTAATCCAGAACAAGATTTCGAAGATCCACGATTGGTTTACAAGAGTTCTAGCATCGATTATATGGGTGGGTTTGATATGCAACATAAAAACCCTATTTTCGTGATCCTCCTTTCGAGCATACCTCGTTTTGGCCGGGAGAATCCACAGATCTCTTGTACTTTCGTGTAGGGGATGTCGAGAGCTACGCGTGGACACCAAGAACGCCCAAATCCGTTGAGAAATGAGCGAGATACGAGCGTTTAAAGCTTGGATTTTTAGAGAGAGAAGGGTTGAACGAAAATTCTAGAGAGAGAGAGGGTTGTTGGTGAATTAAATGAGAGAAATGACCTTGTTCAAGGCTTTTATAGTCCGGTAGGTTTTCGGGTTCATTTCGGTCGCTCGGTTCACGTTTTCGTCGCGTAACGCGTATTTTACGCGATTTTAAATAAAGGATTATAATTCTCATCATTTTGATGAGTTTCAAAATTGTAAAAATGAAAAATAATTATTTGAATTATTTTTACTCTTCGTGCGATGTCCGATCGTTAAACACATACAATTACGTGTATACCCGCAATCGCGTACGTTTTTCGATCGTATTAATTATTTAAAGTCGTTCACTCATTATTATAAGTTCAACATTCGTATCAATATGGATCGTCACCCATAACTATACTCAGTCTCGCTTACGTATTACGATTCTTGTTAAATTAATTATTTGTCATAATATTCGCCTCAACGCTACGCACTAACACTATCCCATTACACCGAACGCAATATATATATAGGGCATACCCCAGATTCCAGCTACCTGCCGTACCTGACGCCGTCCCACCACTGTTTCGATATAATACGATACTGTTCTTACCTAGCGACTCGACTGTAAATAAATAATACATACTTGTTCCTAAATAATAATAAAGATCCTAACATACAAGCACATTATGAACACAGTAAACGCATTGACTGATTTGATATGAAACACATTTGTTCTAACACTGTTTACAACTACCATGACTAAATGTACAAATGTTACAGTCTCCCCTAGTTAAGGGAATTTCGTCCCGAAATTAACTAGCCGAAGGTACTGTAAAAAGATGAGGGTACTTAAGCTTCATCTAGTCTTCACGTTCCCAGGTGAACTCAGCACCGCGTTTGCCCTCCCATCATACCCTAACGATCGGGATACGGCTGCGTTTAAGTTTCTTGACCCCATGATCCATGATTTCAACTGGACGTTCTATGAATTGCATGTTGTTTTGAATCTGAATGTCTTCCAGTGGAATCTGAACATCGTGATCTGCCAAGCATTTCTTAAGATTCGATACACGAAATGTATCGTGAACATTGCTTAACTCCAATGGAAGTTTGAGTTTGTAAGCTACGGGACCAATCCGTTCCAGGATCTCAAAAGGTCCAACGTACCGTGGTGCAAGTTTCCCTTTCTTCCCGAATCGGACAACGCCTTTCCAGGGAGAAACTTTAAGTAAGACTCGGTCACCGACTTGAAACTCAAGCGGTTTTCGACGTCGATCAGCATAACTCTTCTGCCGATCTCGTGCGGTCTTAAGCCTCGATTGAATGATTGTGATTTTGTCTGATGTTTCCTGAATGAGTTCTGGTCCTACGACCTGTGAGTCACCAATCTCGGTCCAGCAGACCGGTGATCAGCACTTTCTACCATATAAAGCTTCGAATGGTGCACATTGAATGCTTGAATGGTAGCTGTTGTTACACGAAAACTCGATGAGTGGAAGATGAGTGTCCCAACTTCCACCGAAGTCAATGACACAAGAACGAAGCATGTCCTCAAGTGTTTGGATAGTCCTTTTGCTTTGACCGTCGGTTTGGGGATGATACGCCGTGCTAAGATTAACACGAGTTCCCAAAGCCTTTTGCAATGATTGCCAAAAGCGAGAAGTGAAACGACTATCACGATCAGAAATGATTGATGTTGGTGTACCATGACGTGCAATGATTTCGTTGATGTACAAGGTGGATATCTTCTCCATTTTGTAATCCTCTCGGATAGGGAGAAAATGAGCAGATTTGGTGAGTCGATCAACGATCACCCAAATTGAATCGAATCCTCGCGGAGTTCTCGGCAACTTAGTTATGAAATCCATGGAAATTTGCTCCCATTTCCATTGAGGAATTTCAGGTTGCTGCAGAAGTCCCGAAGGCTTTAGATGTTCTGCTTTGACTTTTGAACATGTTAGACACTTTCCCACGTACAGTGCTATGTCTTTCTTCATTCCCGGCCACCTGTAAGATGCCCGCAAGTCTTGGTACATCTTATCTGCTCCAGGATGAACTGAGTATCGCGACTTATGAGCCTCATCACAGATGAGTGTGCGCAATTCTTCTGACTTTGGAATCCAGATGCGGCCGTTGAGATATAACACCCTGTCAGATCGAGGTTCCAGTTTCTTCTCAATTCCGCAGTCTAAGTCTGCCTTAAGCTGATTGTCTGTTACTACTTGTTGTTGTGCAATACGAATCAAGTCTTTCAAGTTTGGTTGTGTGTTGATCTCCATGGCTCTTACACGAATTGGTTTGACTGGTTCCTTACGACTAAGAACATCTGCCACCACATTGGCTTTACCCGGATGGTAACGAATCTCACAGTCGTAATCAGTTAGAAGCTCAACCCAACGTCATTGTCTCATGTTGAGTTCTTTCTGATTGAGAATGTGTTGCAGGCTCTTGTGGTCTGTATAAATGACACATTTAGTACCATAAAGGTAGTGTCTCCAAATCTTCAATGCAAAGACCACAGCCCCTAACTCAAGGTCATGAGTAGTATAATTCTTCTTGTGAACCTTAAATTGTCTTGAAGCATACGCAATCACCTTGTCTCGTTGCATAAGTACACAACCGAGACCAAGGTTTGAAGCATCACAGTAGACAATGAAATCATCACTGCCTTCTGGAAGGCTAAGGATAGGGGAATTGCATAACTTCTGTTTAAGAAGATGAAATGCATCTTCTTGTTTCTGTCCCCATATAAACGCCTGACTTTTCTGAGTAAAAGTGGTAAGTGGCAAGGAGATCTTGGAAAAATTCGCGATGAATCTCCTGTAATAGCCCGCCAGACCCAGAAATGAATGAATCTCTGTTGGAGTAGATGGAGTAGTCCAGTTCTTAATCGCCTCAATCTTAGCTGGATCTACATGTATTCCATCCATGTTTATGACATGTCCTAAGAAGTGAACCTCCTTTAGCCAAAATTCACATTTTGAGAATTTAGCATAAAGTTGTTCAGCTCTTAGTAACTTTAAAACTCTCCTCAAATGATCTTCATGTTCTTGTTCCGACTTGGAATAAATCAGTATATCATCAATAAAGACAATAACAAACTGATCTAAATAAGGCCTGCAGACTCAATTCATCAAGTCCATGAACACTGCAGGTGCATTGGTCAGTCCAAATGGCATAACCATGAACTCGTAGTGTCCATATCGAGTTCTAAACGCAGTCTTTGGTATATCCTCATCATTTACTCATAACTGATGATACCCGGATCGTAAATCAATCTTAGAGAAGCAAGTTGCTCCATGTAATGGATCAAACAGATCATCGATCCTAGGTAGAGGATATCTGTTCTTGACTGTCAACTTGTTTAACTCACGATAATCGATGCACATGCAAAACGAACCGTCTTTCTTCTTGACAAAGAGAACCGGAGCTCCCAATGGTGAGAAACTCGGTCTGATGAAACCTTTTTCTAGAAGTTCTTGAATTTGACTAGACAGTTCCTGCATCTCAGACGGTGCTAATCGATATGGTGACTTCGCCACTGGGTTTGCTCCAGGGACGAGATCGATTCTAAACTCCACTTGTCGGACTGGTGGTAGTCCAGGCAAGTCTTCTGGAAATACGTCTGGATAATCTCTGATAACTTGAACATCAACAATTGCTTTCTTCTCAGGCTTTTTCTCTACCACATGTGCCAGAAACACATAGTATTCTTCTTCAGATACTTCCTCGCCTTGATGCACGATACAATCTTCAATCCGCGGCAGGGTTTCTCGCCGTAAACTAACATCGTTTCACCGGACGGTAGGGGAATTCGAATGAGTTTCTCCGAGCATATAATCTCGGCATTGTTTTTGGATAGCCAATCCATTCCTACTACAACTTCGAAACTTCCGAGCGTCATAGGAATGAGATCAATGAGAAAAAGATGGTCATTTAATCTTAACTCACAACCATGTATTATGGAATATACAACTATAGTCTTACCATTGGCTACCTCTACGGTATAGGGAGCTGTAATTATAGATAGTTGCATATTAAGCAGAGAAGCAGTATGAGCAGAGATAAAGCTTTTATCAGCACCAGTATCAAATATGATAGAAACATAATGACCATTGATGAGAAATGTACCCGTGACGACTGCCGGCTCCTCGCGTGCTTCGGTAGCTCCGATAACAAAGGCACGAGCAGTAGCAGTGTTGTTATTGAGTTTTGGACACTGATTTTTGAAATGTCCCTCTACTCCACAGTTATAACAGGCCCTTCCACCTGTTGCTATAGGAGTAGCAGTGGCAGTTGTTGCAGCAGCAAGATGAGCAGATCGATATGTAGCTGCCAAGTGTCCCATGCGCCCACACTTGAGACACTTTTTGCATGGAGTGTTGGGTAGATGATGATATTGGCATTTGGTGCAAAGTGAAAACGGGCCAGTATAGGGCTTTTTGGCATTAGCAGAATGTGGCATCGCAGTAATAGGTGTGGCATGAGTGGGTGCGGCTGCAGTCAGTGCTGCAAAGTTCTTGATTGTCTTCTGCTTCTTCTTCTTCTTCTTCTTCTTCTTGTGATGGTGCTGTTTTGGCTTCTTGCCTTCTTCAATCTGTGTTCTCTTGAATCCCTTTCGGGTGAGCACACCAGATTTAACATACTCCTCAGTAAGGGTAGCATCAAGCTTGTTGGACTAAAAGAACCAATGAGCCTGATCAGAAAAATCTCTAAGTCTCACAGCATTACAACAACTGAAGAAGAACACAAAGGCTGATATTCAAAGGTGCTGAAGTCACAAGATCTGAAGTGTAAGTCGTCAGATGTTGTAGTGTGTAGTTAGTCTTCAGTAGTTTTCTTTCAATATTTGTAAAGTCTGATGAGTAGTTTACTCATCAGATGTTTTAGTATTTTGTACTTCAGTAGTTTCAGTATTTGTACTTCAGTAGTTTTGTTCTTCAGTAGTTGTAGAGTTTGTCTTCAGATGTTGAAGACATCCTCAGTAGTTTAGTTAATTTCAGTTGTTTTGTTTTGTCTGTTAGATGTCAACATCATGTGACATCATCAGACGTCATTGCCTTCTATATATAGGCAGTTGACATGATTGTAATAAAATGAAGTTAATGATCTGAATGAGATATTCCTTTTACAGAAAACTTTCTCTCTCTATAACAAACTTGCGTTACTGTTTGATTGAAATTGTTCTTACTTTACTTATGCTAATTCTGTGTTGAATTCCGCTGCTATACTCTACTGATTTATCAATTGAGAACATCTGATCCTACAATTGGTATCAGAGCAGGTTAATCATTGATCGATTTCACAATTGATCTCTGAAACTGCTCAAATTTGTTCTCAAAATTGAGTGAATTAGCTGATTAAGTAAGAATTTGTTATAGATCGAAGTTTTCTGTTAACTTCTGTTGATTTGCATTTCAATATCAATCTGTTTTGCATCAATTGATTGAGATTTGAATTAGTTTGTGTTAGATTGATTGAATCTGTGATCATGTCAACTCCGAACAATGATCCGCACAATACAGGCTCCGCAACCAAGCCTCCGATGCTTGTGCGGAGTGAGTACAACATATGGCAACGTAGAATGCTACATCACCTGTCGATTAACAGCGCAGGATGTTGGAAATCTGTTGTGCATGGACCATATAAACCCACGATCACTGATCCTGAAACTAAGATCATGATTCCGAAACCTGCTGATATGTATTCGGATGAGGACATTAAATTGTTTGAAATTGATGCTAAAGCTCATGGTATTCTGGCCATGGCTCTGCCTAATGAGATCTATTCTGGTTTGATGCATCATGATACTGCTCATGATCTCTGGGTTGCACTGAAAGAACAATTTGGTGGAACCGATGAGGTTTTAGCAAATACTAGAGAAATTCTGGCTCAGCAGTATGAGACATTTTCTCACCGAAAGGGTGAATCCTTGACTCAACAATTTGAGCGATTCTCATGTTTAATTTCTGAGTTAAAAATGGTTAAGCAAGAATACACTAACAGTCAGATGAATAACAGATTTCTCAGATCATTGCCTGAGAGATGGGACACTTATACAATTGTCCTACGCTCTAATGCTAATCTAGAAAGTCTATCTCTCACCCAATTACATGGGAAACTCTTAACTTTTGAGAGAGAGGTAGAACAAAAGAGAAAACTGTCTTCATCTGGAAAACTTGCTGATGATTTTGTTCCTGGTAACACTGCTTTACTTGGTCAGGAGTCAGAGTTTAATGGGTCTGAATGTTCTTATGATGAACATATTGACTTTTCTACTAACAATTCTGATCATGCTTTTGTGGGAGTTGAGGGTAATGCAGGAAGTTATAGTGACAACTTGTGTTTTGTGATGGATGATTTGAAAGGTATCCCGGATGATGATCTAGAGGAGATGGACATTTTAAGTCAAATGGCATTGATCAACATCAGATCACAAAAGTTTTATAAAAGAACAGGAAGGAAGTTCCCTGGATTATCTGGCAAGACTAAGGTTGGATTTGACAAAGGGAAATTGAGGTGCCATAAGTGTCATAGGCTTGGTCACTTTGCTAGGGAGTGCAAAACATCTGGTTCTAATCCTGCTGCACCTTTTGTGACCTTTCCAAGCAACAATTCCTCAGGCAAAGGACCACAATCTTCTGGTACTAGTCAACAGCAATTCTATCCAGCTCACTTTGTTCCACAAAATCCAATGCCCTATCCATATCCTTGCTTCTACATGCCTCAACCTCCTCACAATCCAGCATTAATCCCACCTCAATCCCCTGCTCTTCCTGAACCCAGCAAACCTCAATCAACTCAACAGTCTCAACAACAACAGCATCAGAGTTTCTTCACTCCTGGAGTTGTTGATTGGAGTAGCTTGCCTGATGACTTATCAGACTTCAACATGCAGCCTTTTTCTGAAACTGGTCCACATGGTGGAGACAATCCTTTTGGAAATCTGGCACTAATGGCTATTGATTCAACTGAAAATACCTGTCAATCTTCTTCAACATCTCAGGTATCTTCTGAATCAAAAGCTAAATTATGTTCAGAGTCATGCATTTCAGCATTTGCTTCCATTAGGGAAATCAATGTGGAACTGATTAATGAGAAATTTGAATTGGAAAAGGTTGTGGCTAAAACAAAACTGAGTTTGAAAAAGCCTTAAATGAGAAAGAATCTGAAATTTATAAACTTAAATGCTTGTTGTCTGATGAAAAAGCTAGAGTGGAAGTCATGCTGGTAAAGCATAATGATCTAAAACAAACACTTGCAGCAACCCAAGTCAATTGTGAAAAATGGGTTGAGTCCTGTAAAGGGTTTGAAATGCTGTTGAGCAAACAGTCAGCTTCAAATGTTAAGTTTGGGATTGGTTACAATCACACTGGCCCCCCTGCTGATTATAAACCAAAAAGTCTTGACTGTGAATCTGATGGGGAGAGTGTGTACCAATCTACCAACTCTTCAGAAATGTCTGATTCTGCAGACATATCTGAAGAAGACTCAAATGTTTGCAAAGCTGCTGCTGAAAAGGTTGAGATTGAAACCTATTCTTATTCAATTGGGTGTACAAATGTCATTGAGGATGACACTTGTCAGGATAATGTCTTAGTTGAGATTAATCCTGATGAACATGTTTCAAATGTTTTAAACTTACACCTAATTGAGTCAGATGGGGATGGTGTTGGAGAAAATGATGCAAGACTTTTAATAAGTCAAAGTCATTCATCAGCAGTTGTGAAAAAGCTGATACTGCAACAACTGATGTTGGTAAATGTGTTGAGACACAAGTGCTGAAGAATAACTCTTCAGATGTTATCAATCCATCAGCTGTTGTCAATTTGACTACAAATACTGATGCCTCAGATGTTCTGATGAACAAACAATCTGTTTCTAAGTCATCAGTACTTGTAGACAATCACAAGGAAAGCAAAAGAGGGTGCCTTGTGATATTTGTAGGCTGTTTAATCATTCAACTGATGAATGCTGGTACAGAAAAGGTTCTAAATTCAACAAAATCAAGAATAAAAACAAGAATATACTCAAAATGAAAAATGAATTTAGTTCAAAATTTGTACCTGAATCATCAGTTGTTTCAAAATCTGGAAAATCCTTACAAGGAAATACCTCCAGTAAATCCAAGAAAGGAAAAGGGATTGTTCCAGATTCAGGGAAACAACACTTGACAGCATCTCATTTGATTAAAGACACTAAAATGATCAAACACAAAAATAAAAAATCAAGTTCTGATGTGTCTGATGAAATCAAAATTTTAACTCAAAATCATAATCAACTGATGCTAATGATGCAACAACTGATAGGAAAAGTCAATCTGGCAGAGGCATCTGTTGATTCATTTCATAAAAAGAAATCAAAGTCAAAAGTCAAATCAAAAATTTCTGATAAGAATGTTTCAAGTGTTGCTTCAACTGATAATGCTAGTTTTGTTTCTTCAAATGTTAACAGACCCAAAACCAAAATGGTTTGGGTCCAAAAGTCTAACTGAGTGTGTTGTTGTATGCAGGGTCCTTCAGCATACCAAAGTAGCATCTGGTATGTTGATAGTGGAGGATCCATGCATATGACTGGGAGCAGATCTCTTCTTCATAACTATTTCACTGGAAGGAGAGGATTTGTGTCCTTTGGTAATGATGCTAAGGGGTATATCATAGGTAAAGGTGTAGTCACTAATGGTGAGATTAGGTTTGATGATGTTAATCATGTTGAGAATCTTAAGTACAATCTGCTGAGTGTTAGTCAAATGTGTGATAAGGGTCATGTGTCTCTCTTCACTAAGCAAGATTGTAGGATTCTATCTTCTGATGTGATGCCTTTGATTGGCAAAGTGTTAGATGAGTACACACTTCTTAAGGCTAACAGAGTGGGAAAGGTCTATGCCTTTGATCTTTCTAAGAAAATCTCTGTCAAAGGTCATCCTTGTTTATTTTCTAAGGCCTCTTTCAAGGAATCTAATTTGTGGCATAGAAGATTAGGTCATGTAAACATCAAGAACATGAATCAATTGGTGAAACATGGTCTGGTTAGAGGTCTTCCTTTAAAGGATTTTAGCTGTGATGAAAACTGTTCTGCATGCTTGAAAGGAAAACAACACAAAGCATCTTTTCCTTCAATTGGGGATTCCAAATCCACTGGTTGCTTACAACTGTTGCACATGGATTTGTTTGGTCCAGTGCAGATAATGTCTATGGCAAAGAAGAAGTATTGTCTAGTTATTGTTGATGACTATTCAAAGTTTGTCTGGACCTTCTTCTTACACTCAAAAGGTGAGGTTGCCAAGGCTATTATCAATTTTGTGTTGTATGCTGAAAAGCAGTATTCTCTTTCTATCAAGTGTGTTAGGAGTGATAATGGCACTGAATTCAGAAATCATCTTCTTGATGAATTTTATCAGTCAAAGGGAATTCAGAGACAGTATAGCATTCCCAGAACTCCTGAACAGAATGGAGTTGTAGAAAGGAAGAATAGGACCCTGATTGAAGCTGCCAGAACAATGCTTGCTGATTCTGGTTTACCTCTCACATTCTGGGCAGAAGCTGTTAACACAGCTTGCTATGTGCAAAACAGAGTTTTAGTGAATCAAAGATGGTTGAAGACTCCATATGAAATCCTTCATTCTTTAACTCCTTTGATTTCCTTCTTCAGAGCTTTTGGATGTCCTTGTTACATTCTCAACACCAAAGATCAACTTACCAAGTTTGATTCCAAAGTTGATGCAGGATACTTTGTTGGATATTCTTCAACATGCAAGGCATATAGAGTGTTCAATTGTAGAACAAAGAGTGTAGAAGAAACTCTTCATGTCAAATTCAATGAATGTCCTAAAGATTCCATTCCTCAGAATCCTGCTGAGATGTTTGATCTGAATATCTTGCACCATAATTTTCATGATGAGAATAGTGGTGTAGAAGATGAAGTTCTTCCAGCTGATCCACCACCAGCTTCTACAGCAACATCACAAGGAATTTCAGATGATGAAGATCCAAGTACTCATTTGTTCAGATTCAGTGACAATATGTCCACATCTACAAAATCTGATGCTCCTCCTGCTTCAGCAATCCCACTCAATACAAATGCTGATGAAATTCTGGAATCCTCTCAATCATTTGAAATCCCAGCTGCTTTGTTCCCTGAATCATCTTCAACTGCAACATCTGATCCTCCAGCAAACACTTGCACTGATCTTATTCCATATCAAGAACTGAAGAATCATCCATTATCTCAAGTCCTTGGTGATATTTCTGCAGGTGTTTCAACCAGAAGTCAATTATCTAACTTTTGTCTTTATGCTCTCTTTGTCAGTCAACAAGAGCCAAAGAACTACCACATAGCACTTAGAGATATTGGCTGGGTGGAGGCAATGCAGTTGGAATTGTTGCAATTCAAGAAGCAACAGGTTTGGGAGCTGGTTTCTTTACCTCCAGGTAAGTGTGCAATAGGCACAAAATGGGTGTTTAGGAATAAAACAGATGAAAAAGGTCAAATCATTAAAAACAAAGCTAGACTGGTTGTACAGGGGTTCTGTCAGGAAGAAGGTATTGATTATGATGAAACTTTTGCCCCTGTAGCCAGATTAGAAGCAATTAGGCTGTTTTTAGCATATGCTGCCTTACATAAACTTAAAGTTTTTCAAATGGATGTCAAAAGTGCTTTCTTATATGGTAAAATAAAAGAGGAAGTGTATGTGTGTCAACCTCCAGGCTTTGAGGACAATAAACATCCTGATTGGGTGTACAAGCTTGATAAAGCTCTTTATGGGCTGAAACAAGCACCTAGAGCCTGGTATGACACATTATCCACTTTTCTTCTAAAAAATAATTTCACTAGAGGCTCCATTGATCAAACTTTATTCATAAAGAATGTAGGTCAGCATAAGCTACTTGTTCAAATTTATGTTGATGACATTATATTTGCTTCATCTGACCCAAAGTTGTGTGATGATTTCACTAAGCTTATGACTACAAATTTTGAAATGAGTGCAATGGGGGAGTTACAGTTTTTCTTGGGTCTTCAAATCAAACAAAAACCTGATGGAATTTTCATTCACCAATCAAAATACACAAAAGAGCTTTTAAAGAAATTTGATTTGCAAAACTGTAAGCCATGTTCCAACCCCATGAGCACCACCACACAACTTGATGCAGATCTGAAAGGTACTTCAGTGGATGAAACTCTTTATAGATGTATGATTGGATCTTTAATGTATCTAACTGCATCCAGGCCAGACATTATGTTTGCCACATGTGTTTGTGCTAGATTTCAGGCTGCACCCAAAGAGTCTCATTTAATTGCTGTGAAAAGAATTTTCAGATACTTGCAAGGTACTCAATTCCTGGGAATATGGTACTCCACTGGACAATCCTGCAAGCTGGTTGCTTTTTCAGATAGTGACTATGCAGGATGCAAACTCTCAAGAAAATCTACTTCTGGTGGGTGTCAGTTTCTAGGAAATTGCTTGGTTTCTTGGCAAAGTAAGAAGCAAACTTCTGTAGCCACCTCCACTGCTGAAGCTGAGTACATTGCTGCTGCAAGTTGCACTTCCCAAATTCTCTGGCTTCAGTCTCAACTCCTGGACTATGGCATCAAAGAACTGAAGACACCATTGTTAATGGATAGTGCTTCAGCCCTTTGTATTGTCAAGAATCCAGTTCAGCACTCTAGGACTAAACACATTGAGATCAGACATCACTTTATAAGAGATTGTTTTGAAAAAGGTCTGATTGATCCCAAATTTGTTCCTAGTGCTGATGAGCTTGCTGACATTTTTACTAAGCCTTTAGACACATCAACTTTTCAAAATTTAGTTCTAAGGCTTGGTATGTTGCAGCTTGAATAGGTTAGTGTTTCAATGAATAAAATGTTAACTATCTTTTAAAAATTTCAAAAATATTTTCATTTTTTTTTCACCATAAGTATTCTTTTATCTTGACACATTTTGATATTTTCAGTCCATACTGATACATATCAAAAGTACTGATTCAAGAACAGTCATGACCTTTTATAATACTCTAAGTTCCAAAATACTGATGAGTATTGATGTTCTAAGTACTGAAGGTCAAACATTGTTCACAAGTTCTGATGAACAAAATTTCTACAAAGTTCTGATGAACAACTTGTTTACAAATTCTGATGAACACATTGTTTACAAGTTCTGATGAACAAAATTTCCACAAAGTCTGATGAACAACTGTTGAAAACACCTGATGAACAAAATTATCGACAACACCTGATGAGTAATTTTACTCTTCAGTTGTTTAAACCTCAGTTGTTTTCTCTATTTAACTCCACCTTCTTCAGTTGTTTCATTATCACTTTCTCAGAACTTTTCATCTTTTTCAAAACCTATTTTCCCTCTTTCATCTCTGCTTCCATGGCTGCTCTTACTTTGAAACCGCGTCACAATTCGATTGCCTACTTGACCAAATCTTCATTCTGGTCCAAGTTTGATGAAGCAGTGGATTTGATGAACTCCTCTCAATTCAAAACTGCTTTTCTCATCAATCCAACTCTGTATGTTGAATCCATTCATCAGTTTTGGATGAATGTTGAACTGATAAATGTTGGAACTGGAGTCATCTCTCTTCGATCAACAGTCAATGGTCACAACGTGCATATCAGTCCCGCAGAGCTCAGGGATGTTCTTCAACTTGACGATGCCAACCTAGTTACTCAGTTCCCTAAAAGCGCCACTGACCTCTGTTTTACAAGTCATGAATACCAGGGCGACTTGAGTGACTCAACACTTTTCAAGAAGCACTTTAATGATCCAGAGCGTCTGATATTCCATATGATCAACATATGCCTGGCTCCGAAGTCTTCTTCATGGGATCAAATGTCATCTCGTTGGCAACAGGTATTGTACTCTATTCTCGAATCTCAAAAGCTAAATTTTTCTCAAATACTTTTTTCTGAATTAACTGAACATGCTGGTAAGCCTGTTTCATCTAGATGGTTACTCTATCCTCGTTTTATTATGGCCATCATAGAGAAACAGCTGCCACAAACAGGCCTTGTTGGTCAGGGGATCCCTGCTCCAGCAGTTTTGCTGGAAGTATATTCCCGACACAACTCTAACCTCACTTTAAAAGAGGCTGCCCGGAAGCTCAAACCCAAGCAAAGGGAACCCTCAGCCTCATCCTCAAAATCCAAATCCAAAGTCCCCACTAAACCAAAATCCATTAAGCCCAAAAAGGCTGCTCAGGGAAATGAGTCCCCTGAGTCTGCCCATGCCTCACCAAGGCATGAACTGACCACTGGTAGTAGTCAACCAGTGGTTCATCCGACTCCACCGGCTCAAACCGCCCAGGTTTCCTCTCAACAGGAACCTGGTGCAACCTTTGTAGGGGACACCACATTACTAGAACCTCTTTCAGTTGAAAAGGTTTCTATTGAAAAGCACCAATCTCCCCGGGTGCATTCTCCTTCAAACCCAATTCTTATGGAAACCACTCCAAATAGCCCAACTTTTGTTATTGCCAACATCCTGGATCAGTTGAACACTCCTTCTCCCTCCCAGACACCTATCAATACTGGAAAAAGCTCCAACATTGAGGGGGAGGAACAAAGTGTCTCTGATAACCCACAGGATCATGACTACAACCTCAGATCTCCTAGTGTGGAAAGAGAGATTCTGATATCTGACAAGGCTGCTACTTCATCACCTCCATCATTTGGAGTGATTGATAGTGGTAACATGGATAAGACCTTGTCAGAGGCAACAACCGATGAAGGGGTTAACCCTGAGGTTGGAAGTCCCCAGTACCAAGACAAAGGGGCACCTGAAACTGTTGAGCCACACTCAACTCAGGTAGATCCTGAGATTCTCAGGAGGTCAGATGATTTAGCTACGGCTACTGATGACCAAATAACACTTGCTGAGGTTCTAAAGAAGAACCAAATCCTTGAGGCTGAGGTCTGTAGACTCAATGAGCTACTCACCAAAATGTCCAAGGACAAAAGTCCATCTTCCCCACTTACCCCACAGATGGCACCTTCTCATTCTGAAGGTCACCCAAACACTTCAACCACAAATATCCAATTTGACAAGCCACCAGCCACTGCTTCAGGCACTAATCCTTTGGGTTTTAGCCCCCCAGAGGCATTAGCTGCTGCCTTTCTACAAATCCTCCCTCTCATCACTCCAGTCCTAAAAACAATTATTATTCAAGCCCTTGATGAGAGGTTACCTTCCAAATCCCATATTCAGCAGATGGTTGATGAGGCTGTGACTGCCAGACTTGCCACTCTACATACTCCTTCTTCCCCTGCAGCCAAAAAGGGGAGTTAGGTACTGAATCAGTCACTTCAGCTTCCAAAAGGCCAAGGTCTGAAGAGGTTGTTTCTGAAAGGTCTCCTGTTATTCAAGTAACTTATAAGAGACAGAGGAAGAATAAACCTGTTGAGGTTATCAACAGAGCTGATGTGGAAGTTGAGCAGGAAATGGTTGATAAAGAGATTGAAGCAAGTGCTGAACAAGTGGAAGCCACAACATCTGTTGTACAAGAACAAGTCAAAACCTCTGAAGTTCAAGCACAAGCTACAACCTCTGAAGTTCAAGTACAAGCTACAACTTCTGATGCACAAGACACTGAACTAGAGGGGGTTCAAATTCCAGAGGTTCAGACTCAGGTTGAGACTCAGGTTGTTGAGGTAAGGGCTCCTCCAAAGAAGAGAAGGCAACTCAGAATTCAAGAAGAAGAAAGTTCTGATGAAGAAGACAGGTTGCCTATCTCTACAGTTATCAAGCCAAAAGTTCAAAAGCCTGCAACACCAACAACTGGGTTGGATCAAGCCATTCAAAAGAAGAAAGTAACTCTACCTGCCAAATATGTGCCTGAGAAGTCATTGGTTTTTGGTCAACAACCAAAAATCACACCTGAGGATAGAATGTTAGCAGTTAAAGTGAAACTTGAAGAAGAAGAGAATCAAAGGGTGCATGATGAGCAAATCCTAAAGTTGGTTGACAAAGATTATCCTCAGACATCAACCATTACTGCAATGAAGAAAGAAGCTCAAAGGTTGTATGCTCTGAGGTTCACATACCTGTATAGGAAGGAACAGATTAGAATGTGGCCTGATCAAAGAATAATTCACAGGATCCACAAGAGAGAGGCTCCAGCAGCTTATGCCAGAAGGATCAAAAGGGTATTAAGTGCTGAAATTATGCTGGGATCAGTACTTGATCCTTGGGAGATAATAAATGACTTCAAGAGTGTGTACAACTCGGGTTCAAAGGCTCCAAATTTCTTAGAAACCAAAATGATCAAGAAAGGATTGGTATACAAGAAACTTGAACATGTTCTGCAAGCTGAGCTTTATCTGTTTCTGGAAGGAAAGCATCCAGATGAGTTTGTCTACAGAGAGATAACTAAAGTAGAGCTGAATGATGGGACAACGGCCAGGTACTTGTCTGAGTATTATGGACCTGAGTCTTTCTTCGAAGGTGAACCTGAAAGACTGACTCCAGAAGAGAAGATGTTACTACTTGAAGCTTATGTCAGGGAGTCTTTCAGGTTAGTATACAATCAATAGCTTCAATGAGAGGGGTTAATGCTCATAGTCCATTTCCCCAATGGAGTTCCCTCTCATATTTTGATTGTTAGAATTTTTTTTGGAAGCTGTTGGTTATCAGGCTTATACTTTAATTGGTCATTTTGATACTGATCTCAAAAGAAAAAGACATATCTTTCTGCCTGGGAATAAATAAGTGAGACCTTAAATAAGTTAGAGGTTTTTGGCTGCATTGGTTCAGGGGGAGTTTGTTGGACTAAAAGAACCAATGAGCCTGATCAGAAAAATCTCTAAGTCTCACAGCATTACAACAACTGAAGAAGAACACAAAGGCTGATATTCAAAGGTGCTGAAGTCACAAGATCTGAAGAGATGTACAACAGCTGAAGTGTAAGTCGTCAGATGTTGTAGTGTGTAGTTAGTCTTCAGTAGTTTTCTTTCAATATTTGTAAAGTCTGATGAGTAGTTTACTCATCAGATGTTTTAATATTTTGTACTTCAGTAGTTTCAGTATTTGTACTTCAGTAGTTTTGTTCTTCAGTAGTTGTAGAGTTTGTCTTCAGATGTTGAAGACATCCTCAGTAGTTTAGTTAATTTCAGTTGTTTTGTTTTGTCTGTTAGATGTCAACATCATGTGACATCATCAGACGTCATTGCCTTCTATATATAGGCAGTTGACATGATTGTAATAAAATGAAGTTAATGATCTGAATGAGATATTCCTTTTACAGAAAACTTTCTCTCTCTATAACAAACTTGCGTTACTGTTTGATTGAAATTGTTCTTACTTTACTTATGCTAATTCTGTGTTGAATTCCGCTGCTATACTCTACTGATTTATCAATTGAGAACATCTGATCCTACAAAGCTGAATTGTTGCTTCCAAAGTAGTGGGGTTGTTCCCCATCACGGTTCCTCTGACAACTAAAGGCAAGCCTTCAATGTATTTCTCTATCCTACGGGATAGAGGAGTAACCAAGTGTGGCACCAAAATGCACAACTCATGGAAACGAGTTGTATACTTGGCGCTTTCACCACTGTCTTGCACCAGATTCCACATCTCAACCTCGAGTTTCTTCAGCTCGTGACGTGGACAAAACTTCTCCATGAGTAACTTCTTGAAACCATCCCACAGTAAGGCTAATGCAACTTCGCGTTCTATGGTGTTCTTCTCAGAATTCCACCAGGTGAGTGTGCCCTTATGAAAAGCGCTTGAGGCCATCTTGACCTTCAGATTCTCAGGACATTCAGTGAAGTCGAGAATGTCTTTAATGCTTGCCAGCCATTGAAGTAGACCGGTAGCTCCCTCCGTACCAGAGTACTTGGGAGGCTTAGCATCGTTGAACTGCTTGAAAGTAAAATTAGCAGTTCCTGAATTGTTGGTGTTTGAGTTGTTTGCTGAGTCACTGGTACTCCCCCGAAGATTCTGGGTGATATCAGTGACCATACCCGGGATTACATCCCTCATGTGAACAGCGATAGCCCGGGCGATTTTGTTGATCTCATCATCATTGCCACTTGTTGAACCCTCACCGTTAGGACCACCTCGAGGAGGCATTCTACGAATAGAAGCCACAAGCGGGTCAGTAATGAGGAATGATACAATTGAATTTTTGCATGATAAAGTTAGTAATATATCCATACTACTAATATTATCATTCAATTGTAATATGATCAGTACACGTATAAGTTATCAACTTATTTGCATACTTATCATGTGAATATGTACAATGTCTCATGATCTCTCTCCACCAAATCTACACACTGACACTTTCCCGATATACCGAAGATAGCTTATATATAGGGCATACGAAAGATTCAAGCAAACTGCCAGCCCAGACGCCATCCCACCACCGCTTCGATATACCACGATCATGCCCTTGTTAGCATTTGGCAACATGTTTGTAATGATTTCCAAATGTGTTCCATTTAAGAATCCCATGATCTTTGACCAATTTGAACTATGATCGAATCCATGATTGAATTATGATTGAGTTATGTGTGCACCTACTAACAGTTGTTAACATGTAGAACTAAATCATACGTGTGCTCTACACTTTCCCGTTAATCTATGTTAGTAAGTACTAGTCATGTAATTACTTAAGATTTTCACTTAAGGTTTACATTTACAGAATGTTCAGAACTTGATTGATTCAACGTAATGTTTGACTCATCCAAGTTTGAATTGCACAATGATTGGATCCCAAATGTTTATATCTCATGTGTTTGACTAATGTTCAATGATCCAGTTGCTCCCGAATCTTCACTTCAAACACGAATGCCGGATTCCCCCTGACATACCGAAATAAGCTTATATATAGGGTAAGCTCTCACCGACCCACCACTTACCTCAGCACGTTAGCGTAAATCCGCCGTTTGTATTTGGAGCTAAGATTCCAACTCTTGATTGATTATGATTGATTCGTGATTGTCTCTTGTTCTGTAACTATGATTATGATTGTGTAAACCATGGTTCTTAATTTACTATAAATTAAAACCTTAGGTTTCAGTCCTAGTTTGATTAACCTAGGTTCCCAATACTTACCGTATTGAGTATAATGATCCCCATGTGTGAACTTCAACTAAAGAATACTGTTACACAGATTCTAAGTTATAAGTTCCTATGACAATGAACACCTGATAATGATAACATGACAAGGATTTCAAATCAAGATTCTAAATTAATAGATCTTGACCTCTGAATTCCTATTATAAACATGAAAAGGAATTTAGATCAAAGATACTAAGAATACAGATCTTTGCCTCTAAATTCCTATGATGAACTCTGATGGAGAATTCCAGATCAAGGATACTAAGAATACAGATCCTTGCCTCTGGAATTCTTTAATGAACTATGTGTGGGAATTTCAGATCAAGGATACTAAGAATACAAATCCTTGCCTATGAAATCCTTAAATGAATATGTGTGAGAATTTAATTCGGTTTCTAAAATTACAGAATTCCGATTCAAATCCCTTAACTCCACATCTAATCTTAGAAAAATGTCCCTAAGATCTTTCAAGGTTAATGTAGACTTAATGCCCACTTAAGTTACTTAGATCCTAAGTATCCTCAAGCCTATAGCACTTAGTCCTATTGGGTAGCTTAGGTTATAGTCTAGGTCATTAAACATTGGCTTTTTCCTAGTTCTCTACAACCTTGGCTCTGATACCAACCTGTCAGACCTCTGCGCCGCGTGCGGAATCCACGGCGCGGTGACGTATGAACAGTTGAATCATGCACAAGTATTGAATAAGAACAACCACAATGGATTACTAAGTTTTCATAATGTTTAGACAATTGTTCAGTTACAGACAATCTATCTACCAAAATAATGACAACTACAGACCCAAAATATAGTTTACAAAATAGGACTTCAAACAAGACAATTAAACAATTAGGATTTAGTGTGTTTCTAATCCATCCTAGCATGTTTCTTCATCTTGTTCTATCTTAATCGGTCCCCTTAGTTGTCCTTAGAATACTTTAAACCTGATTACCTGAAACACGTGAAAAGTAACTGTCAACTACGGAAGTAGTTGGTGAGAACAATAGGTTTAACATTGGTAAACATGAATTTGTAGTATAAGGCATAGCTATATTAAAGCAATAATTGATTCACATGGATGAGCTGCAACCCAAACTAACATCAAGTATGTAAAAACGTGTGTAAACAGTCCACGACTATTTACTAATGAAGCCAACATATAATCAAGTCCCAAACTACGTTTGGAGTTCGATAATATATCAACAGTTTTGATAAAACCATCATGAAACCAAACCTATAGTTAGCTTATAAAACAAATTTAAAAGCAAACTCCATTTTGGTAGGAACCCGTGTGTTCGCTTTCCCTTGTTGTGATCACCCAGTACTAACGCTAATGAATATGAAACTTGATGCGTTTATTAGTTTGTTTACAACAATTGACACCATGCTTTTGAACCTTGCTTTAAACTAGCATGTTAATACCTTATTGGATAACATGATTTGAAAACCTTGATTTAATCCCATGTATTAAATCCTTTGTTTTGAATACCATGAAATGAATCCTTTGATTTGAATACCATGAAATGAATTCTTTGATTTGAATACCATGAAATGAATCCTTTGATTTGAATACCATGAAATGTGACCTTGTATAATAACAAGGTTTATAACATATTACTTTCGAAAACACGGTTTATAACAAAAGAGTTTATAAAATCCATTATTTAAAAGTGCTTATCATTATAAATCCATTTGAGTAAATCTGCTATAAAACAGTTCAAATATCCTTTATAAAACCTTTTTAGAAGAAAAGTTTAATAGTTGATAAATCCTTTAAAACAGTTGATAAATTCCTTGAAACAGTTGATGAGTCCCTTGGATTTGTAAAATGAACCTGTAATGTTTCTAAGGATATACACATCTTGTATAATGAAATACAATTGTAAATGTAGGGTTTGATCACGTGTTCCACCCCAAAACAATTATAAAACAGTAAAAGAGGGCTAATGTTCTCACCTGTCTGCAGTAGACTCTGAACTATAACAAATAGCAAGTAGCAAACATGACTTATAATTGGTTCCTATATCATTGTAATCATACATAAGATATAAGATTTATAATTGTATAGACTTTGATTCATTGATTGTCTTGTGTTCTCCTGAACTTGATCAACTCTTGATTACTTGATCTCATGATTATGATTGTTGGGTAAACTTGAAAGTCATGATTGAGTCACTTGATTAATAATGATCCATGAGATGAATCCGTTCACCACCATCCTCAACTAGCCAGACCGAAGCCTCCACATCCATGGTAATCCAGAACAAGATTTCGAAGGTCCACGATTGGTTTACAACAGTTCTAGCATCGATTATATGCGTGGGTTCGATATGCAACATAAAAACCCTATTTTCGTGATCCTCCTTTCGAGCATACCTCGTTTTTGGCCAGGAGAATCCACAGATCTCTTGTACTTTCGTGTAGGGGATGTCGAGAGCTACGTGTGGACACCAAGAACGCCCAAATCCGTTGAGAAACGAGCGAGATACGAGCATTTAAAGCTTGGATTTTTAGAGAGAAAAGGGTTGAACGAAAATTCTAGAGAGAGAGAGGGTTGTTGGTGAATTAAATGAGAGAAATGGCCCTGTTCAAGGCTTTTATAGTCCGGTAGGTTTTCGGGTTCATTTCGGTCGCTCGGTTCACATTTTCGTCGCGTAACGCGTATTTTACGTGATTTTAAATAGAGGATTATAATTCTCATCATTTTGATGAGTTTCAAAATTGTAAAAATGAAAAATAATTATTTTAATTATTTTTACTCTTCGTGCGTTGTCCGATCGTTAAATACATACAATTACGTGTATACCCGCAATCGTGTACGTTTTTCGATCGTATTAATTATTTAAAGTCGTTCACTCATAAATATAAGTTCAACATTCGTATCATTATGGATCGTCACCCATAACTATACTCAGTCTCGCTTACGTATTACGATTCTTGTTAAATTAATTATTTGTCATAATATTCGCCTCAATGCTACGCACTAACACTATCCCATTACACCGAACGCATTATATATATAGGGCATACCCCAGATTCCAGCTACCTGCCGTACCTGACGCCGTCCCACCACTGTTTCGATATAATACGATACTGTTCTTACCTAGCGACTCGACTGTAATTAAATAATACATACTTGTTCCTAAATAATAATAAAGATCCTAACATACAAGCATATTATGAACACAGTAAACACATTGACTTATTTGATATGAAACACATGTGTTCTAACACTGTTTACAACTACCATGATTAAATGTACAAATGTTACAGATCATGAGGCATGTCATGAAATGGGTAATAGTTTGGTTTGTGGATCGGGTCGTTGTTTGGGTCATGGGTCGTGTCATGGTTTGGTTCATGGGTTGAGCCGTTGTTTGAGTCAAGGGCAAATAATTGTTTGAGTCATGGATCGGGTCGTGGCTAGGTCATGGTTCGAGCCATGGTTTGGGTCATGGTACGGGTCATTGTTCACGTCATGCTACGGGTCATGGGTCGAGTCATAGTTCACGCCATGTTTTGCATCATGGTTTTGGTCATGGTTCGAATCATGGTTTAGGAGGAGAATCCTCTTTTTCGTCTCTCTTTATCCCATCTCCTCTTCTTCCATCTCTCAAATCTCTCTTCGATGGACTTTTGTGCAGGAATTAAAAGCTCAAGGTGGAGAATCCTTCATTCGCAAGGAGGAGTAGCCATAATAGGAAGAGGAGAAGTCTTCGGTGGTCTCAAGGAGTAACCTGGGACTAGGTCTGTGCGGCGACTGGAGACCTGCGGCGACCAGAGATATGCGGCGGTGATGGGCGTGGGATACGGGGAGCCGATGGTGGTGGGCTTGGGAGGTGGGGGAGGCGACGGGAAAGAAAAAGGAAGATGTTAGGTCTGAATGAGGGTATAAATGATAACCCCCTTCTCTTTCCTCCATTCAGACTTGCTTTAAGATCTGAATGGTTCAGATGCTCATTCAGATGTTTTTTTTTGTAACACCCTAAAATTATCTAATACAAGTGTTTGAATTTACATATGAGTAACTGGCAATGTACTTGTATGACAAACGGATGAAAAAAAATAAGCGAAGTAAGTCCACGAAGGAGATGTACTCAAACCAAGTTCAAGAAACCTAAGTGGATTTCGAGAACCCCAAGAAACGGGCTTTGATCGACCATACGAAGGGGGAAACGCACGGGAATCTATAGGAGTGATCATCTAGCATCAAGTAAGCATCCTAAATTAAAAAGTTAGGATTTTTATATGAAAGGGAACTTATGCATAAAGCTCACACCTTTATGCATAACGTTCGAAACTCTGTAGTTCTAACGTGTGGGTAACAACAATAAGGATCCCAGAACTAGCTCCCTAGGGTCTTAGACGAATTTCTAATATGGTTTACGATGAAAAGGCGAGTACTCGAAAATATGCTAGGGAGAAAACTCGGAATCATAATTGATTCATAAGACCATTTCAAGAACACCCTTCGAGCATGTGGATTTCGATTACAAGGTGTCGAGTACACATGTGAATTCGAGTTTTCGTGAGAATTCGAGTACACATGGGAATATGAGTACTCATTGATTTCATGTATTCTTATTCGTGTACTCTGTTAATTCGAATACTCATGAATTTCGATTAAATGGTGGTAAATGAACCTCAAGTGTTTCGGATACTTAGCTAAGGTTCGGGAGTTTGAGCTTATAATGGGGGACTAGTTGACAATGAGGACTTAGAATAATTTCTAAGTCTAAGAACGTGATGTAATGAGACGATGTAACTAATGTAGGTTCTCAAGTCTTGGCTAAAGAGTTCAGCTAAGGAAATGAGAGTCTAATATCATGTGAGTTCTAGATGCCCTATTTCGACACTTTATGTGTACTTATGTTTTGGGCTGACGTACATATTGCTAATATGTTTATGATACGCTATGATGCTATGTGTCTATTCTATGATGATGAATGCATGATAAATGAGTTATGATGATGAATAGTATAATGATATGATATGATGATGACTGTATGATCGCATGCATATTGATGATAACTACGATGATAGTTATAGAATGTTACGATAAGGTCCTAGGTTGCTAAAATGGAGGTATGATGTTATGACTATGATGCTAGCATGATACATATACATGTGCCATGATGTTATGTTATGATGATGATGCTAGTATGACATATGTATGAAGCTAGGATGATATGATGAAATGATGCTAAGCATGACATATTTATGATGCCATGATGACTACGATGAATGAAAATATGATGCTAGCATGAAATGTTATGATGATTATGATGAATGATGATATGATGCTATTATATCATAAATGATGAATGGACGATGTTCTCGTACTTGTTATGGGATATGTATGAATGATGCTCCAGTACTTGTGCTAGGTAAGTATGAAAATCAACCTGACTATAATAGGGTATGAGAGTCAACCTGACTATAACAGGGTATGATAGTCAACCTGAGTATAACGGGGTATGGAGCCTTGTGCCGGCATAAGCCCTCTGTTCATGTTGATGGCAGTGGATGTACGATGATGATGTTTATGATGTTATGTGATAAGGTTATGGATTATGTGAATGTAATGATGTTTTATGATAAGTAGGCTTTAACTTACCAAAATGTTTACGATGTTTTATGAAAACTAGAACTCACCAGCGTGAGCTGACATTTTAGCGTGTATGTCATGTTAAAGCTAAGGTAAGAGAAAGCATGGAGCTCGGGCATCAAGATAGAGAATCTGATGGTGTTGGCAATCGTATATGTTTTTGATACAGACACTTGTATTTTTGTTTATCAAATTATGTTTTAATCTCCGCTGCATGTTTATGAAAGTTTTTGGTTTAAGAGCCATGTGTTACGATGAAAACCAACCTCTGGGAGGCACCAGGGATGGGGGCCTCACATTTTTCGTTCAAACGTTCGAAACAAATGGTCTGAATCTGAATGGTTTAGATTCAGACCCATTTAGATGTAAACAAACAACCCCTTAGATTTGCATGATGCTAGAGGAGCTGACATATGCAATTGCATTCAAAATCAAACCTTAGTTGGGTAGAGATTTGACTAAATATTCTTAAGTTTGTTTTTCCCTTTCGTGTCTTTCCTCTCGTCAAACACCTATTCCCATAGCAAGATTTTTGGTTTGACTAATTCTGACCCATTCTTTCGTATTAAACCCTATTTTTAAGTTTCAGGCAATGGTAGATTCAACCCATCCAGTTCGATTCCTCTAGCTGTATTTAAGTATAATTCGCTACAACTAACGTAATTAAGTTACTTACAAGCTTCTCATATGATAACTATTATTTTGAAAATACCATTACCTAATTAAACATATTGTAAATTCAAATATTTATGACTTTTATTTATTTATTAAAAGTTTACCCAATATGGGTTGCTATATAGTGTTCGTTTTATATGTCACGATGTCGCACCTCGAGCTCTAGGCAGCCAAGGAGTTGTGCCCCGATTGGTTACATGTGTATGTGTTGGTCAGAGTTTATTTTTCTTTTTCATAAGTTTTAAGCGTTGTTTTGTGAATTTCATAATTATACGCTGCGGAAATCATTATTTTGCTTTTTACATAATTTTGTAAATAATTCACATGTATATATGTGAAAGTAACTTTTATGATTTGTAAATAGTTCATATGCGTAGGTATGAAAGCCTCATTGTCACATTTTTGTAAATTAACTTTTCAAAAATATGTTTTCGAGATTTCATGAGGTTTCATACACATAGGTATAAATACTTGACTTGGTTAACTAAGGTTTGTTCTGCAATATTACAATGTATCTTTTCACATAAAGCCTTATCTATTGTTTTGTTTATGATACACGTTTCAATACTATTAAACCTTTTATCGATTCAACTTTAATTTACTCACCAACTACTTCTGTAGTTGACTATTTTTCACTTTTATCATGTTCCAGGTGCAACTTAGTAAACCTTTGTATGAACACACAAGATGCTTTGGACTTAGAGCTTTAAAAAAATTGTACTTTATTTTTGGATGTTGAACTTTGTTTGTTTTGGTTTGTAAGACAATGTAGTTTGGTTTGATAAATTATGAAGCATTTATAGTTTATCATAAGCTTTTGAGTAGTCGGTTTGCACCCCGATGTATTCCACCGTCGGTTGGGGTGTGACAAATTGGTATGAGAGTCATGATTATAAGAAATAAGGCTTTTAGACATGACCTAAACTATAATGTAAGTTAGATAGGAACTTATGTGTTTTCTATCTCTATTTCAATCCTGATTCTTGTCTCCACCTATCATTAGGAAACTTTCAACGGTCAAAATGTCAAGATTTTGAAAACATTCTTAAACTTTAGTGTAATCCAACCGTTATAGGATAATTACCCATATCTTGGGTGTTCAATCGATAAAAGTATTTAAAATAATTCCTAACCAACCGTTGGACCTGTTACGCTTTCCTGGGAACTCTCTAGGTGAGTAGTTACTTATCGGCTAAAGCATGTCTCTCGCAATTGTTACATAAAACTTGAAATACTTCAATTAGTCCGAGTAACCGTAACTTGGTTACAATTTATATGATTTATTTAATTTATCCTGTAATTCTTATGAATTAATTAATTGAAAACTGAATATCCTCCATTTTATTTGTTTTATTTCTATAGAATGCCTCCCCATCATGAAATTCATCATCGTGAAAGGAACGAAGAGATTGCCCAACTTGCAGCTCATCAAATAGTTTCTTTACCAAACCTCGTAAGTCAACTCACTGCAGCGACCCAAAACAGGCAATGTGAATATGGTGGCAATCATAACTGCACCTTCAAGCATTTCATTTCTTGCAAACCCACTACTTTCAATTGAACGAAAGGAGCCACCGGTTTGCTACAGTAGTTTGAAAGCATAGAGAACACCATCCTCATTATTGGGTTCCCCGAGAATCGTTGGTTGCAATGAGGAAAACCTCGCTTATACTACTTGGTGTTATGAAATCAGCCTACTGGTGCCTCATATGATCACTCTTTTATCTAGGGCTATTGAGAAATATATTGATGGGTTACTATGAGGATCCAAGACACACTACTGGGTAGGAATCCAACAACACTTAAAGATATGATATGCCTAGTTGCGGCCTTGACTGGTAATCATGTCAAGGTGGGTACCTTAACTAGGAAAGGTGCTAAAAATACTACCACTGAGCCTACTACAGATGAATCTTCTAGAACTTCACATGCGCCTTTGAACCAAGTTCCAATGCAAGGGTTCAATCCTACCAAGAAACAATAAGTAGGAAACCAAACTTTCTGTAACACATGTTGCTTACATTAACCTACAAATGTGCCATGTCTCCTATACCCCAACTGTGGGCATTATGGACATTTGGTTATTACCTGCCAAACCATTCGGCCACAAAATAACCTAACATATCCCGTCATCTAACAAAACTCAAACAACCAAACCAATAGAGACATGATTCAAAACTCTCCATTCGTTATCCAAGGTAGAGCTTGTTAAAACTGTGATGACCCAAACCACCTTCATAATACTTGTCCAAGACTTAATGCTCAACCTATGGGAGTGCCAGCAACTTGTGGGTGTACTTTCAACATCAATGCCAATTAAGCCCAAAATTAATTATGTGATGAATGGTCATTATTAATTGATAAGCAATATGCTTCATTTGTATTTGATACGGGTGCTCATAGAAGCTTTATATCTCTTGAATTTGAACCTTTACTTGCTAAGAATCGTACAAGACTAGATAACTCATTCACTTTAGAATTTCACTTAAACTTAAATGATCAAACATTCACGATTGATATTTTACTGAAGCAACTTGGGAGTTTTGACATCATAGTAGGCATGGAATGGTTATCACAAAATCATGCTGAATTCGTGTGTGCTAAAAACACATTTGCATTCCTCTTCCATCTTGTGATACTTTGCAAGTTTATGGTGAGAAGCTGTGACACACAACAATTTCAGGTAAATTGCAACTCTTACAATTTTGTATTTCACATTCATACTTGTTGCATTTAGTTTAATTATGTTTAATTAGATGAGTCAAACACAAACAACTGCGAAACAATAGTTCGAGGAACTAACGAATCGTACATTGCACATTGGTTTTGGAAACCAAGTGTGGTATACACAAACACAAACACAAACGCAAAACAATAATTCAGGGAATTATTGAATTGTGCATTACACGTTGATTAGGATTAATCAAGCGTTCAAATATTTTGTAAAACAAAAACACAAATGATTAAAGATAATTCGAAGAATTATCGAAACACACACGAGTCTCACGAACGTTGGTGAACAAACAATAATCAAACAATCATATGTATTACTATGTGATTATGTGCTAAACACGAAATAGATGTTTAGGATAAACGTTAGGAATCTAACATGAACGAATTCGAAAAACCAAGAAATGAAGACTTCGTGGCACGCCAAGACCCCTCGGCGAAATCTTTGGCGGTACAAGAAGCAGGAGCGAGAATTTGAATCCCGAAATCCTTGGCGGTACGCGAAGGCCATGCATGATCACCCTTGGCGGTACGCAATGGGTCCCAGGGGACAAAACCTTATAAAAAGCAACCTCAATTCATTTTGCTCGGTTTTCTTACACACCACAAAGCCTTTTCACTCAAATTCGACCAAGAACTACTGAAATCGAACCTCCAAACCTCTGGAATCAATACTTTAGCCATTTTTGGGAGATTTGAAAATATTGGAGTTCATGGAGAAGTCTTAGAAGCCATCATCAAACAAGAAGACCATCTCCAGCCGTTCCAGAGTCTTTTAGCTTCTATCCAACTCAAATCCTAGCTGCTAAGGTAGTTTCTATGGCTTATCTATAGATAGATCATACATGTATAGTGTAAAAACACACATGCAAGTGTGTTTGAACACATGCAACTCCATGTGGCTCTTGTGCACGAAATTTGTTGGTATTCTAGTGTTATTTTGATATAGATCTACTGATTTTGGAGTGTATAAGTGTTTGGATTGAGTTTTGATAGGTTGTCATGTTGATTTTGAAATTCTTGCCATAAAAGGAAACTTTTATGTTGCATGTAATATATTTGTGATTATCTAGACATGTTAGACAAGTCTAGATGTTGTCAAATGCATAGTGAATTGTTCAGAAACACATTTGGGGATTTGATTTTGTGAAAAACATGATTTTGTAGAAACTTACTATTAATGGAAACTTTTGTAAATCAAAAGAGGGGTTTTGATGTTTCAAGATGTTTTGATGACTTTTGATTATTGAAATATGTTTGAAAATGATTTATAAGCATAATGGAAACTTTGATTTGTGAAAACAAACCTTTAAACATATACTTACTATTTTAGGAAACTTTATTTGGGGCAAACACCATAAATGATGATTTATGTGCAAATTATATGTTTTTATTGTCTAAACGTGTTTGTATAAAAATACTAGAGTTATTAGTTTTATGAAATGATATTTCATAACTATACTTTGGAATAATTAAAAACTTTCTAAATAGAGAAGCTTTCCCGAAACGGGAACGATATGATTTACGAAACATGACTTATCTGAAAGCATCACGATTAGAGTTGTCACACCCCCAAATTCCCACTTGCGGTGTCAGACCGCTGGGTGTGACATGGCCAGGATCAAAGTTCTCGGTCATATAGAACGACTCTATATGAGTTTGAAAACAAATTGTTTTGATAACTATTTCAAGTTACAATTAACAACGGAAATAAGTTAATTGCTTTAGCAGCGGAAATGTATTTGTCTAGAGACTACATTGATTAAAGTACATTAACATAATAATGCTCAAAATATGAGCTAGTATGCATGCAAGACTCTTTGTTAGTCCTACTCAATATGCATCCTAGCATAGTGCATTCAGTTACATGAGAATACATGTGAAAACGTGTCAGCATAAAGGTGGAGCGTTCACAGGTTTAGACAGTAATAAACAATAATTCAGACATATACTGGGTATGTTAAGTTATTTTTTTGGATCTACGATCCGGAGTGTGTCAGTTCATCTTAACGAAACTCGACTATTCCTTTGCCTACCCTGGGTCATCGCTGAACCCAGATCAACATCGATATTACACTCGTTGTGACCTCCAGTCACAGTTGTTGCTAAGTGAGGCTAGTAAAACCCAGTAGTACTACATAATAACGACTCGTTTGCTACACAACTAACGGTAATGGTATAATAGTTACACTCAAAAGTTGTTTTACAACATACCAGTCATATATCTAAAACAGTTGCATTGTATTCTCACCCCAAGAGTTTATCAAAACAGTTAAGAGTAAAAAGTGGGGCTGTAAACTGACCTGAGTTTTGTTGTTGCGTTCTTCTCGTGAAAGGTTTAGTGCGCCTTTAGCGGTTACCTATATCAGATAGGTGTTATGTGTTTTGTGTTTTACATCCTTGTTGGTCTCACTAGACCATTTTCGTGTCCAAACAACTCTGAATTGTTGTGTGGGTCGTGTTGACCGTGTTTGACTTAACGGCCCATTGGTGACGTGTTTTTAGTTCAAGTTATCATTTGACATGCCATTTGGTGTCGTGTAATGTGTGTGAGAACATAAATTGCATTCGTTGGATAACTTACTATTTATAGTAGGTCTCCATTTTTAAAAAAGTTTCTATGTTAAGCAAATCATACAAGAAATCACTTTCCGTTTGTTCTAGCATGCATGGTTAACCTATATGAACATGTTATCACATAGCATTCAATTATATAGTCAAATAATCATGTTTCTAATTTAAAAGTTACTATTTATAGAAAGTTCACATATCTCATTATTCAAATCATCAATAATCCTTTCTATCATGATCCTACGACTCTCAATGTTATTATTATGACTCAAGCTAGGCCAAATCGTCATTTATGAACACGTTCATTAGCCAAAGTTTCCATTTATTGAAACTTGTAACAAATACCCATATTTCAATCATTGTAATGAATCAAAACACCTAATATCATCATGTTAATATCAAATAATCATGTTAAACATACAAAGAATATCAAGTTCATCATCCTTTAACCATTTGTAACTTAAAAGTTTATTGTTTTTAGAAATAATAGTGTAAATCAAGTTTTGGTAACACTTTCAACAAATCAATACACTTAAAATCATCATACAATTTATAAATCACAATTTCAAACACATGCATATGGCCATTTCATCGTCTATCAGCATACTTGCAAGAATAAAGTTTCTAAAGTTAGTAATATCTTCAAATAACCCATTTTTAATAACAAAAATCATGTTAAACATTGTAGGATGTCCCAATCATCACTCTTAAGCATATGTTCATATCCAAAATCATGTAAACCCATGTTGACGTTCCTTAATAAAGTCATCAAATACCCATCAAATCTCATGAACATCATCATGGATTATTCTCATATTATCAAATCAATCATAAAATCATGAAATCACATATTTAAAAAGATGAAATTTTGTGCATGTGGTGTGTGGGTAGTTGCATGTGTGTGGATCGCCTTGCATGTGGGTTTAGAGGTGTTGTTAAGCTATAAGGACCATTAGAACTACCTTCTTTGAGCTTCTAATCAACGAAATGAAGCTTGGATGGTCCTAGATTTCTTTTGGCATCGACCAATGGTGAAGTTCCAGTAGTTTGAAGGTGTTGATGAGGATGGTGAGAACCTAAAATGGTTTCTTTACGCCCCAAGGCTTCAATCTCTTCAATATTAAGCATCCAAAGGTGTAACAATGGCTTCAGAGGTTTCAAATGGTGTATAATGATGATAATGGACGTAAAATAGCTTCTTGGTTCGAGGATGGCAGATATAGGTTCGTTAGCAATGATTTAGTCTTGGTTTTATCAAGATTTTGCGTGTCAGACTCTTTGCGTACCGCCAAGATAGTAAAAGTAAGTTCTCAGGGTACCGCGATGGTTTTTGGGATTCAAATTTCCCGCCTACCCTTCGCGTACCACCATGACGGGTTCTGGAAGAGCCTAATAGGCCTAATTTCGTTGTTTCGATCCGTTTTTCGATTGTTTTACGATTACTATCATCTTTCCTCGACATATTATTGTTGTTTGGTTTGTTTAGGTTCTCAGAAGGCTTAATTGTGTTTGGTTATCTTGTAGATTCGTTTAATTCACCGGTGTTTGTTCATCAAGATACGTGCGCGCGTTTTACGATAATTTCTCGAATTATCATTTCGTTGTGTGCGTTTAGACTGTTGTGCCACGTGTCACACTAAATTCACTAATTCTAGTGCCACGTATGTAATAATAATATAATTTATCATTTAAAATAAATAAATGATGACCTGGAAACTATGAGGTGTCATATCATCAGTTAATAAGAATTTCGTCCCGAAATTCAGTTCGTGTTGTCGACGTTTGTTTGATTTGTGAACAGGTGAGGGTATTTTTTTTCATTTGGTCCTCTCGTTCCCAGGTGAATTCCGGTGCACGTAATGAGTTCCATCGCACCTTGATTATTGGTATGCGACTAAGTTTGAGTCTCTTAATTGATCGGTCCATGATTTCAACTGGTTCCTTAACGAAGTGTAGCTGCTCATCAATATGGATTTCCTCTAGAGGAATAGAAAGTGTTTCATCGGATAAGCACTTCTTGAGGTTGGATATATGAAATAAGTTATGTACGCTACTCAGATCTTGTGGTAACTTCAGCTCATAGGCCATGAGACCTATACGTTTTGTGATCTCAAGGGTCCCATATAGCGAGGATTCAGCTTCCCTTGCTTCTCGAATCAGATCACTCCCTTCCATGGCGAGAATTTAAGAAGTACTCGGTCTCTCACCTGGAATTCCAAAGGCTTGCGCCTTTTTTCGGTGTAGCTCTTCTGTCGATCCCGAGCTGCTGCCATTCGGTTTCATATCTGCACCATCTACTTAGTCGTCTCGTGCACGAGTTCGGGACCAGTCAGTTGGCTTTTACCAAAATCTACCCAACAAAGAGGTGATCTGCACTTACGTCCGTAAAGTGCTTCAAATGGTGCAGCCTTGATGCTGGTGTGATAATTGTTATTGTAGGAGAATTACACCAAGGGTAGGTGAGTCTCCCAGCTGTTGCAGAAATCGATTACACATGCTTGAAGCATTTCTTTGAGTGTCAGGTTGGTTCGTTCACTTTGCCCATCCGTCTGCGGGTTATAGGCAGTACTCATGTCTAACCTTGTCCCCAGTGCCATATGCAAGGACTTCCAAAAATGTGTTGTGAATCGGCTGTCACGGTCGGATATTATGAGATTGAAACTCCATGTATAGATACTAATTCCTTCAGATAAATTCGAGTCAATCTATCTAACTTGTCGATTTGTTTGATTGGCAAGAAATGTGCAGATTTTGTGAGTCGGTCTACAATCACCCGGATGGTATCACAACCACTCACTGTTTTTGGCAATTTCGTGATGAAATCCATGGAAATCTGCTCCCATTTCCATACCGTGATTTTGGGTTGTTGAAGTAATCCGGATGGTTTCTGATATTAGACTTTTACTTTAGTACAAGTGAGGCACTTGCTCACATAGGTTGCGATCTCTGACTTCATATTGGGCCACCAATATGTTATCTTCAGATCGTGGTACATCTTTTCAGAACCTGGATGTACAAAATATCGGCTTTTGTGTGCTTCGTCCATCACTACATTCCTCAATCCACCGTAGTGTGGAATCCAAATCTGATTCATAAGATAGTAGGCTCCATCAGCCTTCACCTCCAAGTGTTTATCCATGCCACGCAAGAATGCATGATTGAGGTTTTCGGTCTTCAGAGCTTCCTGTTGTGCGGTTCGGATCTGATTAGGTAGCTCTAAGTGTATCATAAGCTGTAGTGCACGTACACGTTTAGTTGCTTCCTTTCGGCTCAACGCGTCGGCTACTACGTTAGCTTTTCCAAGTTGGTACTTGATTGCACAGTCATATTCGCCTATCAGTTTGACCCATCTGTGTTGTCTCATGTTCAGTTCTTTCTGGTCAAAGATGTGTTGTAGGCTCTTATGATCGGTGAATATTGTGCACTTAGTTCCATATAGATAGTGTCAGCATATTTTCAGTGCAAACACCACCGCTCCCAACTCCAAATCATGAGCTGTGTAGTTCTTCTCGTGCACCTTTAGTTATCGAGACACATAGGCTATAACTTTCTCGTGTTGCATTAGTACACAACCGAGTCCTTGCTTTGATGTGTCACAACAGACTACAAGATCGTCACATCTCTCCAGTAGGGATAAGATTGGTGCACTGCACAGTTTTTTTTAACAGATTGAAAGCAGATTCTTGCTTCGGTCCCCATTCAAATTTCTTGTATTTATGCGTAAGGGGTGTCAGTGGTTGTGCGACCTTCGAGAATTCCTCGATAAATCATCGGTAGTACCCTGCCACTACTAGGAATTGTCACACCTCGGTTGGAGTCTTAGGTTCTTCCCAGTTGTTAATGGATTCGATCTTGGCTGAGTCTACATGTATCCCTTTTTCATTCACCACGTGTCCAAGAAACTGGATTTCACGAATCCAAAAGTCGCATTTGGAGAATTTTACGTATTGTTGCTCCGTCTTCAGTAGTTCCAAGACAAGCCTCAGATGTTTAGTGTGCTCTTCCTGATTCTTGGAGTATATCAGGATTTCATCTATGAATACAGTTATGAATTTGTCTAGGTATGGCTCACACACGCGGTTCATGAGATCCATGAATATAGCCGGTGCATTGGTCAGTCCAAACGGCATGATCAAGAATTTGTAATGTCCATATCGTGTCTGGAAGGCTATGTTAGGAATATCTTCCTCTTGTATCCTCAGCTGATGGTAACCGGATCTCAAATCGATCTTTGAATATTAGCTTGACCCTTGCAACTTGTCAAATAAGTCGTCTATTCGTGGTAGAGGGTATCGATTCTTGATCGTCACCTTGTTCAGTTCTTGGTAATCAATTCACATGCGAAAAGATCCGTCTTCACGTATAGAACTGGTGCTCCTCATGGCGAGAAGCTCGTTCTGATAAATCCTCTATCTAACAACTCTTACAGTTGATTAGATAGTTCTTGCATCTCAGTTGGAGCCAATCGGTATAGTGCTTTAGTTATCAGTTCAGATCTTGGTGTTAGATCTATCTAGAATTCAACCTGTCGCTTCGGCGGTAGTCCTGGTAGATCATCGGGAAAGACTTCGGGGAAATATCGAACAACATTAGTGTATTCTATTCTCCTTCCCTTCTTTGATTGTTCCGTGATAAAGGCTAGTATCGCCGGATATCCATTGTGCAGATATTTGATAGCCTTCGTGCATGACATGTCATTTAGCGGAATTCCCTGTCGTTCTCCTGTATAGATATTTGGTTCCCATTGGGCAACGCGATCCTGACGATCTTCTTGTTGCACACAATCTCAGCTTGGTTAATAGCTAGCCAATCCATTCCATCCACCATGTCGAAGCTCCCTAGGGTTTCCGGCATCAGGTCGGTCTCGAGTTCGTGATCCGCCAAAAACATGACGCATCCTCGAAGTATGTTTTGCGTTTTCTATTTAGTTTGTCGTCAGCTAATCCTACGGTATACTTATAATCTAGTGGTGTTGGGGAAACGTTAAGTAGTTTTCTATAATCTCTAGAGATAAAACTCCTATCGGCACTGGTATCAAATAATATATTGGCATCGATATTATTTAAAAGGAACGTACTGGTTATGATGTTGAGGTCAACCTCACCTTTAGTGGATCGAATGTCAAATGTAATGCCCTTCGTCGAGCCTCCTTCCGCTTTCTTCGGCTGCTGGCAGTCCCTGTGCCTGTGGCCATGCTTGCCACACTCATAACACCCCTTTATGGTGTTCTAGTTGTTGTTGTTGTTATCTGACATGCTTCTACAATCCCTGGTCATGTGACCAAGCCATCCGCATTTTCGACATCGGTAGCACTCACACTGGCCTTAGTGATGATATGGGCATGTGTTACACCTAGGGTACTTGTCACACCCCGAGCTGGCGGGATAGGATCGGTTGTCCCGTCGGGCCGAAGGTTCCCGGGGCGCGATATCGTGAGTGATAATCGGATTGATCAGATTGTTATATTGCACATGATACACAAATGAGAAATGCTAAATATGATAGAATTACAAAGTTAAATTACATCAGTATTGTTTATAATTTAACAATGTAAATCTACTATTAACATCATAAGTTTCTATCTTGTATTTACACAAGATATACAAAAGGGTATGTATAATGATGTCTTCAAAAATATGCAGGTCCAAAATACTAAGTCTTCTAGTAGAAGTCCTAGCCCAGAAGTAATGACTTCCTAATTGACCTGTTCGTCACCTGAGAAGTCATGCAAAAAGATCAAGTCAACACATGGTTGGTGAGTTCATATAGTTTTATGATTTGTAAATGTTTTGAAAGTCCTCTTTGGTAAAGACCCTAACCTCATTAACACCACATGTAATATCCACATCGGTATGCTTATATATAGGGCATATGTAAGGGACAAGCCCTAGCCAACATCCCACCACATACTAATATGCGTATGACACTGCTGTTAATGATAATTAGGCATTTTTTACCCTTAACTCCATCCCATAAGTCCTTCTGTTGTTGTCCTTGTGTTTACAATCAATTGAAATCCATGTTGATTTCACAAGTTCATCACACAACATGATCAACCATAGTAATTGTATAAACAACTATAAATGTTTAAGTAAGTAAATAAATAAACATTTAATAAAATCTAAGTCCTAATGATTGGGGCCTTTGGTCAACTCGAGTAGACTAGTCTGTCAATCAAGGTACTTAGTAGTGAAGGAGAGCTGTAAATCTCATCAAACATGTGACCTATAATCAATCAGTCTAGCTAGGACATCTTTTGATATATAGGCTTGCATAGTTCTTTAGACCGACCATAGTTCTTTAGTTCTTTAGTTCTTTGGCACATGTTATCTTTGAGCATTTCCCATATTTCCCCTTAAAATAGTTCTTTGTACTTAGTTCTTTGAAATAGATCGTTAGTCCTTTGACATCCCACTCTTGAAATAGTTCTTTGAAAATAGATCGTTAGTTATTTGAGAATAGACCGTTAGTTCTTTGAAATAGACCTTTGAAAATAGTCCTTTGAAAATAGTTCTTTGTTGAGATCTTTAGTTCTTTGAAAATAGTTCTTTAGTACGTAACAGTTACCTAAACCTGAGTCTAGGATAACATTTATACATGTAAAACATATAAAAGCATTCAAGTAAACAATTTACATAAAACAGTTTACGCATGCTTCTCAGCCCCGCGTTTTAAAACAAAAATGTTAGAAAAGGGGCAATGAACTCACCTTGTAGCTGTTGGGTTGACTTAGCTTAAACGAAAGAATGCACGCGCTCTGTATTGTAATTTGGTTTGTTTTCACGTTCCTGTATTGATTTCACGTTGTTAAGACTCGTAAGTATAAGTTTTGTAGGGTTTTGTGTGTGTAGATATATGTGTTAGCCCTAAAGTTGGCTAACACGCGTAAGACTTGGTCATGATCCTTGTTCGGTCCCATATGTTTGATTCAAGTCAATGATATTATAAGTTATCATCTTGTCATTAGTTATAAGCCATTTGCTTTGATGAAAGACTTAGTGCTTAGTTTCCAACTCGTCTTTGTTGATCTTGTACGTTTTGAACATTTATTGCATAATTATGAATTAATTAAGCAAACATTCTTTTGACATATCTTATTTTGATCTTAAGAAATGTAGTGAATCCATGTGGGCCTAATCATGGCATATGGACCGAACAACGTGACCAAGTTACTTGTTGGGCCTTGGTGTAACAAGTTGGGCCTTGGGCCCAATTTTATGGGCCTTGGAATGGTTTTGGAACAGTAGGGGGTTGTGAAGCTTGTTGGAATGTGTGGGAAATTGATATGGGCTGTTGGAATACAAAGGCCCGACCAAATGTTACAAGGATTAGAATTCAAGTGTCTTTATGGGCCTTTATTGGGCCACAAAGGAAATTGTTGGACCAATGATGGGCCCAGGAAAGATTTATTGAGCCTAAGGTTATAATGGTCTGTAGGATCCCTAATTGGATCAAAAGTAAGCTGTTGGCCAAGCCAAGTGCAAAGTGGCTCCAAAATGAGGACAAGGGCCTCAACAATAGGCCTTGGATCAATTTCTGTGGGTCTCGGGCTGATTTTGATGAGCCCAATTAGTTTTGTCTCAGGCCTTCACCAAAATAGTCCATAGGCCAAGCTGGGCCTTGCTTACATGGGCTGAAACAACTGTGGGCCTAAAAATGGGGCTCTTGGCCAAAATCGTGGCCTTGGGCCAAAAACAGTGGGCCTTGAGATGATTTTGCTGGGCCCCTTGGATTCCATCAAGGCCCGAAGTAAAATAGGTCTTGGACCAACCTGGGCCTGGTTCTTTTGGGCTGAATTCGATCGTGGGCCAATTTGTCCTTGGTTACCTAATGGATATGGGCCACAATAAGGTTTTTGGTTAAATATTTGGGGCCTACTAGGGCTATGTGGCAGTTGCGTACGAAGAATTCGGCATTAATGACGTAAGCACATTTGATCGTGTTTGAAATCCACGAGGAATTAACAACTTTTGTTAATGGGGATTGTTAGAACGTGAAAAATGATGAACGTGGGCGAAAACCGCACGCAAAACGGAGTTCGTATGCCCCCGGAATCGCGAAACGAAGTTTAAATCAAAAATGGGATGAAAATCGGGTCAGGCGGTACGCCTGGCGTGGGTGTACCAACTTAGGCGATACGCCTGGCGACTATGTCGGCAAAAAAATATATTTTTAAGATCAGAACGCGTAGAATCATCCACAAACCTCATCTTCTCGTCCCTGATCACCCTTAGACGCAATTTTCAGCCATCAAACCTTTCCAAGCTTCATTTTAAAGCTCCTCAAACATCTGGATCATCCCACGGATCATATATACAAGTCCCGATCGTAGTTTTAACCGCAGGAATCCGTCAGATCAGGTAATGATCCGTTTTAACCTTCTAGTTTGATTTTGATTGATTAGATCTTGATTTTGAACGTAATGAGATAGTTAGGATTGTTGATTATTGCCTAGATGATGGCTAGGATTGATTTTAAACGAAGAACACAAAGTTCTAACGGTTAAATCCTTGTTTTGATCCGTTGTGATGCCCGGTTTGCATGAAATCATACCTATGATTATAATGGTTTAAACCATTTGATTATAACAATGTAGGTGATTAGTTTGATTAATCTTTGAAATGCAAAGGTTAAATTCAAGTGTTTCAAACTAATCATAATCATTAACATACTCATTGGAATGATTATCTGATGTTTATGATAACAGTCAGATTAGTATGTTAAATCTGGTTATTTCACCTATTATGGTGCTACATTGTGATATTTCATGATATTTGGGTAATCAATAACAAGGATTAATCAATTCTAAGCCATTAAATCATCTAAAAATTGTCTTAATATTATAATCAACGATATTAACTATTTGATTAATCCGAGATTATTTAGATTAATCAAGAGAGTCATCAACTTTGTATCAGGAATCTAATGCAATGTAGATTCCTACATTATCATACATTGTATGATATAACCTTAAATTAATTAATTATATAATTAATAGCGAGTTGATGATTTATTAAGCAATGTCTTTGACATTGAACGTTCAGAAAGATCTAATTAGTAAACTAGAACATAAATAACTTATTAAATATAATTAAATGCAGAATCATCTCTCTGTTGTTAGATTTGAGAGATTTTGCTACCTTATATCATCAGGTGAGTTTCGTATCACCCCTGTTCTTTTAATGTTTTATAAACATCGGGGTATAACTGCTAAACTTTTCTTGATCATATGATATGTGTCACTGTTATCTGTGTGATTTCATGTGATTAACTGAATTTGTGGATTTCATGGGATTGTTGCCGTTAGTATCTCTATCATGATATCAAAGTCCTCATTCTTGAACTGTATCTAGTGAACCCATGTGTGGCCGAGCAGAAAACATTGATAGTACTATCGGTTGACACCCCATTCACTGGGAGGATTGCATCTCCCCTGGTGTGAATGTTTGTTATCTGTTTCCTGAACTTCTTAATGGTGTGATAGACATTAAGATAATGAGGCAATAAGATATTTACCGACGGGTAATATCGAGAACTGAACATATCGTCTGAAAGGAACTAGATACGGGTCCCATGGTTATCCGGAACTGTGAACATGTATTAGAACTTAACTGTCATATCATATGATTTAACTAAACTGTATGAACTCACCAGCTTTGTGCTGATGTTTTCGAAACTAAAACTTTTGCAGGCAATCAAGGACAACGGTGAGGATGCACTCACAGCACTAGCAATAACTGTAATTAAATAAATTGTAATATGTATAAACTGTAATAATATTTGTAACCACGAACCTTGTAATGTAAGTTTTACTTTTCGTAATCTGTGTGCTATGATGATACCGGATCAAGTAAGTCACCCCTCATGCTCTGAGACATCACCACTATGCTTCCGCTACCCTTTTGATGACATCATTCTCAGGTGACGAGAGGTGGGGGTGTGACAGGGTGGTATCAGAGCCACAGGTTATAGAGAATTAGGTTGACTTAGAGACCTAGACTATAACCATAGGTTCGTATAATGACACAGAGAGCACGGAATACAACGAACGAACAGAACTTGTGTTGATTTAAGTTAGGATAATCGAGTGATCCAGGTTTCAGTTATGAGTGGCCAGCATAACTGAAATTTGCAATACTTGTGCATTCTAGTTTAAGTCAATCCAAGCTGAACTATAACAATTCTAAAGACTAATAGTTGCTTTGAGATAGGAAGAGATATCATATCATGTTTGTATTGAATATTATTATTCAATGTTTATTTCATGATACTGATCTAGAACTTTGTTTATTCAGCAATGGCGAACCCGGGAGAAAACTATATTTACCAGAGATTCCCTTACATCATCCTTGACGACACACCCAGTGACAGCTCGGGATCGAGCTCGGGTGCAGTACCATCTCATGCGTCTTCTGTATCATCTCAGGTGGGACCACAGCTACCAGCTACACCACCCGGATCTCCTTTTGTACCACCACTACCGCCTGGATCTCCGTTTATACCACCACCACCACCGGGATCCCCACCGGTGCACAGTCCACCCCACTCACCGCTGGCCGACGCTTCGGCCATGAGGAGGCAGAGCTCCTCACCACACAGAGCCCCGGCATGGGACGGGCTCAGGCGTATGCGGGGCCAGGCCCGCAAGACTACGGGACTACCTCCACGACGCCCTATGGCTCCACGGGACGAGCCAGCACCAGTACACGAGGTGGGAGAATCCTCCCACCAGGCTGAGCTTCGGGCTCAGGTACAGCAGGTATCTCAGGACCTGCTGGGCCTCCGACAGGATTTGCAGCAGCACCATGCCACGATGGAGGACACCCGTAACACGGTGTTGGAGATTCTCACGTCTCACCTGGCTCTTATGGAGCATGTGACTACTCAGGGTGCGGACACCCTAGCCTGGAGGGCGACCATTGAGGATCGCCTTCGGAGGACCTGGTGGAGGGAGATGATTGCTGCATGTAAGTAGCGGGTGGCAGCCTTTGGGGAAAGGCTGCAGGGACTGATCTGGATGCTCGGTACGCTGAGCACCGAGGCTAGACTTATCTGGTTAGCTATAGTACTTGCTACTATAGCTATAGTGCTAGCCTGTTTACCGTATTTCTTACGGTAAGTCAGATCAGTTGACCCACATTTTTGGGATTTTCATTGTACATCTCATAGACGGATAGGTTGTTTGTATGGATGTATTATAAGGGCACTCTTTGTATCATAAACTTTATGGTTCTATAATAACAGTGTTGTTTTAATCAAACGTTTGTTTCTGTATATCTGTTGTATGTTATGTGAACACTATATCTATATCAGTATGAGAACGTATCTATGAACATATCAGTATGAGAACGTATCTATGAACATATCAGTATGAGAACGTATCTATGAACATATCAGTATGAGAACGTATCTATGAACATATCAGTATGAGAACGTATCTATGAACATACCAGTATGAGAACGTATCTAACTGAAAACATATTGCGCTGATATACAGTACGAGAGCCATACTGTATGCGAATATGTCGAACTAAAAATATATATATTGTGCGAAAATACAGTACGAGGGCAATACTGTATGCAAATATATCTAACTGAAAATATATTGCGCTGATATACAGTACGAGAGCCATACTGTATGCGAATATATTTAACTAAAAACATATATTGCGCGAAAATACAGTACGAGAGCCATACTGTATGCGAATATATTAACTAAAAGTACAGTACGAGAGCCATACTGTACGAGAACATATCTAAACGAGAACGTATCTGTAATGTGAACGAGAACATATCAGTAACTAAAGTATAGTACGAGAGCCATACTATACGAGAACATATCAGTTACTAAAAGTACAGTACGAGAGCCATACTGTACGAGAACATATCTAAACGAGAACGTATCTGTAATGTGAACGAGAACATATCTAAACGAGAACGTATCTGTAATGTGAACGAGAACATATCAGTAACTAAAGTATAGTACGAGAGCCATACTATACGAGAACATATCAGTTACTAAAAGTACAGTACGAGAGCCATACTGTACGAGAACATATCTAAACGAGAACGTATCTGTAATGTGAACGAGAACATATCTAAATGAGAACGTATCTGTAATGTGAACGAGAACATATCAGTAACTAAAGTATAGTACGAGAGCCATACTATACGAGAACATATCAGTTACTAAAAGTACAGTACGAGAGCCATACTGTACGAGAACATATCTAAACGAGAATGTATCTGTAATGTGAACGAGAACATAACTAATGAGAACATATCTGTAATTAAAGTACAGTACGAGAGCCATACTGTACGAGAACATGTGAACATATTTGTTGTTGTGTGAGAACATATCTAGTACATGAACTGAGAACATATCAGAGGACTTGTGTGAGAACATATCCTAGTCCTGTATGAACATATCTCTAAAAACATGTATTGCGAGGCAATGAGTTGGGTTATACTCTACACATGTTTTGAAATAACAGGACTAAGTATAACTACGAATATCTGAATGACTAGTGTGAATTGAGAACGTATCTGGATCTTTTCAATGTAGTTATACTTGAATACTTAAATGATCACATTTCAACATGAAATTGTTAGCATGTCTGAACATGGTTGAGTTATGTGATTAAAAAGGGTTATATTTTTAATATTCTTGAACTGACCTGAGTTTGTCTGCATGTGAGCAGAACTATGGCTCCGAAAAGAGGTCGTCCAGCTAAGAAAGCTACTGAGAATATTACTTCCCCTGAACCGAATCCAGTTCCACCACCTGTTTCTGAAACAAATACCGTTCCTCTGGTGAACCAGGACCCAAACCCGACACCAACGGCAGCTCCTAGTGGGTCGGTATTGAATGAAGCAGCTATAGCCCGAATCGTAAAAGAACAGCTATCGGCTGCTGGCATTGTAATACCACCACAGCCACATGTCACTTCTGGGTCTGGTCATGTGGAACATAATGCCACAGGTGGACACGTTGAAACTGTTCATACCACAGGCACAACTACTACTGCTCCTGATCCACCACGACAGGGATGTACATATAAATACTTTGCTTCCTGTAACCCACCTACTTTCACAGGTAGGGAAGGAGCGGCTGGACTCCTTAGGTGGATCGAGGAGATGGAAACAAAACTGAAAATCAGCCAGTGTCTGGAGGAGCATAAGGTGTCTTATGCTGCCTGTTCTTTGAAAGAATCAGCTCTTACCTGGTGGAATACCCAGGCTAAAACTTTGGGTTCTGTTACAGTTGATTCTATGGGCTGGAATGAATTCAAAACTTTGATTATGTCAGAGTACTGCCCAATCACTGAAATCCAAAAACTTCAGGAGGAATTCTGGAGTCACTCAATGGTCGGTGCTGATTCTTTAGCCTACACCGATCGTTTTCATGAACTTACTTGTCTACTTCCCAATATGTTTCCAACTGAGGCAGCATTGATTGAGAAGTATATCAAAGGGTTGGTTCCCCAGATTCGGGGAAATGTAACTGCTGCTGAACCCACAACCCTTAAAAGAACCATTCTGTTGACCACCAAGCTTACCGATGAGGCGGTAAGAAGTGGTACATTGATCTCAAAATCTCATACGGCCGTGGGCCGTAGTGAAGCTGGTACCTCGAACGTTTCTAAAGGTACCAAACGTAAATGGTTTGGCAAGTCCAAGACCAAAGCTCCAGCTGAAACCAGTCAGAACAAACCAACCGTGAAAAACTATGGAGCGGCGGTACCGGAAAGGAAAGTTTACAATGGGCCGGCGCCCAAATGTGATAGGTGTCCCTACCATCACACAGGACCATGTCCTGTTTGTGCAAAATGTAATCGGGTAGGACACTATGCTAAATACTGCAACTTTCCTGCTCGTCAACCAAACCAAGTTCCACGACCCACTGCTCAAACGAACCGGTCATGTTACACTTGTGGAAGCCCTGATCACCTCATGCGCAATTGTCCAACCAATAACACCAATCCAGGGAATCAAGCTAGGGGTAGAGCTTTTCAGATTGGTGCAGCCGAGGCAAGACATGATGCAAACATTGTCACTGGTACGTTCCTTCTCAATAATCTTTATGCATCAGTTTTATTTGACACAGGAGCAGATAAGAGTTTTATTTCTCCTGAATTTGCATCATTACTTTCATTGCCTACGGTAGAACTAGAAACTCCTTATGTCATTGAACTTGCAAATGGCAAGATGATCAAAACTAGCAGTGTTATTCAAGGATGTTCCTTGAATCTGAATGATCACCTTTTCTGTATCGACTTACTTCCTATTGAGCTTGGTAGCTTTGATGTCGTGGTAGGCATGAATTGGCTTTCTGATAACCAAGCGGAAGTTGTATGTCAAACTAAGGTGATCCGTATTCCATTACCTAACGGTAATACACTGGTAGTTCAAGGAGAACGAGCCGGTAGAAAACTTGGTCTCATATCTTGTATGCGGGCTCAGAAATTTTTAAGGAAAGGCTGTTATGCTTTCCTGGCACACGTGACCGAGCACAATTCTTCACCTACACGTATCACTGATATCCCAGTAGTCAAAGATTTTCCTGAAGTTTTTCCTGAAGATATATCAGGATTACCCCCAACAAGACAGGTTGAATTTCGTATTGACTTGATTCCTGGCGCTGCACCTGTTGCTAAAGCCCCGTATCGGCTTGCGCCATCTGAAATGCAAGAACTTTCAGGTCAATTACAGGAACTTCTTGATAAAGGTTTCATTCGACCCAGTTTTTCACCCTGGGGAGCACCAATTCTTTTTGTGAAAAAGAAAGATGGATCATTCAGGATGTGTATCGACTACAGGAAACTCAATAAACTAACAATCAAGAACCGTTATCCATTACCTCGTATTGATGATCTGTTTGATCAGTTGCAAGGTGCTACATATTTCTCAAAAATTGATTTGAGGTCCGGATATCATCAGTTGCGAATCCATGACAATGATGTTCCAAAAACTGCTTTCCGAACCCGGTACGGACATTACGAGTTTTTAGTAATGCCGTTTGGTTTAACCAATGCACCTGCAGTTTTTATGGATCTGATGAACCGAGTATGTAGACCTTATCTGGATAAGTTTGTGATTGTATTTATTGATGATATTCTCATTTATTCCCGGAACCAGCAGGAACATGCCCAACATCTGAAACTCATCTTAGAACTTCTAGCACGTGAACAGCTATATGCCAAATTTTCCAAGTGTGAATTTTGGTTACGAGAAGTTCAGTTTCTGGGGCATGTTATGAATGAGAATGGTATTCAAGTGGATCCCAGTAAGATCAAAGCGGTAGAACAATGGGAGACACCCCGAACCCCGACTGAAATACGTCAATTCTTGGGGTTGGCAGGTTATTATCGTCGATTTATCAAGAACTTTTCAAAAATCGCTCTGCCACTTACCACTTTGACTCAGAAGAACCAACCGTTTATATGGGGTTCCCAACAGGAGGAGGCTTTCCAACTGTTGAAACATAAACTCTGCAATGCACCTATCTTAGCACTACCGGAAGGTACAGATAACTTCACGGTTTATTGTGATGCTTCCCGTCAGGGACATGGGTGTGTTTTAATGCAGAACGATAAGGTGATCGCTTACGCTTCTCGGCAGTTGAAAGTACACGAGAAGAACTATACCACTCATGATCTAGAACTAGGTGCAGTTGTGTTTGCACTCAAGATTTGGAGACATTATCTGTACGGAACCAAGTGTATTGTGTACACGGATCACAAAAGTCTCCAACATATTCTAGATCAGAAAATGTTGAACATGCGACAAAGGCGATGGGTTGAACTTTTGAACGATTATGATTGTGAAATCCGTTATCACCCAGGCAAGGCAAATGTTGTGGCCGATGCCTTGAGTCGCAAGGAACGGGTCAAACCCCTACGTGTGAGAGCGTTAGGTTTGACTATCCAAACCAGTCTAATTCCTCAGATTAGAAATGCTCAGCAACAAGCTTTACAAACAACGAATTATCCAGCTGAGAACCTAAGAGGATTAGACAAATTACTCGAAACTAAAGCTGATGGAGTTTTGTATTTCAAGAACAGAATCTGGATTCCTCTGTTCGGTAACTCTCGAACAACCATCTTGGATGAGGCGCACAAATCCAGGTATTCTATTCATCCAGGTGCCGATAAAATGTATAAAGATCTTAGAGATTTTTACTGGTGGCCTGGGATGAAGAGAAACGTATTAGAATACGTGGACCGATGTTTAACGTGTCTTAAAGTGAAGGCTGAACATCAACGACCTTCTGGGTTACTCCAACAACCTGAGATTCCCATGTGGAAATGGGATCAGATCTCTATGGATTTCATTACAAAACTACCCAGAACGTCACGTAACCATGACTCGATATGGGTTATCGTTGATCGCCTTACTAAATCTGCGCATTTCTTACCCATCCGAGAAGATTATTCTATGGATCGACTTGCTAAACTCTATGTTAATGAGATTGTATCTCGACATGGAGTACCGATCTCTGTCATTTCTGACAGAGATAGTCGATTTATGTCACGATTTTGGCAAACTCTTCAGAATGCTCTGGGCACGCAAATCAATATGAGCACAGCTTATCATCCACAAACGGATGGGCAAACGGAGCGAACAAATCAAACGTTAGAAGACATGCTCAGGAGCTGTGTGATTGATTTTGGAGGTAGCTGGGATATTCATCTTCCACTCGTGGAATTCTCGTACAATAACAGCTACCATACCAGCATACAATGCGCTCCATTCGAGGCGCTGTATGGGCGCAAGTGCAGATCTCCTATTTGCTGGTCGGAAATAGGAGAAAATCAAATCATTGGCCCAGAATTCATCCAAGAAACCACTGACAAGATCGCACTGATTCAAGAACGAATTAAAGCTGCTCGCGATCGTCAAAAGAGTTATGCTGATAACCGTCGTAGACCACTAGAATTCCAAGTTGGTGATCGTGTAATGTTGAAAGTATCACCCTGGAAGGGCATTTTCAGATTTGGTAAACGAGGTAAACTCTCACCGAGGTTTGTAGGGCCATTTAAAATTCTTGAACGAATTGGATCTGTAGCCTACAGACTCGAATTACCTCTGGAACTCAGTAACATTCATGACGTTTTTCACATATCAAATCTGAAAAAGTGTTTAAACGATGAATCTTTGATCGTACCTCTCGAAGAACTTCAGATCGATGATAAACTTCAGTTTACCGAAGAACCGGTAGAAGTAATGGATCGAGAAGTTAAGGTACTCAAACGCAGTCGTATACCAATCGTTAAAGTTCGCTGGAACTCTCAACGAGGACCTGAATATACCTGGGAACGTGAAGATCAGATGAAAGCCAAATATCCTCACTTGTTCTCATAAACAATTGTCGACAGATAAGTCTTCATTAAATTTCGGGACGAAATTTCTCTAACAGGAGGAGACTGTGGCAGTTGCGTACGAAGAATTCGGCATTAATGACGTAAGCACATTTGATCGTGTTTGAAATCCACGAGGAATTAACAACTTTTGTTAATGGGGATTGTTAGAACGTGAAAAATGATGAACGTGGGCGAAAACCGCACGCAAAACGGAGTTCGTATGCCCCCGGAATCGCGAAACGAAGTTTAAATCAAAAATGGGATGAAAATCGGGTCAGGCGGTATGCCTGGCGTGGGTGTACCAACCCAGGCGATACGCCTGGCGACTATGTCGGCAAAAAAATATATTTTTAAGATCAGAACGCGTAGAATCATCCACAAACCTCATCTTCTCGTCCCTGATCACCCTTAGACGCAATTTTCAGCCATCAAACCTTTCCAAGCTTCATTTTAAAGCTCCTCAAACATCTGGATCATCCCACGGATCATATATACAAGTCCCGATCGTAGTTTTAACCGCAGGAATCCGTCAGATCAGGTAATGATCCGTTTTAACCTTCTAGTTTGATTTTGATTGATTAGATCTTGATTTTGAACGTAATGAGATAGTTAGGATTGTTGATTATTGCCTAGATGATGGCTAGGATTGATTTAAACGAAGAACACGAAGTTCTAACGGTTAAATCCTTGTTTTGATCCGTTGTGATGCCCGGTTTGCATGAAATCATACCTATGATTATAATGGTTTAAACCATTTGATTATAACAATGTAGGTGATTAGTTTGATTAATCTTTGAAATGCAAAGGTTAAATTCAAGTGTTTCAAACTAATCATAATCATTAACATACTCATTGGAATGATTATCTGATGTTTATGATAACAGTCAGATTAGTATGTTAAATCTGGTTATTTCACCTATTATGGTGCTACATTGTGATATTTCATGATATTTGGGTAATCAATAACAAGGATTAATCAATTCTAAGCCATTAAATCATCTAAAAATTGTCTTAATATTATAATCAACGATATTAACTATTTGATTAATCCGAGATTATTTAGATTAATCAAGAGAGTCATCAACTTTGTATCAGGAATCTAATGCAATGTAGATTCCTACATTATCATACATTGTATGATATAACCTTAAATTAATTAATTATATAATTAATAGCGAGTTGATGATTTATTAAGCAATGTCTTTGACATTGAACGTTCAGAAAGATCTAATCAGTAAACTAGAACATAAATAACTTATTAAATATAATTAAATGCAGAATCATCTCTCTGTTGTTAGATTTGAGAGATTTTGCTACCTTATATCATCAGGTGAGTTTCGTATCACCCCTGTTCTTTTAATGTTTTATAAACATCGGGGTATAACTGCTAAACTTTTCTTGATCATATGATATGTGTCACTGTTATCTGTGTGATTTCATGTGATTAACTGAATTTGTGGATTTCATGGGATTGTTGCCGTTAGTATCTCTATCATGATATCAAAGTCCTCATTCTTGAACTGTATCTAGTGAACCCATGTGTGGCCGAGCAGAAAAAACATTGATAGTACTATCGGTTGACACCCCATTCACTGGGAGGATTGCATCTCCCCTGGTGTGAATGTTTGTTATCTGTTTCCTGAACTTCTTAATGGTGTGATAGACATTAAGATAATGAGGCAATAAGATATTTACCGACGGGTAATATCGAGAACTGAACATATCGTCTGAAAGGAACTAGATACGGGTCCCATGGTTATCCGGAACTGTGAACATGTATTAGAACTTAACTGTCATATCATATGATTTAACTAAACTGTATGAACTCACCAGCTTTGTGCTGATGTTTTCGAAACTAAAACTTTTGCAGGCAATCAAGGACAACGGTGAGGATGCACTCACAGCACTAGCAATAACTGTAATTAAATAAATTGTAATATGTATAAACTGTAATAATATTTGTAACCACGAACCTTGTAATGTAAGTTTTACTTTTCGTAATCTGTGTGCTATGATGATACCGGATCAAGTAAGTCACCCCTCATGCTCTGAGACATCACCACTATGCTTCCGCTACCCTTTTGATGACATCATTCTCAGGTGACGAGAGGTGGGGGTGTGACAGGCTACTGGGCTGGAACAGATTATTTGGGCCAAAATATCCTTGGGCCTGGACAGTATGATGTTGGGCCCATCCTGGGCCAACCAGAATGCGCTTGGGCCTACTGTTGGGCCTGTTGGGAATGACTTGGGCCAATTAGGGTTTTGTGAATAAGTCTTTTGAGCCACCAAAACATATGAATCTGTTCAAGGTTATCAAAATGATTACAAGTAGCCTACACCTAAGAATTGTTGGTCATGGCTGGCAATGGAAGAGGTGACCGAATAACAATGTTGCCGAATGAGTAGGGTTGTTGACTTGTAATGGCCGAATGAGGCTCATTCGGAGGTGGTGGCTGGTAGCTAAGTGGCGAATGGTGGTGTTGACCAGCGAATGAAGAAGGCTCGAATAGGTATTGACGAATGGGACTCAATCGGTGGCCAAAGGCCATTCGGCCAAGGCCCTTCGGCCATAGGCCATTCGGCCTACACTTCGGCCGCAGCTAGGCCCCTTTCAAACCTGGTCTTGACTTGTGATTTCGAAGGTGTAGATAGGTCAGAGATGGTGTTGGAGGGTGTAGGGTTCGAGGAAATATGGTGCTTGGCCGGTTAGAAGTAGATTAGAACAAAAGGGTGAAAAACCCTAGTTTTCGTCACTTTCACAGCCTCTTACCTCGCGATTCAGTGAAGCTTGGCTTAGATCTGTTGTACTTTTGGGTAGAGGGCATCAAGAGCTTCGTTTAGGCGAAAGAATCACTCAATTTCGTTGAGAAATGAGAAAGTTATGGTGATTTGAAGTTCTTGGGTGGCTAGGGTTTTCAAAACCGGGAATGGGAGGTTTGGTGAGGAAGATGAAGTGGAGAATGAGAAATTTTGACTCATTTAAGTGTTTTTATACCCCGAGGATGTTCGGGTTTGTTTTCGTTGCTCGGTTCGCGTTTTCGTTACGTTTCCGAAAAATTACGCGTAATTTAAATGGATTTAAATAAAAAGAGTTTAATTTAATTATTTTGATGAGTTTCAAAATTGTAAAATGTTATTTATTTTATTTTATTAAATTACTTTCGTTCGTGTCGTGTTTTCGTTTTCGTTTCGTCAGATCGCGTCACCTTCGCGCGTAATTCGTTCGAATCGTCACCCGAACGAATACGACGATGGTTTTGCTTTCTGACTTTTGTTTTCTACTTTTCAGTCATTATTTCAGAACTCTAAACTCACAGATATGTTTGTGTGAATCGTCACCCACGCAAACACACTGTCAGTTCGTTATTCTGAAATAACACTGTAATTGTGTTTGGATTGTGTTTCCTCACTATCGGACTCAACTAAACATCATGTTTTCACATTGTTCTTGTACTGACTTGTCGGTCATCTGATTCCTGTCAATTGTGGACATCAGATCGCAACCGATATGTTTCTGAGTATTGTTTGAGCATCGTTGTTTCTCGTGATTTGTTGTGTTAACTGTAATTAAGTTTTCACTTAATAAGCGTAACTAATGTTCCAAATGTACGTTGTACTTAATGTATTTAAGTTTATACGGAAATACGTACAACGATTTCTTGTATTTAAGATCCTGTTAATTCAAGTACTGTTTACAATCGTATAAGTACACATAGTTACTGTAGGAAGTACACGTACCGTACGGACTTGCCGGAAGATCTGGTACTTGCTGTTACAGTACTTCCCCTTGTTGACACTCTTGCCCTTGGTGCTGGATTGTGTAGCGGTGGATTCTATGGTCGGTGCTGATCGATTATGGGGTTGCAATTGTTGTGGTGAGTGAGTTTGGTTGAGACTAGGCTTCCACTTGCGCTTGCAATCTTGGAGCTTCAGATGTTAACCCCTCTTAGGTAACTTACCCTGTGCTACCGCTTGGTCGATCAGACGGTGAGCCAAGCAAATAGTTGGTTGAATGAGAGTGGGGTCTTCCAAGGTAATCATGCTTCGAATCTGATTAGGTAATCCACTAATGTATTGCTCGATATTTTTGTATTCCGGGGTCACCATTTCTAGGTACAGTTTACACAATTCGTGGAATCGAGTGGTGTATTGTTTGATGTAGAAAATCCGAAGTTATGTAAGAGAGACAAACTTGACCAGGATCAAGAGCTTAGACAAAGCTTTTGGTATTTTGCTCCCTCTCTCGGTTATTATTTTAGTGTTTAGTTATCTTGAGAGTAAAGAAAGAAAATAGTAAGCTAACACAAAGAAGAGACAGAAAAGTGTTTTTATTACAAAGAGGATGTTGGAGTATAAATAGCCCCAACATTTAATGTTTTAGGACAAAGCAGACTGATGACACTATTACAGACACTGTAGCATCAGAGTAGTACAATTGTAAAGTCAACATAGGATCTTTAAAGATCTAAAATCAGACTTTTGTACTTATACACATAAATGATCGGAAGTGCTTAGTAAACTATCTAATGTAGACAGTTGTCCTAAGGAAGGTTACATTTATTCTTTTATCAGAAGAAACATATGTCTTCTGAATTATTGCTTGTCTTCCGATATCCTTGGAGGTCTTCTGAAGTGTTGTCTTTTATTCTTCAGAAGCAAGTGTCTTTGTCTTTCATTGAGAAGAGTCTTCCGAAGCATCTTCTGAAGAGTTGTCTTCGGAAGCTCTTTTCTGTTATTTTCTCTTCGGAAGCTAGTGTCTTTTATTTGTCTTCCGAAGGTTCTTCTGAAGACATGTCTTCGGAAGCTCTTTTCTTTTATTTGTCTTCGGAAGCAGTAGCTTTTATTTGTCTTCCGAAGGTCTTTTATTTGTCTTCGGAAGCAGTAGCTTTTATTTGTCTTCCGAAGGTTCTTCTGAAGACATTTCTTCGGAAGCTAGTGTCCTGCAACATGTAATACTAAAATTATGTGAAAGGTGGTTTTGCTTCGTCAGTCCTTATTTTCCAACAATCTCCCTCTGGACTGATGAAGCCAAAACCACTTGTCTTAGCTTCAAACAGGTTCAGGTTCAGAGAAAAATCTCCCTCTTTTTGGCTTAATCAGGGAAGAAGGAGGAAGAAAAGGGAGTGAAAATGTGGTGAATGAGGGGGATACAAGAGAGTTATCCGTCAATTCCAGAGTGGGAAGAGGTGAACCGTCCATCATGTTTAGATGTCATCCGGATCCCTGACTAGAGAGTCAGTTTTATTATGACCTGAGTCCATCTCAGAAATGTCATAGACCCCTTTTTCTTGGTCTGGGGATTTCCTAGCCTTGGTTTAAAGAAAAACTTCATCGGCTGTTGCCATACCAGGAGTCTTAAAATGAAAAGCTATGTGGTTTTCATATGAGATGGATGCTCCTGATATAAAATCAGGAAGTCAAGATGGACTAGACAACCAGATCTCATCCTCTTTTATGTGGAGAGTGTGTTGATTAGTTAGGGGGTTTTGGAAAGAACAGAGTCGTCCCTGGGAGAGAGGACAACCAACTGAGTGTCAAATGACAAGTCAGTGGTTAGTGAGGTTTCCCTGAGGAATACAACATTATCCTGTGAAGAGGATGAATGAGGAGCTGGAGGGGTAGAGATTCTTGATATATCTGTGAGGATGAAACAGATTTATCTATGTGTTCAGTGGGAACACTATCATGTTCAGGGATCTCATCTTCCAGAACAGATTATTTGGGTTTATTAAGCTGTAGGGGTGAGGAAAAGTATTTTATGGCCGGTGGCTGATGTAGGTTTTGAAAGAAGAGTGGATGTGGGTTTACTAAAGATGGGTGTTTCCTTATTATCATCCAGCAATGTTCAATATCTTGAACATCAGTTAGACAAAATTGGCAGTACATTATTAAGATCAAAGATACAAGCTTAAAACATATGAGGAGTGATGATCAAATGACCAAGAAGAGGTGATCATCGACATAGTTAAGAGTTTTAGGTTAACCTAAACAGATTCATGAGTATGTACAAAATTAGAAAACGGAGTTAGAAAAGAGATGTTGAGACTTACATTTGATCAAGAAGACATGTGCTTGCACATCCAAAGGAGACGGATGAAGTTTTGTGAGGAATGAAGCCTGGTCCGAAGCCTGTACGCCATTGTAGTAAGCACGAAGCTTGTAGCAATGTAAGCGTAAGTGCTCCGTGCCAGGCGACATGCCTGACAACTTATCATCCATAACTATGAGCATTACTGAGAAGTTTTGAAGAAAGACGGAGAGTTTGTGAAAAACCAGAAGGAGAAGTAGAGTTTAAATAGAAATGAAAGGAAGATGCCAAATAAAGAAAGTAATCCAGAGAAGATTATTGGTTGATCAAATGGCGGTACGAATCTTCTTGAGCCGTGAGAATCAGTATTGAAACTTGGGTCTATCAGAAAGATTGACAACCGTTATGTCAAGTGCAATGCTCAAGATGCAGAATTCGGAAGAATCTTATTTGACAAATGAGTTAAATAAGTCTATGAGAGATTTCAGAAGAAGAAAGGAATATCTTCGGAAGAAGAAGAAGATATTTATTAGAAAACAGATCATCGGAAGAAAGATGTAACAATGGAGAAATGATACTCCAGATAGATGCGATGCAGTGATTAAGTAATCAGTGATCCTATCTGTGTATAGAGAGAATTACTGAAAGAAACCAAGATTTCTTTAACAGTTAACTCCCTAATATCCATTGTTTGAATAATTTGAAAAACAAACTATCCATTATTGTTTATGCATGCAAGGATTAATAAACATAATCTTTGCATCATTTATTAACACATATTTATCATACCCAGTTTTGCTACAAACTTAGAGAAAGTTGAAGTGTCTAAGGGCTTAGTAAATATGTCAGCTATTTGGTCACTTGTAGAGACATGTTCTGGAACAATAAGTCCTTTTTCAAAACAGTCTCTAATGAAGTGATGCCTTATTTCAATGTGTTTGGTTTTAGAATGATAGACAGGATTCTTTATTATGTTTTTGGCAGCTTCACTGTCTATAAAAAGAGGTGTTTTTAGTTCAGTTATTCCAAAATCTAGTAGTTGATATTGTAACCAAAGAATTTGGGCAGTGCAATGGGCTGCTGCAATGTATTCAGCTTCAGCAGTTGAGTTTGACACTGAAGTTTGTTTCTTGCTTTGCCAAGACACTAAGCAACCTGCAAAGAACTGACAACCTCCTGAAGTGGACTTTCTGGATATAGAGCATCCAGCATAATCACTGTCTGAAAAACCAACAAGCTTACAAATTTGATTAGCAGGATACCAAATACCTAGCACAGGCGTGCCTTTTAGATATCTGAGTATCCTTTTCACAAAAGAAAGATGGGATTGTTTGGGGGCAGATTGGTATCTTGCACAGACACATGTTGCATACATGATGTCTGGCCGTGATGCAGTAAGATACATCAGAGAGCCAATCATGCATCTGTAGAGAGTTTGATCTACAGGTTCACCATTGTCATCTGGACATATGCCAGGACTTGTTGCCGTTGGAGTAGAAATTATTTTACAATCATTCATATCAAATTTATTAAGAAGATCTTTGATATATTTAGATTGATGAATGAAAGTCCCATGTGGGGTTTGTTTGACTTGTAGTCCTAAAAATGTTTTTAATTCACTTAAAGCACTCATTTCAAACTTAGAAGACATTAGTTTAGAAAATTGATCACATAAGGAAGGTTTTGTTGATCCAAAAATGATGTCATCAACATAAATTTGTACCAACAAAAGTTCCTTATCTACTCTTTTCATGAACAAGGTTTTATCAATGGTTCCCCTTGAAAAGTTATTAGAAAGAAGAAATTTAGAGAGAGTGTCATACCATGCTCTTGGAGCTTGTTTTAGACCATAAAGTGCTTTGTCTAGTCTGTACACCCAATCAGGATGATGAACATCATCAAATCCTGGTGGTTGACAAACATAGACTTCTTCTTTTATTGTTCCATATAGGAATGCACTCTTTATGTCCATTTGGTATACCTTTATGTTATGAGATATGGCAAATGCTAGGAAGAGTCTAATGGCTTCCAATCTTGCCACAGGAGCAAATGTCTCATCATAGTCAATACCTTCCTCTTGACAGTAGCCTTGAACCACTAACCTGGCTTTATTCTTTATTACAATCCCTCTGTCATCTGTTTTATTTCTGAAAACCCATTTAGTTCCGATGGGAAATTTTCCATCGGGCAGGGGACATAAAGTCCAAACATTTTGTCTTTTGAATTGCAATAACTCATCTTGCATAGCTTCTACCCAATTATTGTCTTTAAGAGCCTCTTGATATTTGGATGGCTCAGTTTGGGATAGAAAGGCTGCATGAAGGCAGAAATTTGAAATCTGACTTCTTGTTTGAACTCCTTTACTGAGATCTCCTAAGATTTGTTCTAGAGGATGATTTTTATTGAAAGGAATGATGTCCAAACAGTTATTTGAAGAAGCAGCATAAGATGAGGGTGAGTTTCCAGTGGGGCTCAAAGAGTTTATACTTTGGTCAGGAACATCAATGGATGCATTATTCAAGACAGGAGATGGAGGAGAGGATGGTATGTTATATTGGTTTTGTGAATTTGCTTCTTGAGAATTTATTTGATGAGATGGAAAAGAAGTAGACAGCTTTGAGAGAAAATCATCCTCAAGGGAAGATAGATCTTCAGAGGTTTGACATGACTCGGATGATGGAGAAGAGGAGGGAATGGAAGGAATGAATGTAAAGCTTTCAAGATCAAAGAGATCATCAGGAGTAGAAGGGAAGATTGAGGTAGATGCTAATTCATTGAATTTTACATCAATAGATTCCTCAATTATTTTTGTTCTGAGATTGAAAGCTCGATATGCTTTAGAAGTTTGAGAATATCCAACAAAGTATCCAGAGTCAACTTTAGCAGCAAATTTGGATAAAGAATCTCTTGTGTTTAAGATGAAACACGGACATCCAAAGACTTTGAAGAATGAGATGAGAGGTTTTATTTTGTACAGAATTTCATAGGCAGTTTTGTTATGTCGTTTCACAATGTAAACTCTGTTGAAAACATAACAAGCAGTGTTTACTGCCTCAGCCCAGAATGATAAAGGCAATCCTGAGTCAGCAAGCATGGTTCTTGCCGATTCAATTAGTGTCCTGTTTTTTCTTTCTACAACTCCATTTTGAGCAGGAGTTCTAGGAGCACTAAATTGCCTGAGGATTCCTTTAGAAATACAGAACTTATCTAGAACTTGATTTTTGAATTCTGTACCATTATCACTTCTTAACATTTTGACAGGGAGACTGAATTGTTTTTCAAGAAGGGTGACAAGAGCAAGTATTTTATCAGAAGTCTCATCTTTGCTGAAAAGGAAGAAAGTCCAGCAAAATCTTGAGTAATCATCCACAACAACTAGACAATATCTTTTCTTAGCTAAACTAGCTACCTTCACTGGACCAAATAAATCCATATGAAGTAGATTAAGACAGTTAGTTGTTCTGGATTCCTCAATAGACTTATGTGAAGTTTTATGTTGCTTTCCCTTTAAGCAAGATTCACACTGACCTTCAAAGTGAAATTCTTTAGAAGGTAATCCTCTTACTAAAGACAGGGTTGAAAGCTTATGAAGAGTTTGGTGATTAAGATGACTAAGTCTTCTGTGCCAGAGAGTGGTTTCAGAAGATGATGCCTTGGCTATCAGACATGTAGGAGAAGATGTTTGAGAATCAGTAGTCATGTCTACAATATAGACGTTTCCACTTCTTTTAGCCGTTAGCAAAGTGTGTTGATCAATCAAGACCTTTATTTTTGAGTTTATTTCTGGAGAGAGAATTTTACAGTTGTCTTTAGTGAAAAATGAACTAAAATTTTTATCAGCTAGTTGAGAAACACTCAAGAGATTAAACTTGAGGTTTTCAACTAAGCTGACATCTTTGAATTTCAAATTTCCTTTTGAGACAGAACCATATCCTACTATCCAACCTTTTGCATTGTTTCCAAAGGAAACAGATCCTCCATTATTTGGAATGAAATCATTTAGAATAGATCTGCATCCAGTCATGTGCCTAGATCCTCCACTATCCACATACCAGAGATGATTTTGGTTTGAGAAGGATTTCTGCACATGAGAATTGTGTACAAAAGATTAGATATAGGATGTTTTATTTTATTTAGTTGTTTTGTTTTCTTGTTTGTTATTCATCAATTTCTGCATCATTATCAGTAATTGTTGCTGATTCTGTTGGAGAAGATTGATTTGAGAATCCACATGAGAAGGGGTAACACCATTATGCAAGTAAGGAGGTGGTGTCCCGAAAATGGAAGATCTGGAGTTAGAACTTAAGAAAGAGGGTGAAGCAGGAGAAAAATGATGATGAGTTCTGATAGATTGGTTACTTGCTGGTCTTACTTTCTTCACTTTATTAGGGAGGTTCCCTTTGGATGAAGAAGTATGATCAGCCTTCACCTTATTTGCCTTTATTATTGCTTTTTCTAAAGGTGTTTTTGTTCTACAGTTTTCAGTAGAATGATTGTACTTAAAACATTTCAAGCAGGCAGGGGAGAGAGATGAATAGTTTGGGATGAAAGGTCTGTTTGCTTTCATTGTGGGATAAGGGGGGTGAGGATGAGAAGGTGGAAATTGAATATTCATCATAGGTCCTTTTCCTTTGTCAAGATTTGACTTGATATTAGAAGTGAATCCAGACTTTATTGTTTCTTCTGAACAAGGAGTAGGGCTCATATTAGGAGCAATCTCACTTTGTTCTGAAGAGTTGCTGTGTTGAACTGAGTTCAACTTAGACTTTTCTATTTCTGACATATTTGTATTAGTGGGATATACAAACTTAGAGAAATAGTTTGGTTGATACACCAATGGAGGTGTGTTATTTATTGAAGGAATTTCATCATGAGGAAAGGTTGGTGAAATAGGTTCAGGAACAGTTTCTTCCTTATTATTATCAATGGGTGTATAATCCTCTGGTTGAGCAGTGTGATTATACCCAATTCCAAATCTGGCTTTGCTGTGAACTTGCTTTTGTAAAAGCATCTTGAATCCTTTGCAAGATTTAACACACTTTTCACAGCTTACTTGAGTTTGAGAAAGCTCATCTTTACAAGCATAATATTTTTCTCTTTGTAGATCAAATGATGCTTGTAAATTGATTTTCTCAGATTTCAAAGTACAGATTTCATTTTCTTTTATTTTTATTAATTTTTCCATTTCAGAATTTTTATTGTCAAGAAGTTGTTCCAGTTCCTGATTTTGCTTTTGAAGTAACACATTAGCTTTCTTTATTTTTGCAAAAGCCTCTATGCAAGCATTGGAACATAATTTTTCTAAGGTGGAAGAGGATACCTGAGCATTAGAAATGTCTGCTTCAGGTTGATCAGATGAGCAGGATTCATCACCAACAGCCATTAGAGCAAAGTCTGTTGATTCAGAAGTGATGAGAGCATGACTAACATCTTCGGGTAGACTGCTCCAGTCTATGTACTCTTGAGAGAAAAGAGCCTGTTGACCAGGTGAAGAAGATTGGACCGTATGTCCAGGACTGTTTATTTGTGGAGGAGAAGCTGTAACAGCTTGAAGTGAGGTGGGAGTAAGTTGATACATGTTTCCATTTGCAGCTTGTACATATTGCACATTATTAGAAGAGGAGTTTTGTGCAATATGTGCTGTTTCTTGAGGGTTATTTGGCCTTTTGAAAGAAGAAGGGGTTGAAGAAGTATATGAAGATGTGTTTGGATAGGTCACATAAGAGGAAAGATTAGAGTTTGGAGCATTTGAGCATTCCCTTGCAAAATGTCCAGTGCCATGGCACCTATAGCATTGAACATTTGCCTTATTTAAACTAATCTTGGTTTTACCATGGATTTCAGGAAATTTTCTTCCTGTCCTCTTATAGAACTTGTTTGTTCTTATACTTAAGAGAGCCAGTTGATGGAGAATGTCCATCTCTTCCAAGTCATCACTTGGAACCTGGTGAAGATCTTCCATGATAAAACAAGAATGGTCAGATGGAAAAGAGTGGTCATCACGAGAAGAGAAAGAAGAGGTGATACCGGTAGTTATATCAATGTGTTCATCGTAACCCTGATCACTCATCACAGAGTTATGACTAAGAAGAGCTGTGTTACCATGAACGTACTCTTCAGTTGATTTTCCAGATTTTATTAATTTTCTTTTCTGGTCAATCTCTCGCTCAAAAGTGAGCAACTTACCATGAAGTTGGGTAAGTGAGAGTTTGCCAAAATCTGGTGAAGATCTCATGACAATAGAGTAAGTTTCCCATTTTTCTTGGAGAGATCTTAAAAATCGATTTAGAACTGAGACAGGAGGATACACTTGACCAGCTAATTTTAGTTCACTTAAGAGAGAAGTGAATCTTTCAAATTGATGAGTCAGTGACTCATTATTTAGTTGGCAGAAGGTCTCATACTGTTGAGCTAATATCTCTCTGGTATTAGCTACAACATCATCGGTACCGCCGAATTGCTCTTTTAGAGCATCCCACAAGTCTTTAGCAGACTCATGGTGAAGAAGACCCGAATAGATTTCATTCGGAAGGGCCATAGCCAGCTGAGCATGTGCCTTAGCATCAAGCTCTAATTTCTGAAAGTCTTCTTCAGTATAGTTTCGGGGATCCTTAGGGACCTTATCTCCAGTTTCTGTGTCCAAGACCATTGGTTTGTGAGGTCCGAACATAACAGACTTCCAACATCCTGTATGATTATTTGACAGGAAATGTAACATCCGTCTCTGCCAAATGTTATATTGATGCCTAACCAGAATTGGTGGCTTTGTGGCAGAACCGGTGTTATGGGGGTCTAAGGTGAATTTTTCTGCCATAGTTCAAACAGTTTTGAGTGAATCAATAGATAGTGAGTACTCAAGATAGTTTGATTAAATGATTTTTGAACACTTTAGAGTTTCAAAAATCAATCTTCAGCAGATTTAGAAAAGATTAAGATAAAAGAAAACTAAACACTGATATCAGGGTGAGCTTTGAATTTTTGTTTCGATGGTTAAACCAAAACTAAAGAACAAGGCTCTGATACCAATTGTAGAAAATCCGAAGTTATGTAAGAGAGACAAACTTGACCAGGATCAAGAGCTTAGACAAAGCTTTTGGTATTTTGCTCCCTCTCTCGGTTATTATTTTAGTGTTTAGTTATCTTGAGAGTAAAGAAAGAAAATAGTAAGCTAACACAAAGAAGAGACAGAAAAGTGTTTTTATTACAAAGAGGATGTTGGAGTATAAATAGCCCCAACATTTAATGTTTTAGGACAAAGCAGACTGATGACACTATTACAGACACTGTAGCATCAGAGTAGTACAATTGTAAAGTCAACATAGGATCTTTAAAGATCTAAAATCAGACTTTTGTACTTATACACATAAATGATCGGAAGTGCTTAGTAAACTATCTAATGTAGACAGTTGTCCTAAGGAAGGTTACATTTATTCTTTTATCAGAAGAAACATATGTCTTCTGAATTATTGCTTGTCTTCCGATATCCTTGGAGGTCTTCTGAAGTGTTGTCTTTTATTCTTCAGAAGCAAGTGTCTTTGTCTTTCATTGAGAAGAGTCTTCCGAAGCATCTTCTGAAGAGTTGTCTTCGGAAGCTCTTTTCTGTTATTTTCTCTTCGGAAGCTAGTGTCTTTTATTTGTCTTCCGAAGGTTCTTCTGAAGACATGTCTTCGGAAGCTCTTTTCTTTTATTTGTCTTCGGAAGCAGTAGCTTTTATTTGTCTTCCGAAGGTCTTTTATTTGTCTTCGGAAGCAGTAGCTTTTATTTGTCTTCCGAAGGTTCTTCTGAAGACATTTCTTCGGAAGCTAGTGTCCTGCAACATGTAATACTAAAATTATGTGAAAGGTGGTTTTGCTTCGTCAGTCCTTATTTTCCAACATTTGATTTCATATCCCTCCATTTTGTGAATCTAGAATCCCTCCAGTTTCTTGATTTCGTTTTGAGGACAATACACTTTCTTCAACATCTTGACGAAATTCTCCCATGGGATTGACTTAGTAGTCTCCAGACTTAGTGTCTGTACGTGTGAATTCCACCAAACGAGGGCCTGTCCCTCCGGAGTACCGGTAGAGAATTTCACATTGTTCTCCTCAGAACACTCGTACATGCAGAAGATCGGAGCAGTCCCACTGCTCCTTCTGATCCCTTGAAGGTATGAGGATGGTAGCTAAGGAAGGTTTTGAATGAGCGTCCTATTGATTTTTTGTTGCGAGACACATTGTTTGTTCCGCTTATTTCATTGTCTGAGTGTGCAGCCTCATAATCTGCAATGGCTTCGTTAACTCGTTGTTCTTCCATGGCTTCGATAGCCACATAACTGATTGATTGGTTGTTAGTACGCGCATACCTTCCTCGACCATCCATTTGTTAGTATCTATATACAATAGAGATTGTATCACTTAATGTTATGGTTAGTTGTGTGTTAGCATGTACAGAGAGAATAAGTTTAAAATATCATTTCACCAATAATTTCCGTCAAAAGTACTATCATAAGTTTTAAAATATTTTTGTAACCAGAGTGATTTGTATGAGAACAACTCGCTCATATAGGTTCTAACAAAATATGATAAGGAAATAAACTATTCGGTGGAAATAGTGGAGTTCGGATCTCCACTAGTAGTGGTGTACGACACAGTTTCCTTGGTGTGTAGCTTATCATTTGAATTTGCCAGAATTCGTATGTACGTATAAATTCATGATTATGTTGGCCACCATAATCATCAACTCATCTTACACGGACATTCTAGTTCCTTCTATCTTAAGCTAGTGGTCACCGTAGTGTTCGTGATTCATTTTCTAAGTGTTGTGTGAAACTAGTGTAGTGTCTAAGTGTAGAGCTATGGCTATAGTCTAAATTTACTACATGTAAACTTAGTTCTCTATAACCAAGGCTTTCATACCAGTCTGTCACACCCCCAAATTCCCTCGTGTGGTTTCAGATCGCTGGGTGTGACGTGGCCAGGATCAAAGCTCTCGGTCATATAGAACGAATCTATATGAGTTTGAAAACAAATTGTTTTGATGACTAATTCAAGTTACAATGAGTAAACAGCGGAAATAAGTTAATTTTTTTTGCAGCGGAAATGTATTTGTGTAAACACTACATTGATTAAAGTACATTAACATAATAATATTCAAAATATGAGCTAGTATGCATGCAAGACTCCTTGTTAGTCCTACTCCATGTGCATGTTAGCATAGTACGTTCAGTTACCTGAGAATACATGTGAAAACGTGTCAACATAAGGTTGGTGAGTTCACAGGTTTAGACAGTAATAAACAGTAACAGACATATACTTGGTATGTTAAATTGTTTTTTGGATCTACGATTCAGAGTGTGTCAGTTCATCGTACCGAAACTTGACCGTTTCTTTGCCTCCCTAGGGTCATCGCTGAACCCATATCAACATCGATATTACACTCGTCGTAGCCTCCAGTCAGTTGTTGCCGAGTGGGGCTAGTCAAACCCAATAGTACTACATAATAACGACTCGTTTGCTCCATAACTAACGGTAAGTGTATATGAGGACTTGTTGCGATAATAGTTTCACTCAAAAGTTTTTTTACAACATACTAGTCATATATCTAAAACAGTTGCATTGTGTTCTCACCCCAAGAGTTTATCAAAACAGTTAAGAGTAAAAAGTGGGGCTGTAAACTCACGTGAGTTTACTAGTTGCGTTCTTCTCTTGAACGGTTTAATGCGCCTTTAGCGGTTACCTATATCACATAGGAGTTATGAGTTTGTGTTTACATCCTTGTTGGTCTCACTAGACCGTTTTCGTGTCCAAACAACTCTGAGTTGTTGTGTTGGTCATGTTGACCGTGTTTGACTTAACGACCTGTTGGTGACCTGTTTTTAGTTCAAGTTATCATTTAACGTGCCATTTGGTGTCTTGTAATGTGTGTGAGCACGTAAATTGCATTCGTGGGATAACTTACTATTTATAGTAAGTCTCCGTTCTTAAAATTTTCTATGTTAATTAAATCATACAAGAAATCACTTTTCGTTTGTTCTCGCATGCATGGTTAACCTATATGAACATGTTATCACATAGCATTTAATCATACATAGTCAAATAATCATGTTTCTCATTTAAAAGTTACTATTTGTTGAAAATTCACATATCTCATTATTCACGAAATGAAGCTTGGATGGTCATAGATTGATTTTGGCAGCGACCAATGGTGAAGTTCCAGTAGTTTGAAGGTGTTGATGAGGATAAGGATGGTGAGCACTTACAATGGCTTCTTTAGGCTCCAAGGCTTCAATCTCTTCAATCTTAAGCTTCCAATGGTGTAACAATGACTTTTAGAGGTTTTAAATGGTGTATAATGATGATGATGGACGACAAACAGCTTCTTGGTTCAAGGATGGTAGATATAGGGTGGTTAGCAATGATTTAGTCTTAATTTTATCAAGATTTTGCGTGTCAGACTCTTCGCGTACAACCAAGAGAGTAAAAGTAAGTTCTCGGCATACCGCGATGGTTTTCGGGATTCAAATTGCCTGCCCACTCTTCGCGTACCGCCAAGACCCAATCTAAGGTCCTTGGCGTACCGCGACGGGTTCCAGAAGAGCCCAATAGGCCCAATTTCATTGTTTCAATCCGTTTTTCGATTGTTTTACGATTACTATCATCGTTCCTCGACATATTATCGTTGTTTCATTTGTTTAGGTTCTCACAAGGCTTAATTGTTTGGTTATCTTGTAGTTTCATTGAATTCACCAACGTTCGTTAATCAAGACACGTGCATGCGTTTTACGATAGTTTCTTGAATTATCGTTTAGTTGTGTGCATTTAGACTGCTGTGCCACATGTCACACTAAATTCACAAATTCTAGTGCCAAGTTTTATCATTTAAAATAAATAAATGCTAACCTAGAAAATACGAGGTGTCACATCATCCCCTAGTTATTAGGAATTTTGTCCCAAAATTTAGTTCGTGTTGTCGGTGTTTGTCTGATTTGTGAACAGGTGAGGGTATTTCTTTTTCATTTGGTTTCCCAAGTGAATCTCGGTCCACGTCGTGAGTTCCATCATACCTTGATTATCAGTATGCGACTAAGTTTGAGTCTCTTGATTGATCGGTTCTTGTGTTGGACATGGCGGGAGGCACAACAGTAAGCTTTGGTACAAACCCACATATAATATAACTGTATTGAGTAGCTATCAATTGATACTTCATTGTAATGATATATAATCCAACAACATTTACTTTAAACATTTTAATGTTTACTGCTTATGAAAAACTTGAACTCTCACCAACCATTGTGTTGACCCTTTTACTCGCATGTTTTATGAGGCAACTAAGGCATGTGCACAAGAAACTCGGATGCTAGATGGAGTCCAAGCATCAGCTTTATTGTCTTAGACCATTGAAAACATTGAACATTTAATATCATTTTGTTATGTTTTGTATTCCTAAACAATTTTAATCGCTTCCGCAAACTATTACTCTGTATTGTTTTGAAAAACTGTTTTAACTTAAGCTTTCGCAACTTATGTTTTCAACGCTGCGTTGATAGCTCAAACAGTTACTTCCGCAACTCTGATTTCAAAAAAAAAGTTGTTTTATCCAAGTTATTGGATGTTCGTATGCAACAAGACATGTAGGTCTCGCAACCTTGTGACCGGAGACTACGATCCTAACAGTGTTTGTTCGCGCCCTCGGAGAAAGGCCGGGAAGGCCGAGGTGCGAAAGAAACCAACTCGTGGACTAAGGCAAGTCAAATTCATAATCGATCTAGTACCTGGTGCCAATTACATGTAACCTTTAGGGTTTTTGTTGTTAAATGTAAAACAAAATCGTGTCAAAGTTATTATAAACAAAAGTTAAGGAATATTTTAATTTTTTTAGTTCATAAAACATATACGTAAAAGGATAGATAAATATGTGTGTGCGCATACATATTTATAAAATATGATATAAACATAACTTAATTTAGTGTTAAAGACATTTTAATTTAGTGAAATACATATGTGTGCACGCGCACACATACATATAAACAAATTAAACATTATAAAAATTTAAGTAACTCAAATAAAGGAAAAATATCTTTAAAAAATTTATGATATATGAATTATATATACATATATATATATATAAGTTAATAACACAAAAATAAAATCATTATAATTTTAAATGTATGAATACTTAAAATTACATGAAACTTGGATGCACGCGCGAGCACACAGACACACACACACACATATATATAAATGCACATACACACATACATAATAATAAGTTTGTTTTTGAAAGGTTGGATAAAAATTAGTTTAAATTAATTAAATAATAGTAACCTAAAACAAGTTAATAAATAAATTATTAAGATTATAAAGATTCATATCCTCTTAGCAAGAAATAATAAAAAACCAGAAATAAAAGGGTTGTACTTGTAAATACCAAACCCACATTCTAGTTAGTGAAATATAAATTTTGTACTGCAAAACCCTGAAAGAAGAAAGGTCTAGTCGCAATTCTTTCTCCCAAACTCCTGTTCGAAATCCCTCATGTTCGGCTTTCAACCGAAATCAACCTAAACGCAGTCATTTACTCGAATCACCAATAGTAATGCGTTATAATCCATAACATGAACAAAACCAAATAATCAATTCGGGTATTAATACCCATTAACAAGTTCGAACCGTAACCAAATGACCATAATACTTCTTTTTAGTTTTTTTGAGTGACCAACTAATCCACTGCCGGGTACTCCGTACGTGGCCTCCATTGGCTAAAAGATGTCCTAGCTGGCCACTAGTTCAGACAGACGAAACCCCTAGCCAACCAGCCACTAGTTACAGGGGAAAACCCGACCCAAGCACCCGTCAAAGGCATGACGATGAAAGGCCGGTAAAACCGGGTGAGATCAATGATCAAACCCAAGACCAACTTGGACAATAGTCAAAGTAAAGTTTAATAGCTACATGTATCCCCTAAAATATTAAAATAGAAATATAAGAAGAGCTATGAGAACTCACCTTAATGAGTTTGATAGATTTCTACAAGATGACAAGATGTAGCTCAAGTAATGTCAAAACATGGATACAAACATCCTAAATAGTTCAATTATAAGCTAGTTGATTTTTTATAGTTTAAGAATTTGAAGTTATATAAGATCATATAATTTTGTTTTGGTCGAATGATTGAATGTTTATAAATCATTTTGGTGTATCTGGTTCAAAATAGTTTTAATATATAAATAAGTACATGTTGGTTATCTAACATAAAATTATGGTTATTGTTTGGTAACTGATTCTTGATTAATAAATCCTTAACTTTTATTGTACTAAGGATTCTTACATGAAGGATCATATTACTTGAGGATCCTTATGACATGATATTTTATGCTGTATTAACACATTTATTGTTGATGTACATGAATTATGTAGTAACAATAGGGATTATGTCATTGAGTATTTAATATGGTTTGAATATTAAATGATGTATTCTCCTTTATATTGTATATCCAGTAAGGTTTGCGAGGCCCAGGAAGACATGTGAAGAAATTCTGTAAGTGGACTTCCAACGTTAATCGTGATTATGTCATTGAGTAGTTAATATGTTAGATTTAAGCTTTTTTCTTTTACCAATTTTCGTTGTTTTTCACCGGTTTCAATTGTTTTTCACCTATTATTGTTTGATTTTATCTATAAATATTTTACTTGTATTGATATTCTTCTTATCTGTTATATATAGTAGTAAAATTATGATATTTGATATATATACATATACATGTGTATATGCAATTTTTTTAAATTATTTTTATATGAGTTACCATCTCAGAGTACTTCCTGCCTACGCCGAGTACTTGCAACTCCTTAGTCGACTGACCTGGCAGTGCCTATCGGCTTCTCCAACCATGCTTACAAGTTATTGTGGATTTGTGTGTTGGTAGCAGAGACTGAGCCGAAGAATAACCGAACATGTAGGTCTTTAATTCAAGATTCATGTCGCCTGTGTCTGCGTTTGTTGTGCTCAGATAGGTTCGAAGTCAAAGGAAACAATGGGTTCGATTAATTGAAGTATCTATATGCATTAAGGTCAAATTTGAATTTCAATCAAAGATGTATTTCATGTAATTCAATTACGCATTAATCGTGTTCAATTGTGTTAATGGATGATTGTAATCAATCCACGCGTCAAAATCTTTTCAATGTTTCAGTACAATCGAGTTATTTACTTGTGATTTTGAGATGGAGTGGATCTAGGTCGAGCGAAGGTCCATGTCAAGCGAAGGTCCATTGGTCAAATTCAGACGTAAGCGGGTGAAGAAGAAAGGAAGAATGTGATATTGGAAATTTTGGTCTATGGAGCTTTTGTTTAATAATTGTAGTTTTATTTATTGACATTTTAGCCACTTAACTTAATAACATAGTTTTATGAATGTTTCTAACATAGTTCATAAATTTTTATGGTTATTGTACTATAAAACATATTATTTTATAAAATAATTCCTTTGTTGGATCGGGTTATGTAAGTTAACACAACACTTTCACAAGGTATCTTCTACTTAGTTGATAGATGCAGAAAATTCTGTCAACTTTTGAAAACAAATACACAAGAAGAGTTTAAATAAAGGTTAAAGTATATTGTATTCAACTGTAAGTAATACACAATTCTTAGCTCAAGCACAAGCACCACTGTCCACTACGTTACAGATGAAAGTATTTATACTAAAACCTATAGCTGTATCCTCGTAGGGATACAAGGTTGGACAAAATACTAGAGACAAACTAATGCTAAAACTAGTATTTTATTATGGATTGACAGGCCAGGCCATATTAATTACAATTAATACAAATGACTTCATTGACTTTTACAATAAATACCTAAACTACAAAACACATTAAATTTATGGTATCTCTGTAGGTTTGACATATCTCCTTTGTTGTTGACTATCATTGGAATGTCTTCTGTGTTGGTCTTGATGACAGAAAGCAACTCTGATTATTTCTTCAAGTGTCTTGAATCTTGTCAGAGAAACGTCTTTGGAAGCCTTTGTATTCGGAAGCTACTGAGATATTTCTTTGACACTCTAAGTGCTGTGGAAGCTTCGGAAGCTTTAATCTTCTGTATAGCTTTCGGAAGAAGAGAGTTAACCTTCGGAAGCAGTAGTTCTTCCGAAGGTTAGTTCCTTCCTTTCGAAAGATGTTTGTCTTATGAGAGCCCAAGACTTGTTCAAGAGATCTTTTTGTGAGCATGAGCCATATTTGATCTTACAGTCTCCCCTAGGCTATTGTTACCAAAACTAGTATCCTTCATTCCTTAAAGTTTCAGCTCTTCTTTTGATAAGTCTTGGTGTAAGCCTTCCTTCAGCATGGTTGTCTGGGTTGAGAAGAGGCAGGCCAAATAAAAAACGCAAAGAGTAGGAAGAGAGATGAGATCAATCTCCTTTAGTTTAACAATGTTTCCATTTCTTAGCTTTAATCTGAACTTTTTATCACGGGAGATATATCTCCATTCAATGATAGGGATGTACACATTGACGGGCATCTCCTCATGCCTTCTTCTAACCATGAACTTCCAACGTCTGAAAGGTCCACGCCTTTTGTATGGAATGATTTGACATGAGGCCTGAATCTCTGCTTCTTCATGCCCTTCCTGCATATCTTCTCTTCCATCAGATGCTTCTTAGAGGCCGCTGCTGCTTGAGGTTGTGCAGAGCGCTCTTGATTCAATTCAGAGTTTTGTCCTACAGCTGATTCTTCTTCTTCTTCTTCTTCTTCTTCTTCACTTCTCTCATCCATCCTTGGTTGTTCCTCAGGATCTGTAGTTGTAGATTGTTGTTTTGTAAGACCCTGTTGATCCTGATCACTGAGGATATGAGCATGTTGTCATAGGAGGGACTGGATGGAGGAGAGATGGGTTCTTCTTTTGGTTCCAAGAAACTTCTTGCTTCTTGAGCAATGATTGCCTATGCCTCTTCCAAAGCCTTGGCAGAAAGACGCTTTTCCTTCAAGAACCCCTTTGCTTTGCTTCCTAGGCTTGTAGCCTCTTTGTCACACCCCCAATTTTCAACTAACAGAATCATACCGTTTGGGAACGTGACAAACCAGGATCTCAGATCATTAGACATAACAAAGACCTCTATATGAATTTCAAAACATTCTTTGGTCTAAAATTGTAACATCAAAGTTTTCAAAGTTTGCGGAAGCGTTTTAAACAATAACAGTTGTAAAATGTAAATTACAAAACCAAAATCCCAAATGTTCAATCTAAACAATAGAAATGTAAAAACATGCATGCGACTCGATCTCCTAGTCCATGCATGCTTTCATGTGTACCTTAGCGTCCTGAGAAAACATGTAAATCAAGTCAACACAAACGTTGGTGCATTACACAGGTTTAAGCATTCAGAATGTTTAAAACCACAGTTTGTATATAAAGTTTGCAGATAACATAATCACACATTCATAGTCATGATAGCTAGTCATTTATACTATTTACATAAGTGGTCGACACCGAAGCTGACTAGTGCATGCTATCGCATGCTTTGCCTTGCCACTATTGTCTAGCACAAACAATAGTAATGTGTGTTTGGTCAGTCAAACACCTGCGTAGATCCCATCTACCAAGTGAGGTTTGTCAAACCTAATAGATCTATTTCCAACTACCACGCTTTGCGCTACGACAAACTAAACGGTTCGAAGTGTAAGGACTTGTAAATGCTATGTTGTCACTTAATGTAAACAACTAACTCATGCAAGTGATATGTATCTAAAAATATTTGTTGCACATGCTTTCTCCCCCAAAACAGTTAAAATAAGAAAGGGGCCGTGTACGCACCTTTGATTGTAGCAGAATGATCAAACACTCGTGAACTCGCGTAAAAGATCCTCTACGAAGAATCTGTGTTTAAACAGTAACTTAGTGTTATTCGGGATGTCATTTTGTGATTTAAATCACATACGTGTCAACACACGTATGTTAGAGTGTTATAAATGTGCATACATATGTACGCATAACTTTGAATTCGTTTAATAAAATCATATAATCGTTTATGATTTTATTTAATTAAGCGTAATTATACGCGATTTCGTTTTCGGGTTATAATATGAATTTTATTATTTACTTTCGTTCGGAATGAAATTCTGGTTCCAACGAAATTCGAACGGATTAAATCGGAGTTCGTACGCGAAAGTTATTGCAAAAATACCGAAAATGGTATTTTTCACAAAACAAGCCCAAGCAAGGCTCGAACCAGCGATCACCCACACGACCCACACATACTCTACCATATCATCTGGTTCTGATTTCATTAACAGCCTTCCTTTTAATTTCTTTTAACCAATAACTTACTGGTTCCCCCATTCTTTCCTAAACCGAACCATATCATACCAATTGGAACCCAATTCGAATCCGATCGTCCCCGGAATCATAGGGGTTTTATTCCAATCATCAAAAAGAGTCCTACCCTAGTTTTAATTCGAGGAAATCATCAATTTACAACACTCAATTGTGTCATAATCGGTTTCGAACGTGAGTTTTTAAACTCATGATTCAAAGTTGTTAAATTCATTTAAGTTAACCTGCAAAATGATAGGGTTTTCTTTATACATGAGATTTCGAAACTTTCTGGTGGTTTTAATTTGAAAATCAAGCTCTATTAAATCGAAATCCCCCAAACCGACTTAATAATGAACCCTAGAATTCGAAATCCTAGCATTCGGTGTTGTTAGGTAAAATTGATATATGTTTATCATTGAAAAATGGATTTCGAAACTCTCTGAAGAGTTTAATTTAAATATCAAATGCAATAAGATCGAAATCCCCAATTCGTTTCAACCGAAAAAACCTAATACTCGATCTGGAACAACTCATTATTGTTTTACGAAATTGATATATGGGTTTTGTTAATCGGTATGTTATGAAACTATTCATATACTCCAATTGAATGTTTGAACTCGTTTTGTTAAAATCCCAATTTCGTTTTGACTCAAGAACCCTAGAATCTTGAAATGATACAATTCGATATTTCAGAATGAAACTAACATAGGGATAACGTTTAATGCGATATCACGACACCATCAGTATATATTGATTTGATTTTAAAAGTAGTTTGAACCGAGACCCCCAAAACGTTCTTGATGAGGAACCCTAGAATTAACACATTATCAATTCCAGATTAATAGATGAATTTGTGTTAGGGGTACTCTTAGTCGGCCATATTAGACGGTTTAGAAGTGATTACTTACTTGATTCTATATCGAATTGATGAAGATCGACTTTTAGCTTGATATTCGGCCTACTCCCAATCAAATCCTTCAATCCTCGACTTGTTGCTTCGAATTATGGTATGGAATATGTTCAGAAAGTGCCGAATGAAGTTTGGGAAGGTTCAATTTCGAGAATTTTGGTTGATTAATATGAGATTGGTAGTTAATGGTGACGGTTTCATTCTTTGAGACCGTTTCTTGATTAATTTGGTGATGAAAGGTTCTAAAAACGCATGATAATCATTAACCATCATCAATGAAAGTTACATGACTGATTAATTAGATTATTTTCCTAGTATTCACTTAGATTTCGAGTTTCCACACTTTTATGAATAAATTTTGACTTTAAAAAGTCAAAATTGCTTGTTTCATGTAATTACAAGTTTTATACTTGTAATTTTAATGTATTTGAACTTGTTTAAATAAATTTTATCCCTTCTAATTTGATTTCCCATGATTTCCTTAGTTTTTGGTTAACGAAGTTAAACTAAAATGCAGAATTATCATAGATTGGGCCTCCTCATAGAAATTGGGCCTACAACCTATACGACCCAATTAAGTTTTCTTACCGGGGTTAATCCCAAAAATAACGGATTGTCACACTCCTGCTGAGCTTGGATCTGGTCCAATGAAGGTAGCTGTCCCCCGGATATTTTACTTTTAATATCTCTGATGTGCAGATCCATTGTGGAGTTCTTCATAGGACCAAGCTGCTGCCTAAAGAATCCATAGTTCACAAGTAACTGCTTCATTTTCTCCCAGTAGGCAACTTCCTTTTGTTTCTTGGAGGAAGTTGCCACAGCTTTGGATGCAGCAGCAGCCTGTTCAAGTTGATGCACCCTTTCCAGCTCAGCTGCCAATTTGTGTACCGACCAGAGTAGTACCTCATCTATATCAAAACCTTTCTCCTGGAGGTGTGCAGAGAGTTGCAAAATTTCTCCATCTAGGGAGGTGTTTGGTCGACCCTTCTTCTGTGATGGCCTCCTCTCCTCCTGAACAGCTTCCTCCTCTAGGGTTAGCTTCATTCTCCTTGTCCATGATGTTTAACCCAGAGGAGATAGATCATGTGGCCTCACCAGTTGGTTCATCAGCCAATTGTTCTTCTAATAAAGAAACCTTAAGAATGATTGGGCCCTTGAAGACAGCTTCAGCTGTAACATTTGTGCATTTAGTCATGTAGTCGTGAACAGTGTGTGTACATGTTCAGTCAGTCAATGTGAATCATGTGTCATTAAGTGCTTGTGTGTTAGAATCTTTATCATTTAACAAGTATGTATTATTTATTTACAGTCGATTTCACTAGGCAAGAACAGTAACTGGTTATATCGAAACAGTGGTGGGCAGCGAGAGTGAGCCCTATATATATACTGCGTTCGGTGTAACAGGTTAGTGTTAGTGCGTAGTGTCGAGATGAATATTATAACAATTAATTAATTCAACCAAGATCGTAATCTGTAAGCGAGACTGAGTATAGTTATGGGTGACGATCCATAATAGTACGAATGTTGAACTTATAATTACGATTAAACGACTTTAAAATAATTAATACGATCGGAAAATGTACGCGATTGCGGGTATACACGTAATTTCGAATGTTTAACGATCTGTCAACGCACGAAGAGTAAAATAATTAAATTAATTATTTTATATTTTTACAATTTTGAAACTCATCATTTTAATGAGGTTAACAACTCTTTTTATTTAAAACCGCGTAAAATACGCGTTACGTTCCGGAAACGCGAACCGAGCGACCGAAACGAACCCGAACACCACCCGGACTATAAAAGCCCTAAAGAGGCTTAAATCCTCATTTATTTCACCTACACCACTTTCTCTCACTAGAATTTTCGGCCAAGCCTTTCTCTCTCTAGAAAACCCACTTTAAACGATCGTATCTCACTCGATTCTCAACGGATTTTGTCATTCTTGGTGTCCACGCGAAGCTCTCGACATCCTCTACACGAAAGTACAAGAATTTTCCAGATTCATCCAGCCAAAAACGAGGTATGAGCCAAAGAAGTTGCGGGAATTAGGGTTTTTGTGCGTGGGTTTGTTAAAACACTCACATAACCGGTTCTCTTGCACCATTGTCTGAATTTCGCACATGTAGTAACCTCCATTGAGCTTAGGATGACCTAGATCGTGGTCTAGAAATGAGGTTTAGACGAAGGAGACGATCCAGGTTACAGGTTCGTCGAAGGTTCAGGGACCGAACCCTCAAACAGCACCTGACCGAACCTTAGGGAACACAGCGAGCCCGACGAACCCTGCATGGTTCGTGGAGTTATCAGCCGAACCCTAGGGGTTCTCACGAGCCCTCATGCTGTCGACGAACCATCCTAAGGTCACGAACCCTTCTGGACTACACGAACCTTCGCATACTGTTGCTAAAACCAGCCGAAGCTTTCATGCAGCGAACCCTAGTTGCTCGAACCTTCATGCGTCCTACGAACTTTATTGCAGACACGAACCATAGGGATGTAGCCGAACCCTTTTTGATGATTGTGGTCAACGAACCCATAGTCACAAGCAGCGAACCCTATGGCATGCTGACAAACCTCCGGTGGACGAACCCTAGTGAACCATTTATGCATTTGCCGAACCATTCAGTCAGCCGAGCCTCTTGCCATTGCAGCGAACCATCTTAAACACAAAACTAGGGCCGAACCTTGCATGCTTGACTGATGGAGCCGAACCTTGGTCCATTAAATTGAAGGGTTCGCTGCCAAGGAGATGGGCCGAGGCTTAACATCAAAGTCCTTCACTTTGCTTGGCCCAAATCAATGTTATACGGCCCAACTCCAATAGCAACTTGGCCCATTATTAACTTGAATGACCTATGGTGTGGCTTACCATGCAAAATGTTATGAATTGACTTAGTTGGGTTAAGATTAACCTAAACTAATGATGATATTGATTCATAATCACAAGAGTCTAAAACATTGAAACATATTCATACATTTCATGTTGATCAAAGGTTAATCAAATTCTCAAACACATGTGATGTGTACAAACAAGTTTGAACACAAAAGAACATTTCATAAGTTTCATTGACCCATGATCATTCAATTGATTCAAATCATAACATTCAAGATTTCACAACAATCTTAATCATGAGAACACTAGTCAATCAATGAATCAAAGTTTATACAATTATAAATCCTATATCTTATGTATGATTACAATGTTATAGGAAACAATTAGAAGTCCTGTTTGCTACTTGCTATCTGTTTTAGTTCAGAGTCTACTGCAGACAGGTGAGAACATTAGCCCCTCTTTTACTGTTTTTATAACTGTTTTGGGGTGGAACACGTGATCAAACCAATCATTTACAATCATATTTCATTACACAAGGTGTGTGTATTCTTATAAACATTACGGGTTCATTTTACGAATCCTAGGGATTCATCAACTGTTTTAAGGGAATTATCAACTATTAAACTCTTTTCACTAAAAAGGTTTTATAAAGGATCTTTGAACTGTTTTGTAACTGATTTACTCAAATGTATTTATGAAGGATAAACACTTTTAGATAAAAGATTTTATAAACTCTTTTGTTATAAACCTTGTTGTTACACAAGGTCACCACATCATGATATTCAAAACAAGTGGTTCAAAACATGGTATTCAAATCAAGTGGTTCAATTCATGGTATTCAAAACAAAGGATTTAATTCGTGGAATTAAATCCAGGTTTTCAATTCATGTTATCAAATAAGGCATTAACACATCCGGTTAAAGTAAGATTCAGAAAACATGGTGTCTATTGTTGTAAACAAACTTGTAAAAGCATCAAGTATCATATTCATTAGCGTTAGTACTGGGTGATCACAACAAGGGAAAGCGGACACATTGTTTCTTATCCAGGATGGAGTTAGCTTTTAAATTTGTTTTAAAAGCTAACTGCAGGTCTGGTGTCATTGTTTTCTTATCCAGGATGGAGTTGGCTTTTAAATTGCTTTTAAAAGCCAACTGCAGGTCTGGTGTCATATGGTTATCAAAACTGCTGATGTATTATCTAACTCCAATCGTGTTTTGGGACTTGATATTATATGTTGGCTTTCGTGCGAACAGTGATTGGACTGTTTACACTCATTTTCTTACTTGATGTTAGTTTGGGTTGCAGCTCATCCGTGTGAATCTTATGTAGCTTTAACTTACCTATGCCTTATATCATATAACTCATGTTTACAAATGTTTAAACCTATTGTTCTCACCAACTACGTCTGTAGTTGACAGTTACTTTTCACGTGTTTCAGGTAATCAGGTTTAAGGCATTCTCAGAGACAACTAAGGAGACCATACTAAGATAGAACAAGATGAAGAAACATGCTAGGATGGATTAGAAACACATTAAATCCTAATTGTTTACTTGTCTTGTTTGAAGTCTTATTTTGTAAACTATATTTTGGGTCTGTAGTTGTCTTTCTTTTGGTAGATAGATTGTCTGTAACTAAACAATTGTCTAAACATTATGCAACTTAGTAATCCATTGTGGTTGTTCTTATTAAATACTTGTGCATGATTCAACTGATCATACGTCACCGCGCCGTGGATTCCGCACGCGGCGCAGGGGTGTGACAGGTTGGTATCAGAGCCAAGGTTGTAGAAAACTAGGAAAAACCCAATGTTTAACGACCTAGACTATAACCTAAGCTACCCAATAGGACTAAGTGCTATAGACTTGAGGAACTTAAGATCTAAGTAACTTAAGTGAGCATTAAGTCTACAATAAGCTTGAAAGATCTTAGGGACATTTTACTAAGATTAGATATCGAGTCAAAGAATTTGAATCGGACTTCTATAATTTTAGAAACCGAATTAAATTCTCACACATATGCATTTAAGGATTTCAGAGGCAAGGATCTGTATTCTTAGTATCCTTGATCTGAAATTCTCACACAGAGATCATTATAGGATTTAGAGGCAAAGATTGATATCTTTGATCTAAAGTCCTTGTCATATTCATTATAGGATTTAGAGGCAAAGATTGATATCTTTGATCTAAAGTCCTTGTCATATTCATTATGGGATTTAGAGGCAAAGATCTATTAATTTAGTATCTTTGATCTAAGATCCTTGTCATATTCATTATAGGAATTCAAATGTCAAGATCTATTAATTAGAGTCTTGATTTGAAATCCTTGTCATGCTCATTATAGGAATTCAAAGGTCCAGATCTATTAATTTAGAATCTTGATTTGAAATCCTTGTCATTGTTATCATTGTTATCATTATCAGGTGTTCATTATCATAGGAACTTTATAACTTAGAATCTGTGTAACAGTATTCTTTAGTTGAAGTTCTCACAAGAGATCATTATACTCAATACTGTAAGTATTGAGAACCTAGGTTAATTAACCTAGGACACACATGCTAAAACCTAAGGTTTTAATTTCTAAGTAAATTAAGAACCATGGTTTACATAATCATAAACATATCCACAGAACAAGAGGCAATCATGAAACGATCATAATCAATCAACAGTTGGAATCTTAGCCCCAAATATAGACGACGGATTAACGCTGATGTGTTGAGGTAAGTGGTGGGTCGGTGAGAGCTTACCCTATATATAAGCTTATTTCAGTATGTTAGGGGGAATCCGGCGTTTGTATTTGGAGTGAGGATTCGGGATCAACTGGACACATGGATCATTAGTCAAACACATGGGATACAAACATTTGGGAAACAATCATTGGTGAATCAAATCATAGTGCAATTCAAACTTGGATGAACCAAACATTATGGTGAATCAATCAAGTTGTGAACATTCTGTAAATGTAAACCTTAAGTGAAATTCTTAAGTGATTACATCATTAGTACTTACTGACATAGGTTAACAGGAAAGTGTAGAACACACGTATGACTTAGTTCTACATGTTAACAACTGTTAGTAGGTGCACACATAACATAATCATAGTTCAATCATGGAATCAATCATAGTTCAAGTTGATCAAAGATCATGAGATTCTTAATCAATGGAACACACTTGGGAACCAAGTACAAACGTGTTGCCAAATGCTAGCAAGGGCATGATCGTGGTATACCGAAACGGTGGTGGGCAGCGAGAGTGAGCCCTATATATAAGCTATTTTCGGTATATCGGGAAAGTGTCGGTGTGTAGATTTGGTGGTGAGATCATGAGACATCGTACATATTCACACGATAAGTATGCAAATAAGTTGATAACTTATACGTGTACTGGATCATGTTACAATTGAATGATAATACTAGTAGTATGGATATATTACTGACCTTATCATGAAAATTCAATTGTATCCTTTCTCATTACTGACCACTTGTGGCTTCTATTCGTAGAATGCCTCCTCGACGTGACCCTAATGCTGGGACTCGACAAGTGGTAATGATGATGAGATCAACAAGATTGCCCGAGCTATCGCTGTTCATATGCGGGAAGTAATTCCTGGTATGGTCACTGATATCACCCAGAATCTGCGGGGTAGTACCAGTGATTCCGCACACAACTCCAATGCCACTAATGCTGGAACTGTTAACTTCACTTTTAAGCAGTTCAACGATGCTAAACCTCCTAAGTACGCTGGTACTGAAGGAGCTACCGGCCTACTGCAGTGGCTGGAAAGCATCGAAGACATTCTCGACTTCACTGGATGTCCTGAAAACCTGAAGGTCAAGATGGCCTCAAGCGCTTTTCATAAAGGCGCTCTCACCTGGTGGAATTCTGAGAAGAACACCAGAGGCCGAGAAGTCGCGTTATCATTACCGTGGGACGGTTTCAAGAATCTACTGGTGGAAAAGTTTTGTCCACGATACGAGCTGAAGAAGTTGGAGGTAGAGATGTGGGGACTGGTGCAAGACAGTGGCGAAAATGCCAAATATACAACTCGTTTCCATGAGTTGTGTATTTTGGTACCACATTTGGTTACTCCTCTATCCCGCAGGATAGAGAAATACATTGAAGGTTTGCCTTTAGTGGTCAGAGGAACTGTTATGGGGAACAAGCCCACTACTTTGGAAGCAGCAATTCAACTTGGTGCTTCACTTACTGAAGAATATGTGAAGTCTGGGGTGCTCACCCGAAAGGGATTCAAGAGAACTCAGATTGAAGAAGGCAAGAAGCCTGAACAGCACCATCACAAGAAGAAGAAGCAAAAGACAATCAAGAACTTTGCAGCGTTGACTGCAGCTGCACCTACTCATGCTACACCCATTACTGCTATGCCACAACCTGCTAATGCCAGAAAACCTTATACTGGCCCACTTCCACTTTGCACCAGATGCCAATACCATCATCTACCCACTATTCCATGCAGAAAGTGTCTCAAGTGTGGACGTATGGGACACTTGGCAGCTACATGCCGATCTGCACATCTTGCTGCTGCAATAACTGCTACCACTACCACTACTGTTACAGGTGGAAGAGCCTGCTATAATTGTGGGGCAGAGGGACACTTCAGAAACCAGTGTCCAAAACTCAACAACACTACTGCTGCTGCTCGTGCTTTTGTTATTGGAACTGCTGAAGCACGTGAGGATCCGGCAGTCATCACGGGTACATTTCTTATCAATGATCACTATGTTCCTGTCATATTTGATACTGGTGCTGATAAAAGTTTTATCTCTGCTCATACGGCTTCTGTGCTTAATATGCAACTATCTATACTTACTGCTCCCTATACAGTAGAAGTAGCGAATGGTAAGACTATAGTTGTAGATTCCATTATCCATGGTTGTGAATTAAGATTGAACGACCATTCTTTCCTCATCGATCTTATTCCTATGACACTTGGAAGTTTCGAAGTTGTGATAGGAATGGATTGGTTATCCAAAAACAATGCTGAAATCGTATGCTCTGAGAAACTTATCCGAATTCCCGTACCGTCCGGCGAAACGATGATAGTTTACGGCGAGAAACCATGCCGCGGATTGAAGATTGTATCGTGCATCAAGGCGAGGAAGTACTTGAAGAAGAAATATTATGCTTTCCTAGCTCATGTAGTGGAAAAGAAACCTGAAAAGAAAGCAGTTGGAGATGTTCCAGTTATCAAAGATTATCCAGACGTATTTCCAGAAGACTTGCCTGGACTACCACCAGTCCGACAAGTGGAGTTTAGAATTGATCTCGTCCCTGGAGCAAACCCAGTGGCGAAGTCACCGTATCGATTAGCACCATCTGAGATGCAAGAACTGTCTAGTCAGCTTCAGGAACTTTTAGACAAAGGTTTCATAAGACCGAGTTTCTCTCCATGGGGAGCTCCGGTTCTCTTCGTCAAAAAGAAAGACGGTTCATTTCGTATGTGCATCGACTATCGTGAGCTGAACAAGTTGACAATCAAGAATAGATATCCTCTGCCCAGGATCGATGATTTATTTCATCAATTACAGGGAGCAACTTGTTTCTCTAAGATTGATTTGCGATCCGGGTATCATCAGTTAAGAGTAAATGATGAGGATATACCAAAGACGGCATTTAGGACTCGATATGGACACTATGAGTTTGTGGTTATGCCATTTGGGCTGACTAATGCACCCGCAGTGTTCATGGACTTGATGAATCGAGTCTGTAGGCCATACTTGGATCAATTTGTTATTGTCTTTATTGACGATATATTGATTTATTCCAAGTCAGAACAAGAGCACGAGGATCATTTGAGGAAAGTCTTAGAGTTACTAAGAACTGAACGACTATATGCTAAATTCTCAAAATGTGAGTTTTGGCTAAAGGAAGTTCACTTCTTAGGACATGTCATCAACAGGGATGGAATACATGTAGATCCAGCAAAGATTGAGGCGATTAAGAACTGGACTACTCCATCTACTCCAACAGAGATTCGTTCGTTTCTGGGTCTGGCGGGCTATTACAGGAGATTCATTGCGAATTTCTCTAAGATTGCCTTGCCACTTACCACTTTGACTCGGAAAAGTCAAGCGTTTATATGGGGACAGAAACAGGAAGATGCATTTCAACTTCTTAAACAGAAGTTATGCAACTCCCCTATCCTTAGCCTTCCAGAAGGCAGTGATGATTTCATTGTCTACTGTGATGCTTCAAACCTTGGTCTCGGTTGTGTACTTATGCAACGGGACAAGGTCATTGCTTATGCTTCAAGACAACTTAAGGTCCACGAGAAGAATTACACTACTCATGACCTTGAGTTAGGAGCTGTGGTCTTTGCATTGAAGATTTGGAGACACTACCTGTACGGTACTAAATGTGTCATCTATACAGACCACAAGAGCCTTCAACACATTCTCAATCAGAAAGAACTCAACATGAGACAACGACGTTGGGTTGAGCTTCTAACTGATTACGACTGTGAGATTCGTTATCATCCGGGTAAAGCCAATGTGGTGGCGGATGCTCTTAGTCGCAAGGAACCAGTCAAACCAATTCTTGTAAGAGCCATGGAGATCAACACACAGCCAAACTTGAAAGACTTGATTAGTATTGCACAACAACAGGTAGTAACAGACAATCAACTCAAGACAGACTTGGATTGTGGCATTGAGAAGAAACTAGAACCTCGAGCTGATGGGTTGATATATCTCAATGGCCGCATTTGGATTCCAAAGTCTGAAGAATTGCGCACACTCATCTGTGATGAGGCTCATAAGTCGCGATACTCAGTTCATCCTGGAGCCGATAAGATGTATCAGGACTTGAGGACATCTTACTGGTGGCCGGGAATGAAGAAAGACATAGCACTGTATGTGGGAAAATGTCTTACATGTTCAAAGGTCAAAGCAGAACATCAAAAACCTTCGGGACTTCTGCAACAACCTGAAATTCCTCAATGGAAATGGGAGCAAATTTCCATGGATTTCATAACAAAGTTGCCGAGAACTCCACGAGGTTACGATTCGATTTGGGTGATCGTTGATCGACTCACCAAATCTGCTCATTTTCTCCCTATCCGAGAGGATTACAAAATGGAGAAGCTATCCACTCTGTACATCAACGAAATCATTGCACGTCATGGTACACCAACATCAATCATATCTGATCGTGATAGTCGTTTCACTTCTCGCTTTTGGCAATCATTGCAAAAGGCTTTGGGAACGCGTGTTAATCTTAGCACGGCGTATCATCCCCAAACCGATGGTCAAAGCGAAAGGACTATCCAAACACTCGAGGACATGCTTCGTTCTTGTGTCATTGACTTCGGTGGAAGTTGGGACACTCATCTCCCACTCATTGAGTTTTCATATAACAATAGCTATCATACGAGCATCCAATGTGCACCATTCGAAGCTTTATATGGTAGAAAGTGCCGATCACCGGTCTGTTGGACCGAGATTGGTGACTCACAGGTCGTAGGACCAGAACTCATTCAGGAAACATCAGACAAAATCACAATCATTCAGTCACGGCTTAAGGCCGCACGAGATCGGCAGAAGAGTTATGCTGATCGACGTCGGAAACCGCTTGAGTTTCAAGTCGGTGACCGAGTCTTACTCAAAGTTTCTCCCTGGAAAGGCGTTGTCCGATTCGGGAAGAAAGGGAAACTTGCACCAAGGTATGTTGGACCTTTTGAGATCCTGGAACGGATTGGTCCCGTAGCCTACAAACTCAAACTTCTAGTGGAGCTAAGCAATGTTCATGATACTTTTCATGTATCAAATCTTAAGAAATGCTTGGCGGATCATGATGTCCAGATTCCACTGGAAGACATACAGATTCAGAACAACATGCAATTCATTGAACGTCCAGTTGAGATCATGGATCATGGGGTCAAGAAACTTAAACGCAGCCGTATCCCGATCGTAAAGGTACGATGGGAGGGCAAACGCGGTGCTGAGTTCACCTGGGAACGTGAAGACCAGATGAAGCTTAAGTACCCTCATCTTTTTACAGTATCTTCGGCTAGTTAATTTCGGGACGAAATTCCCTTAACTAGGGGAGACTGTAACATTTGTGCATTTAGTCATGTAGTCGTGAACAGTGTTAGAACAGTGTGTGTACATGTTCAGTCAGTCAATGTGAATCATGTGTCATTAAGTGCTTGTGTGTTAGAATCTTTATCATTTAACAAGTATGTATTATTTATTTACAGTCGATTTCACTAGGCAAGAACAGTAACTGGTTATATCGAAACAGTGGTGGGCAGCGAGAGTGAGCCCTATATATATACTGCGTTCGGTGTAACAGGTTAGTGTTAGTGCGTAGTGTCGAGACGAATATTATAACAATTAATTAATTCAACCAAGATCGTAATCTGTAAGCGAGACTGAGTATAGTTATGGGTGACGATCCATAATAGTACGAATGTTGAACTTATAATTACGATTAAACGACTTTAAATAATTAATACGATCGGAAAATGTACGCGATTGCGGGTATACACGTAATTTCGAATGTTTAACGATCTGTCAACGCACGAAGAGTAAAATAATTAAATTAATTATTTTATATTTTTACAATTTTGAAACTCATCATTTTAATGAGGTTAACAACTCTTTTTATTTAAAACCGCGTAAAATACGCGTTACGTTCCGGAAACGCGAACCGAGCGACCGAAACGAACCCGAACACCACCCGGACTATAAAAGCCCTAAAGAGGCTTAAATCCTCATTTATTTCACCTACACCACTTTCTCTCACTAGAATTTTCGGCCAAGCCTTTCTCTCTCTAGAAAACCCACTTTAAACGATCGTATCTCACTCGATTCTCAACGGATTTTGTCATTCTTGGTGTCCATGCGAAGCTCTCGACATCCTCTACACGAAAGTACAAGAATTTTCCAGATTCATCCAGCCAAAAACGAGGTATGAGCCAAAGAAGTTGCGGGAATTAGGGTTTTTGTGCGTGGGTTTGTTAAACACTCACATAACCGGTTCTCTTGCACCATTGTCTGAATTTCGCACATGTAGTAACCTCCATTGAGCTTAGGATGACCTAGATCGTGGTCTAGAAATGAGGTTTAGACGAAGGAGACGATCCAGGTTACAGGTTCGTCGAAGGTTCAGGGACCGAACCCTCAAACAGCACCTGACCGAACCTTAGGGAACACAGCGAGCCCGACGAACCCTGCATGGTTCGTGGAGTTATCAGCCGAACCCTAGGGGTTCTCACGAGCCCTCATGCTGTCGACGAACCATCCTAAGGTCACGAACCCTTCTGGACTACACGAACCTTCGCATACTGTTGCTAAAACCAGCCGAAGCTTTCATGCAGCGAACCCTAGTTGCCCGAACCTTCATGCGTCCCACGAACTTTATTGCAGACACGAACCATAGGGATGTAGCCGAACCCTTTTTGATGATTGTGGTCAACGAACCCATAGTCACAAGCAGCGAACCCTATGGCATGCTGACAAACCTCCGGTGGACGAACCCTAGTGAACCATTTATGCATTTGCCGAACCATTCAGTCAGCCGAGCCTCTTGCCATTGCAGCGAACCATCTTAAACACAAAACTAGGGCCGAACCTTGCATGCTTGACTGATGGAGCCGAACCTTGGTCCATTAAATTGAAGGGTTCGCTGCCAAGGAGATGGGCCGAGGCTTAACATCAAAGTCCTTCACTTTGCTTGGCCCAAATCAATGTTATACGGCCCAACTCCAATAGCAACTTGGCCCATTATTAACTTGAATGACCTATGGTGTGGCTTACCATGCAAAATGTTATGAATTGACTTAGTTGGGTTAAGATTAACCTAAACTAATGATGATATTGATTCATAATCACAAGAGTCTAAAACATTGAAACATATTCATACATTTCATGTTGATCAAAGGTTAATCAAATTCTCAAACACATGTGATGTGTACAAACAAGTTTGAACACAAAAGAACATTTCATAAGTTTCATTGACCCATGATCATTCAATTGATTCAAATCATAACATTCAAGATTTCACAACAATCTTAATCATGAGAACACTAGTCAATCAATGAATCAAAGTTTATACAATTATAAATCCTATATCTTATGTATGATTACAATGTTATAGGAAACAATTAGAAGTCCTGTTTGCTACTTGCTATCTGTTTTAGTTCAGAGTCTACTGCAGACAGGTGAGAACATTAGCCCCTCTTTTACTGTTTTTATAACTGTTTTGGGGTGGAACACGTGATCAAACCAATCATTTACAATCATATTTCATTACACAAGGTGTGTGTATTCTTATAAAAATTACGGGTTCATTTTACGAATTCTAGGGATTCATCAACTGTTTTAAGGGAATTATCAACTATTAAACTCTTTTCACTAAAAAGGTTTTATAAAGGATCTTTGAACTGTTTTGTAACTGATTTACTCAAATGTATTTATGAAGGATAAACACTTTTAGATAAAAGATTTTATAAACTCTTTTGTTATAAACCTTGTTGTTACACAAGATCACCACATCATGATATTCAAAACAAGTGGTTCAAAACATGGTATTCAAATCAAGTGGTTCAATTCATGGTATTCAAAACAAAGGATTTAATTCGTGGAATTAAATCCAGGTTTTCAATTCATGTTATCAAATAAGGCATTAACACATCCGGTTAAAGTAAGATTCAGAAAACATGGTGTCTATTGTTGTAAACAAACTTGTAAAAGCATCAAGTATCATATTCATTAGCGTTAGTACTGGGTGATCACAACAAGGGAAAGCGGACACATTGTTTCTTATCCAGGATGGAGTTAACTTTTAAATTTGTTTTAAAAGCTAACTGCAGGTCTGGTGTCATTGTTTTCTTATCCAGGATGGAGTTGGCTTTTAAATTGCTTTTAAAAGCCAACTGCAGGTCTGGTGTCATATGGTTATCAAAACTGCTGATGTATTATCTAACTCCAAACGTGTTTTGGGACTTGATATTATATGTTGGCTTTCGTGCGAACAGTGATTGGACTGTTTACACTCATTTTCTTACTTGATGTTAGTTTGGGTTGCAGCTCATCCGTGTGAATCTTATGTAGCTTTAACTTACCTATGCCTTATATCATATAACTCATGTTTACAAATGTTTAAACCTATTGTTCTCACCAACTACGTCTGTAGTTGACAGTTACTTTTCACGTGTTTCAGGTAATCAGGTTTAAGGCATTCTCAGAGACAACTAAGGAGACCATACTAAGATAGAACAAGATGAAGAAACATGCTAGGATGGATTAGAAACACATTAAATCCTAATTGTTTACTTGTCTTGTTTGAAGTCTTATTTTGTAAACTATATTTTGGGTCTGTAGTTGTCTTTCTTTTGGTAGATAAATTGTCTGTAACTAAACAATTGTCTAAACATTATGCAACTTAGTAATCCATTGTGGTTGTTCTTATTCAATACTTGTGCATGATTCAACTGATCATACGTCACCACGCCGTGGATTCCGCACGCGGCGCAGGGGTGTGACATCAGCTTCGGAGCTAACCTTAGCATTCACTTCCTTATCCGGTTGACCAACAACCTTGAAGGATTCCTTAATATTCACCTCAAAGATCACAAGATTGGAGGAGAGGTCTTGAGAAGCCAATGTCCCAACATGGGATGTAGGTTCCATGGAGATAGTAGTTGTTTCCTGTATAAGATCTTCCATGGTAACCTTTGATGTAGTCCTAGCAGGGGACTCATGGGTCCCAACAGGGGACCTAGGTTCTAGGGAGATAGGAGGTGTTTGCTGTTGTGTCATCTTTATGGATACCTCTGCAGCTTCAGAGGAGGAGGTGGTGGAACTAGAGTAATGAAAGTAAGTTCTCAAGAACTCATCTCATTCACCATCCAAGTTTGGTATGAATGGTGTGGGTTCTTGAGATCCCTCCTCTCCTTCAGCGGGAGATCCTGACCCCACAGGTTGTACCTTCTCCCACTTTTTGGTAGCATCAGAGGAACGGAAGGATACCTAGCTAGGGTCAGGGTGAAATAGAGTACAGATGAGGGGTGGGTGGAGTTGAAGGTCCAAGATGGTAGCATCTTTGTATTGGACCTGCAGCCTCAAGGTAGCTACTTCAGCCTCCAGATCGACTACCCTGGATTTTAAGGTGAAAATGGTTGTCGTCAATTCTTGAATGATGGTGCCCTCATCCACCTGAGTAGAATCATTGGGCGACGGAGTCTTGAGCCTTGCTCATGCACCTCCATCACCAGATGTTCTTTCTTGGTACCTTGGATTCCTTTTATTGAAGATGACTTCAAAGAAGTCGTCAGCAATGTGAGTTGCCACAGAGGAGGTCCTATTGCCTATACCACTGTCTTGATGAATCTGAAAAGGTTCATCAGTAGTGGCAACCTCCACTGTATTGACCCTTTCCAAACTTCCGGGGTCAACCTCTGATAATGTAAGCTTTGGGTCGGGAAACCTTTCTTGCAACTCTGTCACCACTCTCAGTATAGTTTGGGAAGTGGGAGAGAGTGGATCATTTAGAGCAATTGAAGAGGTTCCTTGAGCCTGGGTAACTGGATGGGTGGAGGCATTGATGGGGTAGATAATCCTATGGACTTAAGAGATAGTCCTTGTATAATTGGAGTTGCTTCAAAGGAAGTGTACTCCATTGATGTGGTGCCCCTTTTGATAGTCTCAGGTATGTATGGTGCATACACTGAGGTCTTTCAAGTTGGTGAGGGGCTGCCACTGGATCCAGAGTGGTGAAGCAATGGGTGTGGTCCGCACCTTAGGCAGAACTGGGCCCTACCAGTTCTTTTTGCCTTTTTCTTTGTGGGTTCGAAATAAGGAGCCTGAACAACTTTGGAGAGCTGTTCAGGGTTTCATTTGCGTTTGTAAGTAACTTTAATGGGGTGTGGGATAGAAGGGGAAGGTGTGGGTTAAGCATCTGTTGTTTCTACAGAGCTGTCACCTTCAGGAGCATGAAGCTCCATGGAAGAAAGAAGAGGAGTGAAAGTTCTATAGAACTATGCACTCTTCTTCTTTAACTAGACAAAAACCTTGGCGATATCCAAGGGAACATGATAAGTATGCACAGATAATGAGAGCAAAGAGCTTAACTCTTTGTTAAAAATATATTGCAAAAATCTGGGATACATACAAAATTTCTTTTGGGACAAAAGATTGTTTGCAAACTTATTGAAAATGAAAGCAGAGAAGTTAAAAGGTTGATTGGAGTACAAGACATGAATAGCCAATGCTAAATCAGAGGGGATTTGAACCCAACCACCTCTTTTATTGGAAAGGCAATGGAGAAAAACAAGTAAGAGATACTTGTAATTGTAGGAAACTTTGCCCTTCAAATAGGTAGTTGAAGGGAGAGGACATTTGTATCCCATTGACAGTATGGTTACTTCTACCTCATCCTTTGTGAATGAGGCCCGTCCACCTGCATCATTGAGTTGGAGATGCCAACAGATGATCTCCATAGAAATTGAAATGGGATGAGCGTCAATGGTAGCCAAAAGAGTTCTACCATTGGTAGAGGGAACTATAGAACATGAACCCCAGAACTGTTGGTGGTGGGATTCATATACTACATGATTGAAAGTAAGAGTAAAGAAATACATGCTCCGTCTTAGAAACGAGATAATCGGTGCAAAATCAGCATCATGCTCAGCTGATAGCTCCGCTACTAGGTTGTGAGTAGGGCAAAAAGCAAGGAGTGCCATTTGACTTTGGTGTGGTTTAGGCTTTGATTGAGAAACTATTGAGTTGAAGGTGAAAAGATGAAAATGGAATAAGCGGGTGACCTTTTATACCTTCAGATATCAACATTTAATATAGAGACTTATTAACTTTTGAGATACACCTTTATACACAAAATGGACCCACCTCCTCGGAAGAGAAGACAAGCTTTCGAGGACATTGTTTTTGGAAGGAGTCTTACAAGACTAGAAATATTTTTCAGAAGAGACGTGCTTCCGATGCATATTTGAAGTCTATGGTGAAAAAAATTAAATTTCCCATCGGAAGCACTTTCTTCGAAAGGTTCAGAACACTGTCAACAGAAATTTATATGCTTCGAAAGATATTTTAGTTTGAATAATTAGATTGCTTATCAAGTAAATTAGACTTATCAGAAGATGAAGCTTCCAAAAGCGAAAAGGTGTATTAGAAGATAAATACTTCTAAAAAGAATTAACTTCTTCTGAAGTGTGATTGCTTCAGACATAGGTTTAAATAAAGCTTTCGAAGACTTCAAGTTTCTTCTGATGAGTAGCCACTTATCAGAATATATTTTAAGTTTATCTTCTGAAGGTTTATTGAAACCTTAGTACAAATTTATTTATTCAAAATTGATCATACCAATTTTGTTATTAAATACCTGAATCTTCCTTTATCAAATGCCTTGGTCAAGAGATCAACAAGGTTGTGTTCGGTATCAACTTTTACTAAATGAATTAACTTCTTTTTTGCTCAATCTCTGATGAAGTGAAATCTGATGTTAATGTGCATGGTCTTGGAATGCTTGACAGGATTGTTGGTGATGGAGATGGCACTTGAGTTGTCTATGTGTATAGGAGTATTGAAGAGTTCTACTCCATAATCTTTCATTTGATTCTAAATCCAAATTACTTGAGCACAACAGCTAGAAGCAAATATGTATTCAGCTTCTGCAGTAGAAGTAGAGACACATGACTGCTTCTTACATTGCCAATAAACTATTCTCGACCCAAGAAACTGACATCATCCTGATGTGGACTTCTTGCTTATGTTGCAACCTCCATAATCAATGTCAGTGTAAGCTATAAACAACAACTCTGCATTCCTAGGATACCACAATCCTAGGCTTGGTGCTTATTTGAGGTATCTAAAAATTCTTTTTCGCAGCAAACATGTGAGAACTCTTAGGATTAGCCTGAAATCTTGCACATAAGCAAGTTGCAAACATGATATGAGGCTTGCTTGCTATGAGATAAATCAAAGAGCCAATCATAGCTCTGTATTGGTGTTGATCAACATCCTCCCCCTCAAGGTTAGGTACTAAGGATGTTTTTTTGGACATAGGAGTACCTAGAGCTTTGAATTCAATAAAGTTGAATCTTTCAAGAATATCCTTGACATATTTTCATTGATTTATAAATATCCTTGTAGAAGTTTGCTTCACCTGTAGTCCAAGAAAGAAAGTGAGCTCTCCCATTGAGCTCATTTCAAATTTGGACTTCATTAGTGCTTCAAAATCCTTGCAGAGAGAATCATTGGTGGAACCAAAGATAATATCATAAACATAAATCTGAACAAGCATAATATGTTTATTGGATTTCCTGAAGAAAAGTGTCTTGTCAATAGTTCCTTTCTTGAATTTGTTTGTCAGTAGAAATGAGGATAAAGTTTCATACCATTTTTTGGGACCTTGATGCAACCCATATAAGGCTTTATCAAGCTTACAGACATAATCAAGAAACTTTGGATCTTCAAATCCAGGTGGTTGACAAACATATACTTCCTCATCAATTTTTTCATAATGTAAGGCACTTTTGACATCCATTTGAAATACTTTAAAGTTTTTAGCAGCTGCAAATGCTAGGAGTATTCTGATGGCCTCAATTATTGCAACTGGATTAAAAACTTCATCATAATCAATTCCTTCCTATGATCGACTCAATTCTTGTTCTCACTCCTTCTTCAACATTGCCAATGATGTTCTTAGATGGATGGGTGTTATGAATGTGAGTTCTTGGGATCACATCCAGCTTGGAGCTAAAATCTAGATTGCTTGGTTCAAGGTTCGGAAGTACAACCTCAAGTTGTATCTCTGGCAGATCTCGGATTCATTAAAGTTGGACTGTTGTGGGCTGATTCTCTTTGTTTAGAGAGTCTTCCATGGTTGTAGCTTCTTCAGTAGGGATGCCTACTTCCTCTTGACTTTGTGGAACAGAAATGGAATCACTTAGAGGAGTAACTTGAGATGATTCGATGGTTTTTGATTGTGAGACTGTTTGCGGTGTTGATGTGGATTCTTCCAAGGGTTGTCTTGAAGCTACTGGCATTTCAACACGATAAATTTCATACCCCGAGCCGGCGGGCTGGATCGTGTGTCCCGTCAGGCAGAAAGGTCTCGGGGCATGATATCGAGGATGATAATGGTGGTGATCAAATTGTTTACATTGCACATGATATATAATGAGAAAATTCTAAATCAAAAGAATTACAAAGTTAAATTACATCAGTTTAGTTATAATTTAAGAATGTAAATCTACTATCAACATCATAATTCTTCTATCTTGTATCTGCACAAGATATAGAAAATAATCTGTATAATGATGTTTCAAAATATGCAGGTCCAAAATACTAGTTCCTCTATCTGACATCCTAGTTCTAAAAGCATTAACTTCTTAATTGACCTGTTCGTCACTTGAGAAGTCATGCAAAAAGATCAAGTCAACACATGGTTAGTGAGTTCATGTAGTTTTATTTAAAAATGAATTTGAATAACCGTCCAAATGACAACCTTAACCTCACCATTAACCACCTATACAATCCAGTACAATATGCTTATATATAGGGCATATGTAGGGGACAAGCCCCAGCCACCGTCCCACCACATACCGAACCACATGATATATTGTTCCTGGTGATAATTAAGCATTTCATCCCACACTATTGATCCATAACGCTTAATTACCTTGAAAACTGTTTACCTTGATCCCCCAAAATTACAACCTTAACCTCATTAACGACCACCTATGCTATTCAACCAAGTATGCTTATATATAGGGCACATGTAGGGGACAAGCCCAGCCACCATCCCACCACATACCGGACTGCTTAGCATATTGTTGTTAATGATAATTAAGCGTTTCATTCCTTCAATCTTCATATTAGCTTTTGATTTCCACAAATTGAAATACCACTGATTTCCTGAGTTCACCATGTATTCATGATTACCCATAGCACTTGTAGAAACATATAACTAAATGCTTAGTTAAATTAATAATTAATCATTTAAATACAAATAAGACATGATTTGGGCCTTATTTGACTCAATCAATTAGACTTAGTTGTTGGTGGTTGTCCAAGTTGTATCCCCTCACACGTGGCCCATATCAGGCATGACCCAACTGAGTCTACCTGTATGCGTCGGGACTTTCATGATTTGCCCATATCAACTTAACCCTCAGGCCTACTGTACATGTCGGAACTTTAGGATATCATTTGATTATGATCTTCTTGATTCTCTTGATTTCGTTTGATCGTTTGAGTTATACCGATATAGCTTGAGTACAATAGTCTACTATTTATGACGGGACTTTCCGTGTGTTACACGTGGTCTTGATTTACATAAAACTGACATCCACCTTAACTTGAACATTAATGATTTCATTAGATCTTAATGATTTCATTATTTCATTGATTCATACACGGATATGATTTCCTTGATTCTCTTGATTCTGATCATTAGAATTCCATAATTACCACAATGATTATAGATTCTTGAATTTGATCCTTAGTTTTATTGAACACACACTGAATTAGTTTTTTCTAAATTTGATCTTTAGATTTAGTTCTCTTGATTTCACACTGAGTTTGGATTCTTTGAATTAAACTTTGTGAGATTTATTGTTTTCTTTAGAACTATTATATTGCTCATGAGAGTAATGGTTTGATTTGTTAGTTAACCTGCATAATATTTACCTAGACAGGAGTCTAGATGTATAAACATGTACATATAAAACATACAATAAGTGAAAGCATTTACGTAAAACATATTTAAATAAAAAGGTTTACGCATGCTTCTCAGCCCCGCGTTTGAAAACCAAAATGTTCAGAAAAGGGGCAATGAACTCACATGTGTTGCTCTGTTTTAATTTACCACAAAATGCATGCTCGTTGATTGTAGCTTATGTTTCTTCAGAACTTGATTTGTTTTAAGAGAATTCGAGTACGATATGTGTTTATGATAGTCGTATTTAGGGTTTTGGTCTCGGTGTGCAACTAAGTGTCCTATGTTACTAGTGTGTTCCTTCTATCTAGGCTAAACTTATTACCCAATAATAAACCCTTTATCCCTTGATAATTATTTAGAATCTTTAAGTGATTCATTAAGTTAATTCATATTAGTTAAACTTTAGTTTAAAAAAATCATTTATTTTAATTTAACAAGATTTACAATTCAATTTCTTTTATTAAAAACATAATGAATTTTAAAAGAAACTTATAGTTAAACATGATGGGCTTGGGTTAATCATACTAGATTAACCTTAGTCCATTACTAGTTCTTGATTACTCAACGATCCTTTGATTGTTTACATGTGAAATCCATCCTAAGTAGTTCAAAAGAACAACCTAATGTGATTGCACCTTCTCATGACATGTCTAAGCGTTAAATGTTAATAGTTAATTCAACATTTATAACAACAGATCCTTGTTTTGATTCTCCATGAATCCCCAAGTGTTTTGAATTAAAATGATGTTAACACCCCATATGTATTTGTTAGTATGATTTTAGTAAATCATTTTCCTTAGAATCCCCATTGGACACCTTATGCATTGAGTTCAAATTACTTAAACAATTCATATTTAGTTGTTAGAGTGTTTTAAGAAAACCCATTTTCCTTAAACCCTAATTCATGTTTTCTTTGATTAAGTTCATGCATAGTAGGCCAATGTATATTTAACAACCCGTGATGGACGTTATCCTCCTTGGTCCATATTAGTGTTAAACCCCATCGGATTCCCACTTTTACATCCATGTGCCACACCATGCGTGAAATCTATATAACCCTCCTATTCATGCATAAGGTGTGTGTATATACCCAAGCATAAGCATGCAATGTAACTCCCTTCATATTTTGATCATTTTTTTAGCACAACTGGTTATATCCCATGAAAAACTTAGTGATTCTTTCTATTACTTGTGCCCTACATGCCCCTCATGCACACACACCCCATGCATGCAAAGGTTCATGTCCATAATCCATCCATCCCTCGGCCTCATGACTCTTGGCCTTGGAAAATGGAATAGACCACTTGGGCGAAGAAGACTTGGTCGTCGGAATGGGATAATGGCCGACCAGGGCTACTGAATGGAGTAGGACCGGATTCACTATAGTCGAATGGAGTGTGGCCGTATGAGGTCTCGACCGAGTGAGGGTGTAGCCGACCGAAGCAGCCTCGACCGAAGCAGGCTCGACCGAATGAGGTACATGCGAAGAGGAGCCGAGTGAATGGGTCCCTTGCCAACCGAATGAAGGTCGGGTTCGGTATGGAGGCCATTCGGCCGAAAGAGAAGCCATGCGGCTTGGGTGGCCATTCGGCCTAGCTGCGGCATCGCTATTCGGCCGCTTGAAACCCTTGAGGTGTAGCCACTTAAATTGAGCAAATGACTACAAAAATCCTATCCCACTTGTTCCTACACACTCTAGCTAGGTTTTGTGGTGTTTTCCCTAAGGTTTTATGTGCTTGAACCGGTTCTAGCCTCTAGGGGGTTCGAAATAGGGTTTTTAAAACCCTAAAATCGCAAAAAAGATCTCTTTTAAACCTCAACATAGATGGTTCCAAGCTCAGATCTCCTGTACTTTCAAGATGTACATGATGTAGTGGTCATTTTGACACCAAGAATGCGAGATTTCGTGGAGAAATGAGGGAGATGGAGCTTGTGGTTCTAGAGAGAAAAAGTAGAGAGAGTGAGTGACAAAAATGAGGAGAGAGGTGAGGTAGTTGTGGGGAAGATGAGGGATTAAAAGCCTCATTAAAGGCTTTAAACATATCTAGGTGTTCGGTCTCGTTCGGTTTTGCTCGGTTTCGCGTAGAAGGGACGGTTTTGTTTCATTTTCGTAACGATTCGTTACGGTTAAAAAAAATAGAATTTGATAATTTAAATTAGGTTGTGATCCCAAATAAATTAACTAAATATCTTCCGTTTATTTTAAATTTTTCTGAAAGTATTTTAATTACAGTTTAAATCGAATCGTACAGTCGTCGGGCATATTCGTTCGAATCGTCACTCGTACGAATGCAAAGATAACTACACTTTTATTATGGGTTTCCAATTATTGGAAATCACTCAGAACGTTAAACTTTCATATTTATTCGTACTGATAGTCACCTATACGAATAATCCGTCGGTTTAGCATTCACGTAACGACATCCGTTGCTGTTTTGTTCTGTAATCCTCACATATGTTTATACGTATTAGAATCCTAACTAACAATCACATGATGGTTATGTATCGCTATATATTTATCTGACTGATGAACCATTATTCTGAGTTACGTTTCTGAAATGATTCAGAAATTGTTCTATGATAACATGAAATGAATATGACATACAATGAAATACGTATAGTTGGTACCTGATTACTGTTGAGATCACTGTTCCGGTAACGTTTCCGACACTGATGTTACAGTCTCCCCTTGTTAGAGAAACTTGGTCCCTAAATTTAAGAATCGTTATCTGGTACAGCTTCCTCTGTAAACAGTTGGCGATACTTAGACTTCATGTGATCTTCGCGTTCCCAAGTAAACTCGGGTCCGCACTTTGAATTCCAACGAACCTTGACAATCGGAATACGGCTTCGCCTTAGTTGCTTAACTTTGCGATCCATAATCTCCAAAGGTTCTTTGATAAAATGTAGTTGTTCGTCCAATCAAATTTCTTCGATCGATATGACGAGTGACTCGTGGACAAGGCATGTCTTCAAGTTTGAGACGTGAAACACGTCATGCAGACCACTGAGTTCATCTGGTAATCTCAGTCTATACACTACAGGACCAATTCATTCAATGATCTCGAACGGTCCAACGTATTGTGGTGCTAACTTGCCTTTCTTTCCAAAACGAACTACGCCCTTCCAGGGCATACCTTCAACATGACACGGTCTCCCACTTGAAATTCCAACGGCTTCTGTCGTTTGTCGGTATAGCTCTTTTGTCTGCTCCTGGTTGCTTGTTGTCTTTGTTGAATCTGGGCAATCTTATGAGTAGTGTCCTGAATAAGCTCGGGCCCAGTTATACGGTTATCTCCTACTTCGGTCCAACAAATCGGTGACTGACATTTCCGACCATAAAGAGCCTCGAATGGTGCGCATCCGATCAGTGGCAAAAGAGAGTCCCAATTCCCACCGAAATCCAATACGCAGGTTCTTAGCATGTCCTCGAGGGTCTGTATCATATGTTCGCTCTGACCGTCCATTTGTTGATGGTAAGCGGTATTCAGATTCAAATGCGTCCCTAGAGATTTCTGCGATGATTGCCAGAACCTTGATGTAAATATGCTATCTCGATCCGATATGATAGACAATGGTACACCGTGATGTACCACTATCTCATTAATGTACAACCTCGCCAGTCTATCCATCTTGAAAGTCTCACGCATTGGCAAGAAATGAGCAGATTTTGTCAAACGATCAATGATAACCCAAATCGTATCATGACCACTGGAAGTGCGGGGTAGCTTGGTAATGAAGTCCATAGTTATTTGTTCCCACTTCCAGAGCGAAATCTCAGGCTGTTCTAGTAAACCTGATGGCTTCTGGTGTTCCGCCTTTACCTTAGCACACGTAAAACATCGGCCGACGTATTCGGCTATGTCTTTCTTCATTCCCGACCACCAATAAACTCCCCGTAAATCTTGGTATATTTTATCATCGCCTGGATGTATGGAGTACTTGGTCTTGTGTGCTTCATGAAAGATGAGTTTCTCAATTCATCTACCGTCGGAATCCATATACGATCATGGTAGTAGATTACTCCATCTTGTTTTGTTTAAACTGTCTTTCTGCTCCACAATCAAGCTCTTTCTTCAAGCTTCCTCGTTCAACTGATTCCTGTTGTGCTTGAATAATCTTGTCACGTAAGCTTTTCTGCACAGTCATTCCCTTTGCTCTGACGTGCAAGGGTTTGACACGTTCCTTTCGGCTCAAGGCATCAGCTACAACGTTTGCCTTTCCCGGGTGGTACCTGATTACAAAGTCGTAATCATTCAGAAGTTCAACCCAACGTCGTTGTCGTATGTTGAGTTCCTTCTGATCAAAGATATTATACAGACTCTTGTGATCAGTAAATATGGTACATTTAGTGCCATACAAGTAATGTCTACAAATCTTCAATGCGAAGATTACAGCTCCCAGTTCCAGATCATGAGTAGTGTAGTTCTTCTCATGAACCTTTAAGTGTCTTGATGCATACGCGATAACTTTGTCTCGTTGCATTAATACACAACCGAGTCCCTGATGGGAGGCATCATAGTATACCACAAAGTCATCACAGCCTTCTAGGAGTGATAAGATTGGAGCATCACATAACTTTTTCTTCAATTTCTGGAAGGCATCTTCTTGTTTCTGCTCCCAAACAAATGGTTCACTTTCTGAGTTAGCTTGGTGAGAGGCAGAGCTATCTTCGAAAAGTTTGAGATAAACCTTCTATAATAACCTGTCAATCCCAGAAACAACCGTATCTCCATCGGTGTCTTTGGAGTATCCCAGTTCTTAATCGCTTCAATCTTTGCAGGGTCTACATGTATTCCCTCACTGTTGACTACATGACCCAAAAACTGAACTTCTCTTAGCCAAAATTCACAGTTAGAGTATTTAGCATAGAGTTGCTATTTCTTTAATAGTTCCAAGATCTTTATGAGATTTGTTCGTGCTCTGCTTTGCTCTTGGAGTAAATCAGTATTTCATCAATAAAGACAATACAGCTTGCACACTCGGTTCATGAGATCCATGAAAACTGTGGGTGCATTCGTCAATCCGAAAGGGATCACCATGAATTCGTAATGCCCATATCTGGTTCAGAATGTCGTCTTCGGTATATCTTCGTCTTGAACCCTAAGCTGATGGTATCCGGACCATAGATCGATCTTCGAAAAGTACTGAGCTCCCTGTAGTTGGTCGAATATATCATCAATCCTCGTTAATGGATACCGATTCTTGATAGTCAACTTGTTCAGCTCTCTGTAGTCTATACACATCCGAAAGGATCCGTCTTTCTTCTTCATGAACAAAACCGGAGCTCCCCAAGGTGAGTAGCTCAGTCTGATGAAACCTTTATCAAGTAGCTCCTGTAGTTGATTTGACAATTCCTGCATCTCTAAAGGTGCTAACCTGTAGGGAGATTTAGCAATAGGAGTTGCTCCAGGAACTAAGTCAATACGAAATTTTACCGGTCGCACAGGTGGCAAACCTGGTAGGTCTTCAGGAAACAGTACAGGATATTCTTTCACTATCGGCATGTCTTGAATCTTTTTCTTGTCTTTCTCCTTTTCCATCACATGAGCCAGGAAAGCTACGCACTGCTTCTGCAAACACTTACGCGCCTTTATGCATGATATGATCTTGACACTCCGTCATGCTCGATCCCCTCGCACTTCCAATAAACGATTATCCGTCAAGGAATTCGAAGCATCTTTTCAGAACAGATAACTTCTACTTTATTGAGAGATAGCCAATCCATTCCAACGATGATGTCGAAACTACCCAACTCCATCGGTATCAAATTGATGGTGAATGTATGACCATTAAGTGTTAATGGTAAGTTCATGTATACTGTACTAACTGTGATTTATTTCCCGTTAGCTACTTCTATGATGTAAGGGGAGTCTAATTGTTCCTCTATAGAATCTAGATGGCATGCAAAATCGGTAGAGATTAAACTCTGATCCGCACCAGTGTCAAACAGAATGAAAGCATAAAAGTCATGTAAGAGAAATGTACCCGTAACCACGTTCGGGTCTTGGCGTGCAGCTAGAGCTCCTATTGCGAAAGCTCTTCCACGTGGTGCTGGAACTGCCAGTTGTGCCTTCTGCGGGCAGTTCTTCGCAAAGTCGCCAATTTCGCCACAGTTGTAGCATCCACCATTGTTCTGATTGCTGGGTGGGGGAGAGCTAAAGCAACATTGTTGACTGCTTGATTGGGTGTCATCCTACAATTTTGGACCCAGTGTCCCTTTCTTCCACATCCCGTGCAGTGACGACATGGATTGTTTGCAGCAAGATGGTACCGACATTTAGTACACAGAGGATGTGGGCTAGTGTATGGCTTCTTGTGGATATTGTGTGGTGCCATGGCTACTTGGTTGAGTGGGGTAATTGTGTAGTTCGTTATGGTCTACTGCTTCTTCTTTGGGTGATGATGGGGTTTCTTGAAAGACTCTTCCTTATGCTTGCCAATGTCAACCTCTTTCTTCAAAGTTCCAGAGGCTACCATCAAATCAGTGAGTTTCCCAGACAAACTCACAGCAGACTCTAAGGTGATAGGGTTTGCTACAACAACTAAAGCCTAAATGCAGGCAGGGAGTCCACCTACATACCTTTCAATCCTTTTCTCCAAGGTTGGTACCATGTCTGGCACCAATGCCACCAACTCACGATAACGTGTAGTGTAACATATATGATATGCCCCTTTCATCACATGACAGGATAGTTCGTTCTCCAGTTTCTGCAGTTCATTCTTGGGGTAGAATTCATTCCTCAGCAATGTCTTGAATTCTTCCCATGGCATCGCCATCGCTTTTTCTCTTCCTCAAGCTTTGATCAGTGAGTTCCACCAGGTTAAAGGTCGCTTGTTAAATGATCCAGCAGAGTAGCGAACTTTGTGGTGTTTTGGATAGCTACTTATGTCCAGGGTAGTATCCATATTTTCTATCCATTAGATTAAACCAACGGCTCTCTCAGTACCGCTAAAACTGTTTACATCCCACAAATGACTTGTAGGAATATTTAGAAGCACCACCAGTATTCCCACTGGCTTCTCCCGATGAATGCCCAGAATTGTTGCTGTTGTTACGAATAAGGTTGAGCATATCCGGAATCACCTCTTTCAGCTAGTTAGTCAACTGACTGCTAAGTAAAGTTGCCAGGGCAACGGTAGCAGGATCCAGTATATGCGTCGTGTTCGATTCCGGAGGTGGATTGTGTGGGGGAGGAGAAGGCCCCTGGCAGACCAAATGAAGGTCTGGTTTGGTATGGAGGCCATTCGGCCGAAAAAGAAGCCATGCGGCCTGGTTGGCCATTCGGCCTAGCTACAGCTTGGCCATTCGGCCGCTCGAAACCCTTGAGGAGCAGCCACTTAAATCGAGCAAATGACTGCATAAATCCTATCCCACTTGTTCCTACACACACTAGCAAGGTTTTGTGGTGTTTTCCCTAAGGTTTTATGTGCTTGAACCGGTTCTGGGGGGTTCGAAATAGCGTTTTGAAAACCCTAAAATTGCAACAAAGATCTCGTTTTTACCTCAAAATAGATGGTTCCAAGCTCAGATCTCCTGTACTTTCATGATCTACATGATGTAGTGGTCGTTTTGACACCAAGAAAGCGAGATTTCATGGAGAAATGAGGGAGATGGAGCTTGTGGTTCTAGAGAGAGAAAGTAGTGCGAGAGAGTGATGAACATGAGGAGAGAGGTGAGGTAGCTGTGGGGAAGATGAGGGACGTAACGACATCCGTTGTTGTTTTGTTCTGTAATCCTCACATACGTTTATGCATATTAGAATCCTAACTAACAGTCACATGATGGTTATGTATCGCCAGATAATTATTTGAATGATGAACCATGATTCTAAGTTACGTTTCTAAAATGATTCTGAAACTGTTCTATGATAACATGAAATGAATATGACATACAGTGAAATATGTATAGTTGGTACCTGATTGCTGTTCATGTTACTGTTGAGATCATTGTTCCGGTAACGTTTCCGGCACTGATGTTACAATAATCATCCTCCCTTCTGAAATGATTTGAAACTGAGGTAGTTGTGTGAGGTCCTGCAGCATACTCATTTGAAAGATTAAAAGCAGATGTGAATTCATCAAGATCAAATAGCCAATCAGGGCCAATTCCAGGTTTATTGATAGTATGTTCATTGAACTGAACATGTGCAGACTCTTTAATAATCTTAGAACTTTTGATGTATACTTTATATGCCTTAGCATGAGAAAAGTATCCAACAAAGAAGCCTTCTGCTGATTTCTCAGCAAATTTGGCTAATTGATCTTTGGTATTTAAGATAGTGCATTGACATTCAAATGGTTTAAGAAACCCAATAAATGGTTTTCTTTTATGCCAAATCTCGTAACAAGTCATACCATGTGATTTAACTACCAATATTATATTTTGGACATAACAGGCACTATTGACTGCTTCTGCCCAAAAAGTTATTGGTACCTTGGAATCAGATAACATGGTTCGAGCAGGCTCAATCAATGCCCTATTCCTTTTCTCATCAACCCCATTTTGTTGTGGAGTCCTAGGAGCACTGAATTTTCTTGTAATACCTTTGGATTCACAAAAGGAGTTTAAAGTATGGTTCTTAAATTCTGTACATTGATCGGACCTAATAATTTTCACATTGTGATCACTTTCATTCTCAATCCGAAGAATGAATGTGTAGAGTCCACTACACGATGAAGACTGACAAAGTCAAACATTGGAAGAGTTGAATTCCAGATTTTTGGTTGTTTTCATGTACATGTATTTCGAAGACACTCAGTGTTCGAGTACTCGAAGTTGATTTGTGTTAAACTTCGAGTACACCTAGATTAGTATAAATAGACGTATTTTGTACTAGTTTAGGTTGGGATCCCGAGGCATTTGGTCTCTTGACGTATTGAGGCACTTGTACTCGAACTTTTAGTATTAATACAAAGATTACATTTTTTACTTGCTTTTGTGATTCTAGCATGGATTTCGCACTTGTTAGAGTATTTTGAAGATGATCAGACTGATAAAGATTGGTTCTTGATCCGGTTTGAGACCTAGAAGTATGTTCCCTGATGTATCTGACTGCTAGTCGTCCAGACATTATGTTTTCAGTTTGTCAGTGTGCCAGATATCAGGCGAATCTGAAACCTTATAGCTGTCAAGAGAATCTTTAGGTATCTTGTCGGGAAGTCGTGTCTCGGTCTTTGGTACCCAAAGAACTCTGAGTTTCATTTATTTGCGTACTCAGACAGTGACTTTGGTGGATGTAACTTGGACAGGAAGTCAACCACTGGTGGATGTCAATATCTGAGAGATCATCTTGTCTCACGACAATGCTAGAAACAGACAACAGTATCTACTTGTACTGCTGAAGCCGAGTATGTTGCCGCCTCCAGTTGCTGCTCTTAGGTTATATGGATGCAACAGCAGCTCCTCGATTACGGTTTGCATTTTCTTGACTCTCCTATTAATTGTGAAAATGAAGCCGCCCTTCAGATAGACAAAAATCCAGTACAACACTCCAAAACTAAACATATTGACATCCGGATTCACTTCATCCGTGACTATTTAGAACGGAAACTCATTCATCTTGAAAAGGTCCATACAGATGATAATCTGGCGGATCTTTTCACAAAACTGTTCAATACAGCACGTTTTCATCACTTGCTTGCCTCTCTCAAACTCATAAGTTTTAACTAAAAACATCTTTTGTAAATACATTAAAATTTGTGTTTTTTTTTGTTTTAATTTTAGATCACAAATTTAGGGGGAGAAAATTTACAAAAACAACAAAAAGATTTTCTGTTTTTGAGTATTTATAAAAAACAAACAAAAATATTTTAGTTTTGAGTCAGTCTAAGATGATCTACAAGTTTAGGGGGAGTAAAACTTAAGAAAATACAAAAAGATTTTATATTTTCAAAAACATAAGAAAATACAAAAATATTATATTTGGACAAGCAAAAGAAAAGTTGTTCAATTGGGAAGTGAAATAAATTCTGAGGATCAAAATTTCACTATCTTAATTATATTTCTAAAAGAACAACTTTGAATATCTATCGTTCACTAAGAAGATTAAAACAAGTTTTTCCTAATAAAGGAATCAAACATGATCAATTAAAATATATATATATATATATATATATATATATATATATATATATATAAATAAGTGTGAAACTGTGATCAGTAGATATCTAGAAATGTGTGATAACTATTTGACGTTTTGTCTAAGTCCTTGAAGTCAAAACAAGATTGTATTTAAATAAACTTGAAATCGTTTTTGAAAAACTCGGGTATTTCCTACGTTTTTTGTAAACAAAGAGCGGGAAATATCTACTGAAGCATCCTTTGTTTTGCGTAAGCAAAGACTGGATATGTGACGTTAAGGCCAATGTGTCTGCAGATCAATAAATAAAAGATGCCAATGAGCACAAGATGATAGAACCTCTTCTTGTTCTGGATTCTAATCTAATAGATCTGTTTTTTTCTCTTCTCATCTATAGCTCTGTCAAAACGTTTTAAGTTCGTTAAAACACAATCAATGTTTGAATCAATAGACTTGTCAAAATTGATAGATTGCATGTTAATCTAGTTGTACTGTCATGAACTTCCCAAAAGATATTTTCAGAAAAATCTTGACCATATGTCGTATTTCTAAATTATGGATTAACAAGTATAAATCATTGGAGGGATATAGTTGTTTAATAGTTGTTCTTCGTTTGGAAATTAATTAAGTCGGTTATATTCTGACAACAAATTTGATCCCACGAAATTGACCCAACTAAACTTAAACTTGTCCAAAGGTTTATTTTATTTTTATTTTTATTTCTCAGAAAGTTAGAATTTTTCAGAATAAAATATGTGTGCGTGCTCGAAATTGAGTACACAAAAGACGCGTACTCGAAATAACGTCTATATATAGCCAAATTGAATTCAATTTCGAGTACCAGTCTTTGTCCAGCTCTTCGAGTACAGAAACCTCCTTTGCAAGGGGATCTCATTTTCTAGAGCTGATTTCAAAAATCTACTCCGGCTATCTTTTAGATCATCTATAGGCGACCTTAGGTATAGAGTCTTATCAGATTTTGACCGTGGATTCGAAAGTTATGGACAAAATTAATCTTCGAGTACACGAAGTTCGTATACAGTTGGTATTATGGTCAATTCACTTCGAATAACTCAAAATTGAAAGGTGATATTTGAATATGTTGGGCGCCTCTTGATTCCGAGTAATTTGAATATAATTAGAAGTTCTAAGGATCAATATTGGTGGTCTTATGAGAATTTTCATGTTCTCAAAATTGGAATTTCGAATACAAGCAAAATTTTGAATACAGCTGCTGATTTAACGAATTTCAAATACAGGCAAAATTTCGAATACACTTGCTGGCTTGACAAATTTTGAATACAGGCTTGTTTCATGTACAGCCTCTAATTCGTGTACAACCATTTTTCAAATACAACTCTTGTTTCAAATAAGCCTTGTACTTCGAATACACCTGCCATTTCGAGATCACACAAAAACTTTCACAAACTCCTTTGAACTTAGAACATTTTTGGTCATGCGATCTTGAAATGACTTGATCTGTTTGCCTTCAGATGGATGATCTACGCTTTCTACCGGACCATAACATGACCGTTTTTTCTTGGGGACCCGCCAGAGAAACACTCAGAGTTTTGGAGTATGGTTGCTGGGCTGATCCTGTCACCAGTCAACTATGCCATCATGGAGCATTCCTCGATAGTGACTGATTTTATTAGAGGCTTCTGGAGCACAGTAGAAGAGCACACTGATGCACTTGGGACACTTAGCATTGTCGAAAAGGTTCAGCGTCAACTGATTGTCATCACAGAGCAGATTCTCCAGGAATGTCTGCAATTTGGAGATATAGCTAATGACCATGTAGAGTTGGATCAAGAGCTGATAAATAGGACCGTATATCATATGGGACACGAAGGTGCCTATCCTCCAACCGAGAAGAAATTGCTACATCTTTACTGGAGATACTTGGCACATGTAGTCACTCAGTGGTTCTCCAGAAGGAAAGGAGGATATGACGTTCTCAACCAGACTCTAAGTTCTTGCCTGGTAGCCTTAGCGCTTGGTGTCAACTTCAATTTCTCAAAGTTGATCTTCCTTGATATGCACGCTAACATCAAAGGAAGAAGGAAGGAACGGTTTCTATCTTTTCCTCGGTTTCTGCAGATCTTCATCAACAAAAGATATTATTCTCTGACTCCCACACTTGGTACTTTGGAGATCAAAAGAATGCGAGACGACATCTTTGGATACATGAAGTTGAATAAACGAGGGAAGAATCAATACATTGGGGAGAGACCATTGATCATGTTTGGACGTTTTGTTGGAGAGGAAAACATAGTTTAAGGTCAAGGTACTCCTGTTGCATTTGTTGCTGAGGAACATGATATTCCTATCGACACACAAACTGGTATGACTGCCGAGGAACATCTATCTGAGACATCCTCCTCATCAAGTGACGATTTTGTTGCTTAAAAGCCTCCTCCAACAAGAGAAGAAAGAGAGGAAGCACAAGATGTTGATTACACTCTAACTCCTGTATCATCACCAAAGAGAAAGAGGCAGAAGATAATGTCCAAGCGGACCAGAGATCCCAGACTGCAGAAGATGTTCTCTGACTTATCATTCTCCTCAGCTGCGTCGATTTTACCACCTCCACCTACACAGCCCAAGCCACCTACACAACCCAAGCCATCCACACAACCCAAGCCACCCACACCCACTCAACCCAAGCCACCTTCTCAACCAAAACCTCCAACCAAACCAGCTAAACCCAAACTAGTCATCAAAATCCCTGCTCGTTCCCCACTAATGCCTTCTACCGCTCACATTCTTCACACAGAGACTCCACCATCTCCACCTCGTACACATAGTGACAAAGGAAAATCCCCTTTGCGCGCAGAGTCACCATACACGCCAAAAGGGGTGCCTGTAAATCTCGAGAGTCTACAAGACAGAGTTTTCATGCTTGAGAAGGAAGCTGAAGAGAAGGATGCCAACATTCGGATTATGCAGGATGGAATGCTCGAAATCTCTGACAAACAGAATAAGTTTCAGGGGCAAATCAAGGTGCATCGAAAGGTCATCAGATTTCTCTCCTTAGAGAATTATGATATGTGCAAGGAGATTAAGAGAAAAGGAGAAGAAGTTCTAGAGTACGATGATGACAGTGATGATAGTGATGATGACGATGATGGTGGTGGTGGAGATGAGAAAAAAAAGGACTCCTCTGACAAAAGGGATCAAGGGCCTCCAGATGATAAAGATCAAGGAGGAGACACTGAAAATCCGTCCTCATCAAGAAAGCCCACGAGTGACTATGATGATCTTTTTGGAGATATTCCTGATGATATCCTTTTTGGAGACTGTGTTCAACCGGATGAAGCCACAAGAACTGGTCTTGATAGTTGGTTCGATGATTTGCCCGAAGATTTTAATTTTGAGTGACCTGGTAAAGAGGTTAAGGAAGGACCAGAAAATGTCTTCATCGCCGATGTTGCCAAAGATCCGTATGTAGATTACTTGTACGCTCATAAGTATTTCAATTCAGATGGCAAAAAGATTCCTCCTCTGGGAACAATAATTAACAGCTGGTTCGACAAACAGAAAGACTGGACCCCAGCACCTAAGGAAGGCAGAGAATCTTGGCTAGGGGAAATGAATGTCGAGCTTCCAGAGCATACGCTAATATCCGACGATTGAAATCTGTCCGTTGTTCGCAACGACAAATTAGAAGTATGCTTCTTGATGTACGATAAAGAGAGAGACATTTATCTGGTCAAGAGGAGAAATGGCAACGACAAATTAGAAGTATGCTTCTTTAATCCGTCTAAAGACTCACAGGTCGCCTTGTTTGCAAAATTTATCAAAGAACAGTGCGAGAAAGATTTTCCCATCATGAGGACAGCGAAAGGAAGGCGATTTGTTTCTACTTGTATTATCGATCTGATCAAGAAAGAGCCTTGGGTATACTACAAATACCCCCTCCTCTCGTAGAGCAGGCAATGCCAGTATCTTCTCGTGTTCCAGACAATTCACTTGTCAACTTCTTATCCTGGTATTTTGACGAGAGAAACCTAGATGCCATCATCCTAAGAAACAAAGACGACATAAATGATATTGTTATCATTCTCGATCTCATGGACTTATTGAAGTATGGAAAGGATGATATGATGAAGCTACACTCCTCTCCAATCAGAGTCTTTCATGGCTTTGATGAAGAGGCCAAACCATTCACGCGCACTGTGGCATATGCTATAGAGTTGAAGCTATATCCAGGAGCCAGACCACATAAGGTCACTCTTCCTATTGGATGACTTCCCAATCTTGGGAGAGTTTTTAGAGCTCACTACATGATGAAGACTGACAAATTCTAACATTGGAAGAGTTGAATTCCAGATTTTTGGTTGTTTTCGTGTACATGTATTTCGAATACACTCATTGTTCGAGTACTCGAAGTTGATTTGTGTTAAACTTCGAGTACACCTAGATTAGTATAAATAGACGTATTTTGTACTAGTTTAAGTTGGGATCCCGAGGCATTTTCTCTCTAGACGTATTGAGGCACTTGTACTCGAACTTTCAGTATTATACAATGACATTTTTCTACTTGCTTTTGTGATTCTAGCATGGATTCTGCACTTGTTAGAGTCTTTTGAAGATGATTTGACTGATAAAGATTGGTTCTTGATCCGGTTTGAGACCTATAGAATGACTTCATAATTTCAACAGTCTTATCCTTGGTACTCAAAAAGAATACCCAGGTGTATCTTTAGAAGTCATCAGTGACCACCACACAATAGGATTTTCTACCTAGACTTTTCACACTTGTAGGGCCAAACCAGTCCATGTGAAGCAAGTCTAGGACTGTTGTAATTGAGTTTATCTCTTTGGCATGATGAGAGGATTTATGTTCCTTCCCTTTTACGAAGGCAACACATTTATCAACAAAAATGTTTTCCTTTGTTGGTAAACATGTAACTAAATTATTTTTGACCAGTTTATTCGTATTTTTTAGGTTTACATGACAAAGTCTTGTATGCCAAAGAGATGATTCATAAAGTGATACTTTTGAAACAAAGCAATTTATATTGCTTAGTGGTAAGGCTGTGATCATATCCAGCATATACATGTTGTTGCTTCTAGGAGCTCTGAGCAGAGTTTGGTTATTAGGAACAACAAAACCTGGTTTTAGGACAATGCATTCATGCTCAGTGAAAAACATGTTCTGTTTTTGGTCACACACTTGTGAGACACTTAGCAAATTATAATTTAATTCCTTGACAAAATCAACATTCTCAAAACTTACTTTACTATTGGTTATTGTTCCAATACCAGTGATATACCCACATACTGGATCACTTCCAAAAGCATCCGACCCTCCGAAGAATGCTTCATTCTTATTCAGGTTGGTCTTGTTGCCTGTCATGTGCCGGGAGCAGCCACTGTTAACTGTCCACAAGTTTCTTTTGAGTCTTGCTGTGCCTACACACATGAAAATTGAATCAGTTTCTGATCGAAACCCAAGCCCATGTGGTCTTGGGTTTTCCATTTGCATCATTGTAGGTAAATTTCTTTGAAATCATCTTAGGTGGTACATATGATGAACTTGCTAGTGGGACTAAAGTTTGAGTGTAGTTTTTCCTCTTCCAAACTTTGTTGACTTTTGGAGTTGATTGATGAACTTTCTTTTCCTTTTTCTGGCAGTCATCGGAAGTATTTCTTTCTTTCTCTTCCGATGGTTTGGATTTGGACTTGATATTTTTCCTTCCTTCTGCTTGTCTTCTTCCGAAGTAAGAGGATTTCTTGTTTTTGTCAGAAGCAGTTTTGCCTTTTGCTTCCGATGGTCTCTTTACTTCGAAAGACTTCATGTTCTTTCTATCAATGTTATCAGAAGTAAATACTTCCAAAGGTTTCTTCTTCTACTTCTTGCCTGATCTTTTTCTTTCGGAACCAGATTGTTGGCCTTCCGAAGAATAAGATGATTTGCTCCAATTTCCTTTGTCATTTCCTTCCTTACATGGTTTTGAATTTCTTCCGCTTCTAGAATTAAAAAAGCAGTCAACAGCAAAACGGTCAGTGACTCCATAAACTAGACACATAGGTTGATCTTTTGATGAGTTCTGAAGGTTCCTTCTTGGTGATGATTCTGAGCTGTGATTTTCTGAAGTGAGCTGACTTGACTTTGATTTGTATGTACCAACATGACATTTATTGGAATGGTTTACCTAAACTCTTGCTGTACTAGCATTCTTGTTTCCTGATTTTTGCCCTATGTGATTTGTCAGATGGTCAAGTGACATAGTCACTTGAGGATGTACTGCCCGTTTGTACATAATTCGTTTTAACAAAAGAAGGTTTGGTTCACTTCTTTCTTCTATTTTTTTGAATTGATTTTAGTTTTTCAAAAGAAAGGGGTATATCATCAAATGAACAGATTGATTGTGTAGGGCAAACATCAGATGAATCATTCTCTTGAGCAATCTTATGTATGTCTAAAATTCATCATACACAAGACTTGCTTCAGGTTTGTTGTGGACCTACACCATTGGAGTATAGACAGATGGAGGTTCTCAGGTATCTCAGTCATTTTATGAGGTTTCTCAAACTCCCCCCCCCCCTAACTGAGAAATTTTTCTTTGTAAGACACAAGCAATACGAGTTCTGTTTAAGCAGTTGTTAGTCTTTCTAAAAGATTTTTTATTTGACCTTGTTTCTTAGTGTCTTCATATTTTAAACTAGAGATTGTCTTTTCTAACTCCTCAATCTTTTCCTTATAATTTCTTTCAGCTTCAAAGAAATTTTCATTAACAACTTGTATTGACTCAAGCTCATCACAGACTTGAGCATTGAACCGGTTATAAGCATTTAATTTTTAAGATATTCAGGAGTGTACATATCATCGATTACCTTGAATATGAAAGTGGAGTCATTTTCCATCAATGCACTATTTGAGGTTGCTTCTTCCTCGGCTTGAAAGCTCCAGTCAAATAAGTTATGTTGCTCTGCTATGTTTGCATTGTTGGACTGGCTTGATGCTTTATATGCTTGGTAGTTTGGATGAGCTGAGGTTGATGGCTGAGAACTTGAAAACTTGCATTCTCTAGCGAAATGATCCAGTTGTTGATAGTTGTAACACTTGAGCTTGGATTTATCCAGACCAAACCCAGTCTTCATGTTGTGCTTTTTTAACTGTCTTCCGGTTCTTTGGTAAAACTTCTTTGCTCGGTATGAAATCATGGCCATATGGTAATTAATGTCCATCTTTTCTAGATCATCAATAGGGATGCCATCTTGATCTTCTTGACACAGATGAAAATAGTTTGTTTCTTCATCCAAAAATGTTCCCTGACCAGAGGTGAGCAGTGGAGTTGTGCTTGAAATGGATGGTGTTGGTGTTTCAAAGAAGGTGATGATGGGTGTGGAATTTGAGTGGTATATTGGCTGATACTTCTGAAATGGAGGATTGTGAATAGGGGCATATAAAGCAGTTGAACCTAAAGGAACAGAAGTTGTTTGTTTAGGTTCTTGAGCATCAATCTCCAATTGGTATGCAGTTAGCATACCAAAGAGTTCTCCCAGCTTCAATGTTCTAAGATTTATGTTCTTTGGATGTTAACAAAATAGATGTTTGTCGCATGTGGAAGAGATCTTAGAAACTTCCTTATCACATTCTCGTTCTCCATTTTTACACCCGTAGTTTTCAGTTTATCAGCAAGTTGAACATACCTTAAGTATTGAGAAGCCATCTTCTCATTGTTCTCTTGATATAAGTTCTCAAACTTTTGCTTGAGCATGTCCTTCTTGTTTTCCTTCACATCATCATAACCCTCGTACATGTGTTGTAAAGAGTTCCACAACTCTTTATCAGATTTGCATTTTTTCAATGCATGTATGATAGAGTTAGGAATAGACATTTGGATCAGCCATAGTGCCGTTGAGTTAGCCTCTATTTTCTTGTAGTCCTCGTCTGAATATAGAGATGGATCTTTTAGCATAGCTGCTCCACCAGCTCCAACAGCATCAACTGTTGGAATGAATGGTCCTTTAAGAACCGACTTCCAGAGTTTGAAGTACTTGTTCCTGATGAAACCTTCCATTCTAACCTTCCATGTTTCATAGTCATCTGGTATGAACATGGGAGGTTTGATGAGAGTGTCGTTTCAGTATCATGCTTTCTAATTGTAGTCATTTTCATAAGAGAAAATTTAGAGTAAAGAGTAGTAGAAGATGAACAACTGGTAACTTAAGAATGATTAGTTGCTTAAGTTAAAGAGCCAAATTTCTGATACCACTTGTTGGATCGGGTTGTGTAATCTACACAACACTTTCACAAGGTATCTTCTACTTAGTTGATAGATGCGGAATATTTATTAACATGGTTTACAAAACAGATTGAAAACAAAAACATATGAAGATTTTAAATCAATGATAAAGTATATTACATTCAACTGTAAGTAATACACAAGTCTTAGCTCAAGCACAAGCACCACTGTCTGCTAATTTACAGATGAAAGTATTTATACTAAAAACTACAGCTCTATCCTCATAGGAATACAAGGCTGGATAAAATACTAGAGACAAACTAATACTAAAACTAGTATACTGTTATGGCTTGACAGGTCAGGCCATTTTAATTACAATTAATACAAATGACTTCATTGACTTTTACAATAAATACCTAAACAACAAAATGCATTAAATTTATGGTATCTCTGTAAGTCTGACAGATCTCCTTTGTTGTTGACTATCATTGGCATGTCTTCTGTGTTGGTCTTGATGACAGAAACATCGGGATGCCACGAGGGATGTGTAGATTGTTCATAAGCTCGTGGGGATCTAAAATATCATCACATATCAATTAATACAAATACCGTATTTACACAAAAATCATGTTCGTCGTGATTTAATTACAACAAGTTACACAAAAGATTTAGCTTAATTGACTAAACTGTAGTCTTCAGAAATCTATTTAATTTAGCTAAGTCTAAGATCCTAAGTGATGATGTCCAAAAGTGTGAATTTATCCTTCTAAACCTACTTCTCTTCGTTCCCTGAAACATGTAGAAAATCAAGTGCCAACTACGAAATAGTTGGTGAGTAATCATAAGTTTTATTTTCTAAAAAAATGTTTACAAGTGTTTATAAATGTTTATAATTTTTAAGAAAATACACATGTTAACCTGTGAGATAATCTAGCTCTGTCAACACACAACAAACACAACAATCAAATAATCCAAGTAATCACAGATAATCATCCAATTATAGTCACCAAACACAATCAATCAACAAACATCAATCATCATAATTATCTCAAGTATATGTACCACATAGGACCTTAGTCAACTCAACCAACGGTAGGTGGAATTATCGCGGAGGACCGAAGTCAACTTGACCAACGATATTCCTAAGATTTATAAATTTAAATACAGTGCACAGCGGAGGACAGCAATCAACTCAACCAACAGTGGAATCCCAGAGGAGGACCAAAGTCAGCCCAACTAACAATGACTCACGGAGTTGTGATAATCCATGTCAATCCAAAATCAATAATAATTCAATAATATGAATATCATATTGATAATCCAGGTATCACCCATGTGTTATCAATTAATATTCGTTTTGGTATACATGTTCCACCCCGAGTTTAAAGACAAAAATGATTTAAAAAGGAGGGTTATGAGAACTCACCTGAATGTCTTAGATTCAGTATTTTGTAGAACGCGCGCTCACGTAGGTGGAATCAGTGAGGACTCGACAACCTGTATTTATCGCGTGTTTCATATTCATAATTATATGTGTTTTATCGTTATTAAGTGTCCATCCGTGTTCATCTTTATTCATTAAGTGTGCCACTAACTTAGGTTGATTTATCAAAGTAATAAGGATCACTTGTTATTATATAAGTTATTATTATCAAAATATAGTTTTAATATTTATTAGTTTTAAATAATGAATTGATGTTCCTGAATTGGAAAAACCAAGGTATGCTAACATGCCCATATACATATGTATATACATGCATGCATGCATGAGTTTAAGTAATTATGCATGTTAGGTTTTCATTTCAAAGATGATAGTTTAAAATACCCATGCACATGCATACGTACGTGTATGAGAGGAACCGTGTATGTATTATCCTTTATTGTTGTACAAAAGTTTATCTAAGTTAGTTATGGTTAACGATTATCAACCCTAGGTTCGGCAGTCCCTTGGCTCGACAATCCCCTTAGGTTCAACCACCCTAGGTCTGGCCTCCTTTGGTTCGTTAACCCCTAGGTTCGACAAAACCCCTAGGTTTGGCAGCCTCCTACAGGTACGGTAGCCTCCATTTTTGGCGAACCCCTTGGTTCGACAACCCCTAGGTTTGGCAACCCTTAGGTTCGGTAGCACCTGGTTTGGCAGCCACTATGTTCAGCTGTCCTCAGGTTCGGCTGACCTTAGATTCGGTAGACGTTCATCATCTTCATCAAGCTCCTGCATATTGCAGGTCCATCCATGGCTCCCAACTTCGTTTACACAGGCTCGGTGTAGGGTTTTATGAAGCAAGAATCATTTATAAAGGTGGTGCTATAACCAGTTCCTATATGGATGAAAACCAAAAAGTAAAATGAAAGATCTACCTCCGAATCGTGTCGAAGGTGGATGGATGAGAATTGATGAATAAAATCTAGAGAGAAGTTCTAGGGAGAGAGAGTGACGCATTTCAAGTTCTAAAGAGAAAGTGGGACATAGAAAATGAAGAAGAAGGTAGGGTTTACCCTTTTATGCCATGCGTCTTTCCCATGTGTTCGGTCTTCTTTATTTCGCATTAATACCTCTTAATGTGTTCGGTTTTCACGTAAAATATATTTTAATACACAAAACGTTCAAATAAAAGGAATTCGTTTTATAAAATAATCTTATTTATTTTCGTTTAAATAATTGTTTACTAAAGCGATTTTATTTAAATTCGTTTAACGTCGTAATTCCTACTAAACGTTTTTAAATTCTTTCATTTAATTTAAATATCGAAATTATTATTTTGGTTATCTCATCAATGCGCGTTACTCCCGTACGAATTCGTAAAGATCGTCACCTTTTCGATTTCGTAGTTCGTATCGCATTTCGATTCGATTTACATTTTATAGAACATTGTTTCAGTGTATTATTCCTAATAATTATATTCGTGTGAATCATCACCCACGAGAATACATTATTAGGTTACTATTTCCTAAAATAATATTCGCGTTTAATTTATATTCGCGTCCACACCATCATGTAATTATTTTCAACGCGCTTTCATTATTTTATTAATATATTTATTATATATTCCCAATACAATCCCCACTAAATCATATAATTGACACATCTATGATAGACCGAAATAAGCTTATGTATAGGGCATACGTAGGAGTCGGTCGAAACCTATCCAGCCGCCGTCCCACCATCATTTCGATAAATCATGACTTTGTGTCCTTGACTATATTTAGTAACCAAACCAATAACCGAATCAATAAACCTTTACCAACACAAACAAAACCTCGGATTCTCCTCACCAAATTCTCAACACTGACATAATCATGATAAACCGAAGACAACTTATGTATAGGGCATACGTAGGAGTCATTCTCAACTTATCCAGCCGCCAACCCACCACCTCTTCGATAGACCACGATTATATCCTTGCCTATCTTTGGTTATAGAATCATATACTACTACCAACAACAATCAGACCAAATCATATCTTATATTCTCAACCGTAATAAACTCTGTGGTTTTGTCTAGTTATATTCCAAACTAGACTTTCCCATGGTTTATGCTCATTAATTATGTGTTCGCAACAATGTATACCAGTGATAATATCATAAATGAACTTCCAAAGCTATCAAATTATCATATCAGGTCCTATCAATACAATTATTTATGTAATGAAATGCCTGAAATACAGTGATGTTACAGTCTCCCCTAGCTGAGGGACTTTCGTCCCGAAATTCAACTTGGAGAGACTGTCATGAATAAATGTGGATAGTTAAGCTTCATCAGATCTTCCCGTTCCCAGGTTAAATCTGGACCATGCTTCGACTCCCATCGTACTTTGACAATTGGAATTCTACTGCGTTTGATTTTCTTAACATCACGGTCCATTATCTTTACTAGTTCTTCAACGAAGTGCATGGTATCATCGTTGCGAATGACATCGAGTGGTACCTGAGGATCCTGATCAGCTAAGCATTTCTTCGAATTGGACATGTGAAAGGTTGGGCGTACATTATTAAGTTCAGGAGGAAGTTCTAGCTTCTAGGCAACCTTCCTGATCCGTTCAAGAATCTTAAAAGGGCCAACATATCGAGGAGCAATCTTACCCTTCTTCCCGAACCGTACAACTCCCTTCCAAGGTGATACTTTAAGTAATACCATATCGTCTACTTGAAACTCTATAGGCTTACGACGTTTATCAGCGTAGCTCTTTTGTCGAATACGAGCAGTTAACAGATTGTCACGGATCAGGTGAATTTTTTAAGTCATTTCTTGAATAATCTCAGGACCAGTGATCTGCGATTCGCCGATCTCGGTCCAACAGATAGGTGACCAACATTTTCTACCATAAAGAGCTTCGAACGGCCCCATACCAATGCTCGCGTGATAACTGTTGTTATACGAGAACTCTACTAATGGTAAATGGCTATCCCAGTTGCCACCGAAATCGATGACACAAGCACTAAGCATATCTTCTAATGTCTGAATCGTTCGCTCCGTCTGTCCATTTGTTTGAAGATGACAAGCCGTGCTAGGATCCAATCGTGTTCCAAAAGCCTCATGTAATGATTCCCAAAATCATGCTGTAAAACGAGCATCACGATCCGATATAATGCTTAGGGGAATCCCATATTGGCTAACAATCTCATCTACATAGATACGAGCTAATTTCCGCACAGGGTACGTCTCGCGTATCGGTAGAAAATGAGCTGACTTGGTTAATCGATCTACTATTACCCAAATACTATCATTACCATTTGCGGTTTGTCAGAGTTTGGTAATAAAATCAATAGATATAATCCCCCACTTCCACATGGGTATTTCCAGTTGTACTAACAATCCCGAAGGTTGCTGGTGCTCAGCCTTGACTTTTGCACAGTTAAGGCATTTGGCTACATACTCATCTATGTCCTTCATTCCAGGCCAACAGTCCAAGACTCTAAGGTCTTGGTACATCTTGTCAGCACTTGGATGGATTGAGTAACGAGACTTATAAGCTTCATTCATAATCATCATCCTAAGATCATCTTTGTTCGGTATCAAAAATCGATTCAAGTAATACAACAATTCATCATCCTTATTTTCCAATTGTAATTCAGCCCCACAAGACATCTCATCATGAAGGCTTCCTTGAACCAGTTTGGTTTGTTTGGCTACCAGAATATCATTATGGAGATTATTTGTCACACCCCGGGCCGGCGGGCTGGATCGAATTTCCCGTCGGGCGGAAGGTTCCCGGGGCGCGATATCGTTTGACAATCAAAGTGATCATATTGTTTACATACCACATGAGATATAATGAGAAATACTAACATGACATTGATATAGAATTACAAAGTTAAATTACAAAGTTTTCATAATTTAATCAAGTAAATATATCCAAAAGAATCATTGAGGTTCTATCTTGTAACTGTACAAGATCTACAAAAGATGATTCACTATTTTGTCTTTCAAAAGTATGCTCAACGCAAAATGTAGCTAGGTCTTCTAAAAGTCCACTAGCTAAATCCCTGATGTCTGGTGACTAAACATGTTCGTCACCTGAGAAAACATGCATTTAAACAAAGTCAACACTAGGTTGGTGAGTTCATAAGTTTGATAGTTGAAAACAGTTGATTTGTTGACATAGACATTCACAAGTCATACACAAGTCCTGTTTGATGTTTGATTCCCCTGTTTCACACAATGGCCTCTCCTTAGTTACATTTACAAGTAATATTTCATCCGGTCAAACATGCTTATATTTAGGGCATACAAAAGGGTCGAGCCTACAACCCGCCTAAACGCCATCCCACCACATGCTCAACTGAATTACACACCAATTGTAATATAACTATGGATACCCATTTTCTTCTCACATATGTTCATCCCGTTTGTTTGTTCACCCATAAGTTTTGTATCCATCACCAAATATGTTATATGTTGAACGATAAAATTTGAGGGTTTCAATTTACCATAACCGAAGTATTGGTAAACCCTCAATGTTTTAAGGAAAATAGATTTAATTCAATCATATCATTGTTATTATCCTCTCATTGTGGGGTTAACTGTAATTCATTACCAATAATAGAAATGATAGTTAACCTGTTGTTAATGTTTGCATGAGGGGCTGCATAGAGCCTAAATGGGATCCATTGTAATCCTCAAGTAATCACAATGCATCCAATTTACCTCTATCACCTTAGTGATCTCATAGACTTCAACGAAACTATTACTAGTAATGTAAGATGAGAAAAAATAAATTCCTCGGTCTACTAGTCAATAGAATCGAAGGATTAATTACAATTATCACTGTAGATTAATATCACCATGAGTCGTTTACCAGACCCTGACTGATGCCGCCCTGTCACCGGTCATACGTTACCTACCAAATGATGATACGATCAACATACCGGCCCTACCCGCTGGAGGTTTGTCAAACCTATGGTACCACTATGCTATCGTCGGTTTTGTCATGTCAAACTAACTGGTAAACGATTCGAGGATGGGGGACTTACAATGTGAACTTGAATACATGGCACATGACTGATGTGATATAATACAGACAGTTTAATAGTAATCACTTGATGATGTTCTCGATGATGTTCTCAATGATGTTCTCAATGATGTTCTCAATTTTGTTTTCAATGATGTTCTCAGTGTTTTTTGTTCTCAATGTTTTGATTTACACCATTTTAATAAATGTGGCAAATGATATTATCATCATCAAGTTATATTATCATGATTATCATTCTTGTTGTTACTTGTTGTTGTCTCGTGCTATTCCATAGTATTCACCAAGTTATAAACATAGTGTTGTAAGAACTAGTCCTCTCGCACTTAGTTAACTCCGGTGGGGAATGGTATGGTGAAATTATTTTATCATCATATCATTCTTGTTAGTTGTTATCACCGTGTTGTCTCTTGATTCTCCCATTGTTCGTTCATGTATGAATAATAAAGTGTCAAATGATATAATCTTACAACTTGTATTATTTAGTTATGTTGATGAGTCATGAAGGTATATTATGATGTTGCATCCTTGATTTCTCAATTATGATAATGATCAGACAAGCATGCATACAATGATAAGCTATAATAAAGATAAACAATATTATCTTAATCATAGTAAAATCAGTATGTTGTTCTAAAACTTGTAAGTAAATAAAAGCTTTAACCATGTTTCTCAGCCTCGAGCTTTGAAATCAGTTAAGATTAGAAAAGGGGCGTATGAACTCACCTTGTAGTTGTTGTGGTTGACTAAGTATAGAGAAGAATTGCACGCGCTCTTTGTTGTCCTTGATGTTGTTTTCACGATTCTGTATTGATTTCACGATGTTTGTAACTTATGAGTATAAGTTATAGATGTTTGTGTGTGTATGTGTTAGCCCTAAAGTCGGCTAACCCTTATCGGTCTTGGTTCACTTGTGATGGATTATACTAACACTTAATCAATTTAGATTGAGTTTAGCACATCATTTTAGTTGTGTTTAAAGACTTAGTGTTTATTACCTTAGTTTGCCTTTAACTCATTCTTGAAATTCCAAAACCTTATCATGATATGTCAGTTAATTGCATCGATTGGAAATTTGCTAATTAACCTAAGTGTACGCTTAGGTTTATTGTTTAAGATTTCACATGTTGTCCTTGTTAAGTTGATGTAATTGTTACATAGCTAATGATTAACCTTGCACAATCCTTGTAAAAATTTAATGTTTTAAGTTTTGTGAAGTTCCTTAAACCCAAGTATTAGGTCATAATTCCCATAACAATGCATTGTTATACAAGGTATTTGGTTTAAAGTGTTTGTGTTCAAACTAAACCATGTGGCCGAATGATGTGAGGCTGATTAACACATCACCCGAATAAAACATGGCCGAATGATAGGCTGGCCGAAGTAGTTGGGCCAAATGTGCGTGATCCGGGCGAATGAGTCTCCTGCCTTGGCCGAACGAATAGGTTGCCAAGCGAATGAGCGAGCCGGCCTGCGAATGGCTTAGGCCCGACCGAATGGGTGGCCATAACAAATGGGCACCGATCGAAGAAGGTTGGCCGGTGAATGGAGCCATTCGGCCTAGCTGGTTCTTTCTTTTGGCCGTTCGAACAAAGAGGGTGAGCAGACCCTTGTTTTTTAGCTAGACGACCAAGAACAAGGTAGCATTTAATGGGACATTCTCCTTGTGGGTCTTCCTAAGGCTGAGGTTGGTTAGAACAGGTTTTGGATGAGGTTCGAACCAGGAGGGTGAAAACCCTAATTTTCGTGAAATTCAAGCTCAAATACCTCGATTTCTGGTGATTTTTGCTCTAGATTAGTTGTACTTTCATGTGAAGGATGTTTATAGCTTCGATTTGGCACCAAGAACACACGATTTCATCAAGAAATGAGGGAGATCAATGGATTTGAAGTTCAAAATTTCTTGAGAGAGAGAGAACCGGGATTTTTGTTTTAGAGAGAGAGAGAGGAGATGGAAGAAATGAGGAGAAAGCCCTCATTTAGGGTATATATACCCCGAGCGTGTTCGGGTCCGTTTTTTTTGCTTGGTTCTTGATTTTGTTACGTTTCCGGAACGAAATCGCGTATTTTACGTCATTAAATAAAAATGTTTTATTTTTAGGTTTTAAGGTTGTGATTCCAAATAAATCTTTTAAATTTATTTTTCTTAATTTATTACCGTTTCGAAATCATTAATTAATTTTGTTTCGTCAGGATCACGTCACCTTCGTGCGTATTCTTTCGAATACTCACCCGAACGCATATGACGATGGTTTTACTTTCTGACTTTTGTTTTCTGTTTTTCAGTCATCATTTCAGAACGTTAAACTCACAGATATGTTTGTGTGAATCGTCACCCACGCAAACACACTGTCAGTTCGTTATTCTGAAACGATATTGAACTTATGTTTTGAATTGTGTTTCCTCACTTACGGACTCAACTACACTTGCTTGTTTTCATGTTGTTAACCTTGAATTCACATTGTTTTCATACTGAGTTGTCGGCCATCTGATTCCTGTCATCTATGGATATCAGATCGCAACTGATATGTTCTTGTCATTTGTTTGCACACTGTTGTTTCTCATGAGTTGTTGTAATTGTATTTCTGTTTTCACTTAAACACATACAATTGTTTGTTTTCAGAGTTCTGTTGTCATGCAACTGTTTACATAAAGTATTTACACACAGTAAATAGTGAAAGTACACGTACCATACGGACTTGCCGCACAATCTGGTACACATTGTCACAGTCTCCCTTTGTTAAAGAAATTTCGTCCCGAAATTTAAGCATCATTGTCGGGCACTACTTCTTCAAACAGGTGGGGATACTTTGTCTTCATGTGATCCTCACGCTTCCAGGTAAATTCTGGTCCGGGCTTGGAGTTCCAACGAATCTTTACAATAGGGAAACAACTTCATTTCTGTCTCTAGACTTCACGATCCATAATCTCTACGGGTTCTTCGATGAAATGTAGTTGTTCATCCACCTGTATCTCTTCCAAAGGTATGATTAACGATTCATCAGCGAGACATCTCTTGAGATTTGATACATGAAATACATAGTGTACCCCACTGAGTTCGTTAGGAAGTTTGAGTATGTATGCCACAGGACCAATATGTTGAGTTATCTCAAACGGTCCGACATACCTCAGTGCTAGTTTGCCTTTAGCCCTAAAACGAACCACGCCTTTCCATGGGGACACTTTCAACATGACACGGTCACCCACTTGGAATTCCAAAGGCTTTCGTCGTTTGTTTGCGTTACTCTTTTGGCGGCTACGTGCTGCTTGTAGTTTGTGTTGTATCTGGGCAATCTTATTAGTTGTTTATTGAATAAGTTCAGGCCCAGTGATTCTGTTATCTCCCACTTTGGTCAAACAAATTGGAGACCGACATTTTCTACCAGAGAGTGCTTCGAACGGAGCACATCTGATACTGTTGTGGTAGCTATTGTTGTAGGAGAACTCGATGAGTGGTAAGTGATTGTCCAAACTTCCACCGAAGCCTAGGACGCATGTTCTCAGCATATCCTCTAGGGTTTGAATTGTTCGCTCGCTCTGACCATCCGTTTGTGGATGATACGCGGTGCTCAAGTTAGACTTGTCACTAAGGATTGTTGCAATGATTGGCAGAACCGCGATGTGAATCGACTATCCCGGTCTGAAATAATAGATAATGGCACGCCGTGCCGCACTACTAATTCTTTAACATAGAGTCTTGCTAGTTTCTCTATCTTGTAGTTTTCTCTGATCGACAAGAAGTGAGCGGACTTGGTCAATCGATCAATAATGACCCATATAGAATCATGTTCGCTGGAAGTACAAGGTAGCTTGGTAATAAAATCCATAGCTATTTGTTCCCACTTCCACTGTGGTATCTCTGGTGGCTCCAGTAAACCCGAGGGTTTCTGGTATTGAACTTTGACCTTAGCACATGTTAGGCACTTACTAACATAAGTAGCCACATCCTTCTTCATACCCGGCCACCAATAAAATGACCTTAGATCTTGGTACATCTTATCGGCACCTACATGAACGGAATAACGTGTTTTGTGTGCTTCGTCAAGAACGAGTGTTCGAAGTTCATCTACCACCGGGATCCATACACGATCCTGAAAGTGGATCACTCCATCTTGTTTTGTCTCAAAGTGTTTCTTGGCTCCACAATCGAGCTCGTTTCTCAAGTTGTTTCTTGCCACTACTTCTTGTTGTGCTTGTATGATTTGATCTACCAGCCTTGTTTGCACAGTCATTCCCATTGCTCTAACACGCAAGGGTTTGACTCGTTCCTTCCTGCTCAAAGTGTCAGCCACGACATTAGCTTTGCCCGGATGGTATTTGATGCTCTAAGTTGTGTGTTGTGTAATTCTTCTCATGGATCTTCAACTGTCTTGATGCGTAGGCAATCACTTTATCTTGTTGGATTAAAACACAACCGAGTCCCTGATGGGAAGCATCACAGTAAACCATAAAGTCATCATTGCCTTTTGGGAGTGTTGATTGGAGTATTGCACAATCTTTGTTTCAGTGTTTGGAATGCCTCTTCCCGTTTCTGTGTCCACACGAATGGTTTACTCTTCTGTGCCAGCTTTATGAGAAGAAAGGCAATCATAGAGAAATTCTAAACGCATCTCCTATAATAACCCGCCAATCCCAGGAATGATCTAATCTCTGTAAGTGTTGTGGGCATGTGCCATTTCTAGATTGTTTCAATCTTGGCAGGATCCACACGAATACCATTGTTGTTAATCACATGACCCAAGAACTGAACTTCTCTTAGCCAAAATTCACACTTGGAGAATTTGGCATAGAGTTGTTCATTCTTTTAAAATTTCACGATTGTCTTGAGATGTTGTTCATGTTCCTTCTCGTTTTTTGAGTAGATCAATATATCATCAATAAATACGATAACGAATTGATCTAAGTATGGTTTGCACACCCGGTTCATAAGATTTATGAACACTGCCGGTGCGTTCGTCAATCCGAATGGCATCACCATGAACTCATAGTGTCCATAACGGGTACGAAAAGCCGTCTTGGGTATGTCTTCCTCTAGAATCAGGAGCTGGTGATAACCTGAATGCATGTCTATGTTTGAGAGGTACTAGGCTCCTTGTAGTTGATCAAACAGGTCATCAATCCTCGGTAACAGGTACCGATTCTTGATAGTGAGTTTCTTGAGCTCTCTGTAATCGATACACATTCTGAAGGATCCATCCTTTTCCTTGACAAATAGAACCAAAGTTCCGCATGTTGAGAAACCTGGTCTAATGAATCCTTTGTCTAGTAGTTCTTGTAGTTGATTGGACAGTTCTTGCATTTCTGATGGCACAAGTATGTAAGGAGACTTAGTCATAGGAACCGCTCCCGGAATAAAATCGATTTGAAATTGCACTGATCGCTCAGGTGGCAGTCCCGGTAAATCATCCGGAAATACGTCCGCATAGTCTTTCACAACCGGTACATCTCGAAGGAACCGCTCAGGCAGCAGCTCCAATCTGGAAGGCTCACCCTCTAGCTACTTGAGCCCTTTGTTGATTTCTCTTGGGACAATCCCGCGAGAAGTGTCTAGGCTCGCCACAGTTGTAGCAAGACCTGTTATCAGCAGCAGCAGTAGCAGTTGTAACCGCTGCATTGTTGTTCCTGTTTGGAGCCCTCGTGCTCCTGCACTAATTGGCCCAATGACCAAACCTCCTACAGCTAGTGCATTGTCTGCACTGAGTGGCTGGTGGATGATGATACTGACATTTTTTGCACAAAGGTGATGTGCCGGTGTAAGGCTGCTTGACCTGTAGTGGTGGTGGTTGTGAAGCTTGCTGAGTGTGAGTGATCGCAACATAATTCTTGACCACTTTTTGTTTCTTCGCCGGGCGTTATCCGGCTTTCTTGATGTTACAACCCTTGATGCTTCAGTTTCCTTCTTCAGTGCTCCAGAGGCAACCATTACATCTGTTAATGTTGCTGACAGAGTAACAACCATCACCATAGTAGTGGGGTGGGCAGAAATCACATCTCTTGGATACAAGCAGCCAGTCCACTGAAATACCCCTCTATCCTTTTCTCCAATGTTGGCACCATGTCAGGTGCCAATGTAGCTAGCTCGTGAAACCTGGTGGTGTAGGCCAGATGCCCAGCACCAATCATGACAACATTGAGCAAGTCCGTCTCAACCTTCTTTTGCTCGTTCCTCAAGCAAAACTCGGCCCTCAGCATAGTCTTGAATTCATCCCATGGCATAGACAATGCCACATCTCTGCCCTTGGTTTGTACTTGGGCATTCCACCATGTCAAAGCTCGCTTGTTAAACGAGCCCGCAGCGTATCTCACTCTATGCTGATCAGGACAACCATTGATGTCGAGAGTTGTCTCCATCTTCTCGATCCATTGAATCAATCCGACAGCTCCCTCACTGCCACTGAAACTCGTTGGCTTGCATCCTACAAAATTCTTATAGGAATACACATGTTGGTTTCTGGTATTACCAATGCCCTCTCCAGATGAATTGGAGATGTTGTTACTGTTGTTTCTGTTGATCCTGTTCATCATATCGGCAATCACATCCCACAGTTGACTTGTCAGCAAAGTGGCCAGTGCGATGGTAGCTGGATCCAGTTCATGAACAGATGGTGGCTGTTGAGGTGGAACATGTGGAGGACGAGGTGGAGGTGTAGGAGAGTCAGATAGTGATGGTGTAGATGAATGCGGAGCTAAATCTTGTGGTGGTGGTAGTAGAGCTGGTGGTGGTCTTCTTGGCGACATGTGATCATAACCGAAAAAGAATTGGTTAGTGCAATGATCGAACGCATAAGACATATGCAAATAAAGTCCTAAGTCTCATGTTCTCTACATGAAGGGTCCCGAAGTTATATTTTAGGCCAAACCGTTTCAGTAATATAACTATATTTCTCTATAACCATGGCTCTGATACCAATTTGTAACCCCCCGAGCCGGTGAGCTGGATCGAATTTTCCGTCCGACAGAAGGTTCTTTGGGCGCGATTTCGTTTGATAATCAAAGTGATCAGATTGTTTACATAGCACATGAGATATAAATGAGAAATGCTAACATGACAATGATATAGAATTACAAAGTTAAATAACAATGTTACGTTCATAATTTAGCTAAGTAAATCTATCCAAAAGAATCATTGAGTTTCTATCTTGTAACTGTACAAGATCTATAAAATATTATTCACTGTTTTGTCATTCAAAAGTATGCACAACACAAAATGTAGCTAGGTCTTCTAAAAGACCACTAGATAAATCCCTGATGTCTGGCGATTAAACATGTTCATCACCTTAGAAAACATGCATTTGAACAAAGTCAACACTAGCTTGATGAGTTCATAAGTTTGATAATTGAAAACAATTAATTTGTTGTCATACACATTCACAAGTCATACACAGTTCTTGTTTAATGTTTGTTTCGTCTGTTTCACACAATGGACTATCCTTAGTTATATTCAAATTAGTATTTCATCTAGTCAAGCATGCTTATATATAGGGCATAAGAAAGGGTCGAGCCTACAACCCGCCGAGACGCCATCCCACCACATGCTCAACCGAATTCAATAACACTTGTATTACAACTATGGATACCCATTTCCATCATACATGTGTTTACCCCATTTGATATTCATCCATATGATTGTGTTCATCACTCAGCGTGTTGTATGTAGAATAATAAAATATGAGGGTCTTAATTTACCATAACCGAAGTATTGGTAACCCTTACTGTTCTAAGGAAAATAGATTTAATTCAATCTTATTCTTGTTATTATTATCGCGTAGTGGGGTTAACTGTAATTCATTAATAATAATAATAATGATAGTTAACCCTCTAATGTTGTTCTCATGATGGACTGCGTAGAGCCTAAATGGGATCCATTGTGATCCTCACGTAGTCAGATCACAATGCATCCAATTTAGCTCTATCACCTTAGTGTTCTCGTAGACTTCAACGAAACTATTACTAGTAATGTAAGATGAGAAAAAATAAATTCCTCAATCTACTAGTCAATAGAATCGAAGGATTAATTACAATTATCACTGCAGATTAATATCACCACATGTCGTTTACCAGACCCTGACTAATGTCGCCCTGTCACCGGTCATACGTTACCGGCCAAATGATAATACGATCAACATATCGGCCCTACTCGCCAGAGTTTTGTCAAACCTATGGTACCACTATGCTATCATCGGTTTAGTCACGTCAAACTAACTGGTAAACGATTCGAGGATAAGGGACTTACAATGTGAGCTTGAATACATGGCACATGATTGATGTGATATAATACAGACAGTTTAATAGTAATCAATTGATTATGTTCTCAATGATGTTCTCGATGATGTTCTCAATGATGTTCTCAATGATGTTCCCAATGATGTTCTCAATGTTGTTTTCAATGATGTTCTCAGTGTTTTTTGTTCTCAATGTTTTGTTTTCTCATGTTTTAACCATGTGTGATAAGAACTAGTCTTATTACACATGTTAATAAATGTGGCGAATGATATTACCATCATGAAGTTACATTATCATTATTACCATTCTAGTTGTTACTTGTATTTGTTTCGTGTTGTGCCATAGTTTTCACCGAGTTATAAACATAGTGTTGTAAGAACTAGTCTTGCTACACTTAGTTAACTGCAGTGGTGAATGATATTGTGAAATTATGTTATCATCATATCATTCTTGTTAGTTGTTCTTATCACCGTGTTGTCTCTTGATTGTCCCATTGTTCGTTCATGTATGAATAATAAAGTGTTATAAGATATAATCTTACAACTTGTATTATTCTTTTGTGTTGATGAGTCATGAAGTTATATTATCATGTTTCATCCTAGATTTCTCAATTATGATAATGATCATACAAGCATGAATACAATGATAAGCGATAATAAGGATAACAATACTATCTAAATCATAGTAAAATTAATATGTTGTACCAAAAATTTTAAGTAAATAAAAGCTTTAATCATGTTTCTCAGCCCCGAGATTTGAAATCAGTTAAGATTGGAAAAGGGGCATATGAACTCACCTTGTAATTGATGTGGTTGACTAAGTGTAAACAAGAAATGCATGCGCTCTTTATTGTTCTTGATGTAGTTTTCCACGATCCTGTATTGATTTCACGTTATTTGTAACTTATAAGTATAAGTTATAGAGATTTTTGTGCATGTGTGTGTTAGCCCTAAAGTTGGCTAACACTCATAGGTCTTGGTCAACATTCGGCCTTGGTTCCCTTGGGATGGTTTTTACTAACACTTACCCAAATTAAGTCAAGCTTAGTGCATCTTGTCATTATGTTTCATGATTAACGTGACTCAACACCATGATAAGTTTGTGAAATTTTGACCCCATAATAGTTTCTAACTATACAACTTAGATATTTTAAATTAGTTAAGACTCTAATTGTTGATAATCTTAGAAAAGTTATTCATCTTTTTCTTGTGTCAACAAAGATAATAATTTACAACTTAGATCATTAACACCTCATAAAAAGTTTCTAAATGTTAATTAGTTGTTTAATAATTGTTCACCACCTTTGTAGTAAATCATCATAACTCCCATGCATGTTACCCATTAAGATTTCTTTCAAGTGTTTGTATTTAAACTACATCTCATGACTGAAGGATGTTAGGCCGAATGGCTAGACTCGGCCGATCGAAGAGGTTTAGGCCGAATGAGAAAGTCTTAACCCGAATGACACATGGCCCGAATGGCTCATGCAGGGGACTTGGCCAAATAAAGTTGGTGCGGTTGGGTCTGACGTTCGACCAAATGGAACCATGGTCCAGATGAACCCCCTTCTTGACCGAACGAATGAGCAGAAGGCCGAGCAAATGGAGTCCTTCATTCGCCCCTCCCCTTCGGTGCAGCCTCATTCGGCCCTTGGCCCTTTGGCCAGGCTGAGGGTGACTTCATTCGGCCAGTAGCACTTGGGCACCCCCATTTCGAGTGTAAATGGCTAGAACATAGCCACACAAGTCCCCACACTATCAAGGATTAGCATAGGGTTGATTTCTAGGAGTTGGGATAGTGGGAAAACTGGTTGGGGTAGTGGGTCAAACAAAAAGGTGAAAACCCTAATTTTCGCAACCTTTGAGCTCGTTTTTACCTCGGATTATGTTGGTTTCACTTTAGATCCGTTGTACTTTCATGTAGAGGGGATCAAGTGCTTCGATTTGACGCCAAGAACACAAGATTTCGTCAAGAAACGGGTGAGATCCAAGGGTTTGAAATTCAAAATTTCTAGAGAGAGAACCGGGATTTTTGTTTTAGAGAGAGAGGGGAGATGGAAGAAATGAGGAGAAAGCCCTCGTTTTTGTTTCTCGGTTCTCGTTTTCGTCGCGTTTCCGGAACGTAACACGTGTATATTACATTTTAAATAAAAAGGATTTATTTTTATGTTTTTAAGGTCGTGATTCTATATAAATGTTTTGTATTTATTTTCCTTACCTTATTACCGTTTCGAAATCGTTAATAAATTTTGTTTCGTCAAATCGTGTCACCTTCGCGCGTATTCGCTTGAATCGTCACCCGATCGAACACGATAATGGTTTAGTTTTCTATCTTTTGTTTTCTACTTTTCAGTCATCATTTCAGAACATTAAACTCACATGTATGTTTGTGTAAATCGTCAGCCACGCAAACACACTGTCATTTTGTTATTCAGAAACGATACTGAACTTTTGTTTTGAATTGTATTTTCATCACAGACGGACTCAACTATACTTTCCTGATTTCATGTTGTTAACCTTGAATTCACATTGTTTTCATACTGAGTTTTCGGCCATCTGATTCCTGTCATCTATGGATATCAGATCGCAACCGATATGTTCTTGTCATTTGTTTGTACGTTGTTGTTTCTCATGAGTGGTTATATTAATTGTACTTAAGTTTTCACTTAAATATCTACAACTGTTTTTTGTCGTTCGTCGTTGTATTTGTTGTATTTAAATTTTCATTTAAACACATACAACTGTTGTTTGTTTTCTGTTTTCTGTTGTTACACAACTGTTTACATAATGTATTTACACACAGTAAATAGTGAAAGTACACGTACCGTACGGACTTGCCAGACGATCTGGTACTGGTTGTCACACCACTTGTAATATAACTATGGATACCCGTTTTCATCTCACATATGTTCACCCCGTTTGTTTGTTCACCGAAAAGTTTTGTATCCATCACCCAATATGTTATATGTAGAATTATAGAATATGAGGGTTTTAATTTTATATAACCGAAGTATTGTAAAACCCTCAATGTTTTATGGAAAATAGATTTAATTCAATCTTATCCTTGTTACTATCCTCTCATTATGGGGTTAACTGTAATTCATTACCAATAATAGAAATGATAGTTAACATGTTGTTAATGTTCGCATGATAGGCTGCATAGAGCCTAAATGGGATCCATTGTGATCCTCATGTAATCATATCACAATGCATCCAATTTACCTCTATTACCATAGTGTTCTCATAGACTTCAACGAAACTATTACTAGTAATGTAACATGAGAGAAAATAAATTCCTCAGTCTACTTGTCAATTAAATCAAAGGATTAATTACAATTATCACTGCAGATTAATATCACCATGTGTCATTTACCAGGCTCTGACATACGTTACCGGCCAAATGATAATACGATCAACATACCGGCCCTACCCGCTGGAGGTTTGTCAAACCTATGGTACCACTATGCTATCGTCGGTTTTGTCACGTCAAACTAACTGGTAAACGATTCGAGGATTAGGGACTTACAATGTGAACTTGAGTACATGGCACATGATTGATGTGATATAATACAGACAGCTAAATAGTAATCAATTGATGATGTTCTCAATGATGTTCTCAATGATGTTTTCAATGTTGTTTGTTCTCAATGTTTTGTTTTCTCATGTTTTAACCGTGAATGATAAGAACTAGTCTTATTACACCATGTTAATAAATGTTGCGAATGACGTTATCATCATGAAGTTATATTATCATGATTATCATTCTTTTTGTTACTTGTTGTTGTCTCGTGTTGTTCCATAGTCTTCACCGAGTTATAAACATAGTGCTGTAAGAACCATTCCTACTGCACTTAGTTAACTCAGGTGGGGAATTGTATGGTGAAATTATATTATCATCATATCATTCTTGTTAGTTGTTGTTATCATCGTGTTGTCTCTTGATTATCCCATTGTTCATTCATGGATGAATAATTAATAAAGTGTCATAAGATATAATCTTACAAATTGTATTATTCTGTTGTTTTGATGAGTCATGAAGCTATATTATCATGTTTCATCCTAGATTTCTCAGTTATGATAATGATTAGACAAGCATGCATAAAATGATAAGTGATAATAAAGATAAACAATATTATCTAACTCATAGTAAAATCAGTATGTTGTTCTAAAACTTTTAAGTAAATAAAAGCTTTAAGCATGTTTCTCAGCCCCGAGCTTTAAAATCAATTAAGATTAGAAAAGGGCGTATGAACTCACCTTGTAGTTGTTGTGGTTGACAAAGTATAGACAAGAATTTCACGCGCTCTTTGTTGTTCTTGATGTTGTTTTTCAGGATCCTGTATTGATTTCACGATGTTTGTAACTTATGAGTATAAGTTATAAATGTTTGTGTGTGTATGTGTTAGCCCTAAAGTCAGCTAACACTTATCGGTCTTGCTTCGCTTGTGATGGATTATACTAACACTTAATCAATTTAGATTGATTTTAGCATATCGTTTTAGTTGTGTTTAAAGACTTAGTCTTTATTACCTTAGTTTCCCTTTAACTCATTCTTGAAATTCCAAACCCTTACCATGATATGTTACTTAATTGCATTGATAGGAACTTTGCAAATTAACATAAGTATACACTTAGGTTTATAGTTTAAGATCTCACATGTTGTCCTTGTTAAGTTGAAGTAATTGTTACATAGTTAATGACTAACCATGCACAATCCTTGTAAAAATTTAATGTTTTAAGTTTTATGAAGTTCCTTAAACCCAAAGCTACCACCTTTTTAGTATTAGGTCATAATTCCCATAACCATGCATGGTTTTACAAGGTATTTGGTTTAAAGTGTTTGTGTTCAAACTAAACCATGTGGCCGAATGATGTGAGACTGATTGACACATCACCCGAATAAAACATGGCCGAATGATAGGCCGACCGCAGTAGTTGGACCGAATATGAGTGATCCGGGAGAATGAGTCTCCTGCCTTGGCCGAACGCATAGGTGGCCAAGCGAATGAGGGAGCTGCCCTGCGAATGGCTTAGGCCCGACCGAATGGGTGGCCCCAACGAATGGGCACCGACCGAAGGAGGTTGGCCGGCGAGTGGAGCCATTCGGCCATGGGCTATTCGGCCTAGCTGGTTCTTTCTTTCGGTCTTTCGAACCAAGAGGGTGTGCAGACCCTTTTTTTCTAGCTAGATGACCAAGAAAAAGGTAGCATCTGATGGCACATTGTCCTGGTGGGTCTTCCTACAGATGAGGTGGGTTAGAACCGGTTTTGGACGAGGTTCGAACAAGGAGGGTGAAAACTCTAATTTTCATGACATTCAAGCTCAAATACCTCGATTTCTGGTGATTTTTGCTCTAGATCAGCCATACTTTCATGTAGAGGATGTTTATAGCTTCGATTTGGCACCAAGAACACATGATTTCATCAAGAAATGAGGGAGATCCATGGATTTGAAGTTCAAAATTTCTAGAGAGAGAGAACCGGGATTTTTGTTTTAGAGAGAGAGGAGATGAAGAATTGAGGAGAAAGCCCTCATTTAGGGTATATATACCCCGAGCGTGTTCGGGTCTGTTTTTGTTGCTCGGTTCTTGATTTCGTTACGTTTCCGGAATGAAATCGCGTATTTTACGTTATTAAATAAAAAGGATTTATTTTTAGGTTTAAAGGTTGTGATTCCAAATAAATCTTTTAAATTTATTTTTCTTAATTTATTACCGTTTCGAAATCGTTAATTAATTTTGTTTCGTCAGGATCGCTTCACCTTCGCGCGTATTCGTTTGAATCGTCACCCGAACGCATACGATGATGGTTTTACTTTCTGACTTTTGTTTTCTATTTTTTAGTCATCATTTCATAACGTTAAACTCACATATATGTTTGTGTGAATCGTCACCCACGCAAACACACTGTCAGTTCGTTATTCTAAAACGATACTGAACTTATGTTTTGAATTGTGTTTCCTCACTGACGGACTCAACTACACTTGCTTGTTTTCATGTTGTTAACCTTGAATTCACATTGTTTTCATACTGAGTTTTCGGCCATCTGATTCCTGTCATCTATGGATATCAGATCGCAACCGATATGTCCTTGTCATTTGTTTGCACACTGTTGTTTCTCATGAGTTGTTGTATTTATTGTATTTAAGTTTTCACTTAAACACATAAAATTGTTGTTTGTTTTCTGAGTTCTATTGTCACGCAATTGTTTATACATTGTATTTACACATACTAAACAATGAAAGTACACATACCGTACGGACTTGCCAGACGATCAGGTACTGGTTGTCACATTAGTGTGCACTCGGACACTGTGGATTTGAACATGACTCTTGAGACTGAGCGCATCTGCTACTACATTCGCTTTACCAGGATGGTAGCAAATTTCACATTCATAATCATTTAACAGTTCAACACATCTCCGTTGTCTCATATTGACTTCTTTCTGGTTAATTATATTTTTAAACTCTTGTGATATGTAAAGACTATACACTTAGTACCATAAAGATAATGTCTCCATATCTTCAACAAAACGACTGCACTAAGTTCCAAGTCATGTGTAGTGTAGTTCTTCTCATGAATCTTCAATTGTTTTGATGCATATGCCACAACCTTTCCCCATTGCATGAGGACACAACCGAGACCTTGATTGGATGCATCGCAATAAAACACAAAATCATCATCTCCATCAGGAAATGTCAAGACAGGAGCATCACCAAGTTTCTGCTTCAATTTCAGAAATGCCTCTTCTTGCTTTGGTCCCCACTCGTAAGGCATGTCCTTTTAAGTTAAGGAAGTGAGGGGAACATCAATCCTAGAGTAATTCGATATAAACCGCCGATAGTAACCGACAAGTCCAAGAAACGGACGAATCTCCGTTGCTGTTTTAGGTCCAATTCTTCACAGCTTCAATCTTTGCAGGATCCACGTGAACACCCTTTTCATTAACTATGAGTCCCAAGAATTGAACTTCCTTAAGCCAAAATTCGCACTTGAAGAATTTGGCATACACCAACTCTTTTCTTAAGATCTCCAAAATCAACTTAAGGTGTTGCTCGTGTTCTTCTTTGCTCTTGGAGTATATCTTGTTCTAAAAACTATCTTCAGAATATCATCATCATGTACACGAAGCTGATGATACCCAGACCTAAGATCAATCTTCGACAACCACGCCGAGTCTTGAAGGATCATCAATATGCGGATACGGGTATCGATTCTTAATGGTCAGCTTGTTTAATTCGCGGTAGTCTATGCACATTCTGAATGACCCGTCCTTTTTCTTGACAAACAGAATCGGTGCACCCCATGGAGAATGGATCGGGCGAATGAATCCCTATCTGACAGTTCTTATAGTTGGCTTGCCAATTCTTGTAACTCCGAAGGCGCAAGTCTGTAAGGAGCTTTGGCGACTGGTTTTGCACCATGTACTAAGTCAATTCGAAATTCTACTTGACACTCTGGTGGAATCCCCAGAAAGTCGTCTGGAAATACTTCAGGAAAATCTCTTATTAGAAGAACGTCTTCAATGCTCTTTCCTTTCTCCTTTTTCTCCACTATGTGTGCTAAAAATACTATACATTTCTTCTTAAGGTACTTATGGGCTTTGGTACAGGACATCAGCCTAAGAACCTTACTAGGAGTTTCCCTAAAAACTCTTAGAGTTTCACAAGAAGGTAAAGGAATACGAATATATTTCTCATGACAAATGATTTCCGCTTTATGGGTGGCTAACCAATCCATGCCTATGATAACATCAAAGATACCAAGGTGCATATGTATAAGATCAATTGGGAAAACGTTCTCATGTAAGTTCACAGTATATCCAATAATAATAGTGTCAATATCAATAGTATTATCGTCAGCCACCTCTACGTTAAACAGTTTGTCTAATTTAGTACGTGTTCTACCAAGCATACACTCAAAATCATATGAGACAAAACTCCTATCAGCATCGGAATCAAATAAGAAGGATGCATAAGATTTATTAATCAGAAATGTGCCATTGAATACATCCTGGTTGGCTTGGGCTGCTGGAGCATTCAATTGAAAAGCTCTGCCTCTTGCCATCCTTTGATTATTCCCGGTCAATCTTGGGCACTAATTTCTGAAATGACCCACATCACTGCACTCATAACAGGCTCTTTCCTGTACAGGTACTTGGCGAATGGGTACAGCTTGAAGTGGTTGTGCATATGGAGCAGGCAGTGCAAGCGATGCAGGTTGCTTCCTTTGTGCTTGCAAATCACTCCAACACACGTTAGCAAACTGCCCATACTTACAGCAATTGTTGCAGACGTGACATGGAAAGTTAGGTGCATGGTGATATCTGCAGACTTTACATTGTGGAGTGACCCCAACGTAATTTCTAGTGTTAGAGTTGCTTGACGATTGTTGAGTAGCCTTTGCAGCAGAAGCAGTAACAACAAAATTTCTGGTCTTTCGCTTTCGACTGTTGCTTTTGGACGAGCTAGCTTGTTCAGTCTTGACTTCAGTTGAAGTCTCCTTTGCAACTGCCTTCATGTCAGTCTTCTAATTCCCATCTGAGTCAGTGTACCAGCCTTCACATGATTATCCGTCAGTGTAGCAGATAGGCGGATTGCAGCTTCCAGAGTGGTAGGGTTGCTAACAAAGACAGTTTCTTGGATCCGCATAGGTAAATCGTCTATGTACTTCTCTATTGCTCTCTCCAATGGTGTGATCACCAGATGAGGCACTAGTGAACTCAGCTCATGGAAGCGAGAATTGTAGATCAAATTCTCACCACTGTCTTGCTTAAGTTCCCAGAACGCAGCTTCCAGTTTCCTCATTTTACTGCGGGGACAGAATTTTGTGGTCATCAAGGTTTTTACATCAGTCCAAGTCAGTGCTAGGGCTGCATCAACTCCCCTAGTTCGCTTTTCCTCGTTCCACCAAGTTAGTGCTCTCTTTTGGAAAACACTGGTTGCATAGTGCACCTTCAAATTTCAAGGTAGTCAATGTTGATGAAGGTGTTCTTAATACTCTCAAACCACTGTAACAGACCAGTGGCTCCCATAGAACCCATGAATTTTATCGAGTTATATGAGTTAAAATGTTTTAAAGTCCAAGCAGGTGGGTTGGCACCACTCCTGTTCTGGTTGAGAGTCTGGTTGGCTTGATTCAATTGAGTCACCAATCCAGAAATGAGATTTGCTAACTCTTGCATGCCAGTGTTTGCATTATTGTTGTTAGCATTCCCATCATTAGGGTTTGTACTATCTTCGTTGTGACGGCGCGGCGGCATGTTTCTGAGGATGTTAGAAACATGTTACTACCGTTTACAACGTCAGTCATACAAACTAAGGTCAAATGAGTTCATTTTAACGTTAGGATTACATATATGGAACTATATTTATCTCCTATCTGTTATTAAACTCATAAAAAGGTATTAGTACCTAATGTTATACCAAGGCATCCTATTTGGTCATAACTATAACTAAACTAAGCATTCCTAAAGTTCAAACACTTTCCACCCTATGCTAACACTAACAACTTCCTGATGCAGTGCAACAAGCATATCAATAGGGCATACGTATATTTGACCGCAGTCGCATCATCCGTCGTCCCACCACCGTTGCAATGCATCACGATTATGCCCTTGTTAGAAATTAGGGTATAACATATGTTTCCCAAGTGTTCCACTTCACAACCTTATCCTATGGGGGATAATTATAAGTGAAGTGTATTCAGATAATCCTAACATCTAGGTTTGCCTAATGTCTAAATTCACCTGATAGTTAAGCTCCCCTAATGTCTAAATTTACTATATGTTCACATCATCCATCAAGTGTTCATATTGTCACTAAGTGTCCATATCAGCACTAAATGTTCAGTTCATCCCTAAGTGTTCATATCGTTCATTGAGTCTATCCAATAAGTGTATTCATAAGTGAGTATATATGTGTCCATTAAATATGATCATCCAATCAGTTTCAACCAGCATTCCATCAATCAATAACTTTCCAACATTTCCTAATAATATCCTAAGTTCCCGACACTGACAGATCCCCAATTTACTACAAATGGTCTATGTATAGGGCATACGTAGGAGTCTGTCGTAACATATCCAGCCGCCAGCCCACCACCTTTGTAGTATACTACGGGTGTGTCCTTGTCTGGTGATCAAAGATCAAACAAGCAGTCCTAAGCAAATATTTTTCCTAAGCAATTAATTCTCTTAAATATTGCCCTGATTCCTCAGTACTGACATCCACCCGATGTACTGTAAATGGTCTATGTATAGGGCATACATACAAGTCAGTCACAACTGCTTTAGCCACCAGCCCACCACCTTTACAATACATCACGGGCATGTCCTTATCGAATCGTCAGGGCACAGTCAATCACATAAAAGGGTTAATCAATAATTAACATATGCAGATCATGTATATATCAGGAGTTCAGTTAACATTTAATAAACATACATGCACAGAATCCTGAATATAGTAACTAGCGTATGAAATAATTCATACTAAGTTATCCTACGGTTAGAGACTAGGTCAACCATTTCTATTAACCTAATTCCCTATAACCCAGGCTCAGATACCAATCTTTAACACCCCGACCGATGGCGGAAATGTCGGGATGCCACGAGGGATGTGTAGATTGTTCATAAGCTCGTGGGCATCTATAATATCATCACATTTCAATTAATACAAATACCGTATTTACACAAAAATCATGTTCGTCATGTTTTAATTACAACAAGTTACATAAAAGATTTAGCTAAATTGACTAAACTCTAGTCTTCGAAAATCCATTTAATTTAGCTAAGTCCAAGATCCTAAGTGATGATGTCCAAAAGTGTGAACCTATCCTTCTCAACCTACTTCTCTTCGTTCCCTGAAACATGTAGAAAATCAAGTGTCAACTACGAAGTAGGTGGTGAGTAATCTTAAGTTTTATTTTCTAAAAAAATGTTTACAAGTGTTTATAAATGTTTATAATTTTTAAGAAAATACACATGTGAGCCTATGAGATAATACAGCTCTGTCAATACACAACAATCAAATAATCCAAGTAATCACAAATAATCATCCAATTATAGTCCATCAAACTCAACCAAAAACAATCAATCAATAAACATCATTCATCATAATTATCTCAAGTATATGTACCGCGGAGGACCTTAGTCAACTCAACCAATGGTAGGTGGAATTATCTTGGAGGACCGAAGTCAACTCGACCAACGATATTCCTAATATGTATAAGTGTCAATACAGTGCACTGTAGAGGACCGCAGTCAACTCAACTAACAGTGGAATCCCCGAGGAGGACCGAAGTCAACTCAACAACAGTAATTCATTCATTACGGAGGACCGAAGTCAACTCAACTAATAATGACTCACGGAGTAGTGATAATCCATGTCAATCCACAATCAATAATAATTCAATAATATGAATATCATATTGATAATCCAGGTAGCACCCATGTGTTATCAATTAATATTCGTTTTGGTATACATGTTCCACCCCGAGTTTAAAAACAAAAATGATTTAAAAAGGGGGGTTATGAGAACTCACCTGAATGTCTTAGATTTAGTATTTTGTAGAACGCGCGCTCACGTAGGTGGAATTAGTGTGGACTCAACAACCTGTATTTATCGCGTGTTTCATATTCATAAGTATATGTGTTTTATCGTTATTAAGAGTCCATCCGTGTTTATTTTTATTCATTAAGTGTGCCACTAACTTAGGTTAATGTATCTAAGTTATAAGGAACACTTGTTATTATATAAGTCATTATTATTAAAATATAGTTTTAACATTCGTTAGTTTTAAATAATTAATTGATGATCCTGAGTTGGAAAAACCAAGGTATGCGAACATGCCCATATACATATGTATATACATACATGCATGCATGAGTTTAAGTAATTATGCATGTTAGGTTTTCATTTCAAAGATGATAGTTTAAAATACCCATACACATGCATACGTGCGTGTATGAGAGGAACCGTGTATGTATTATCCTTTATTGTTGTACAAAAGTTTATCTAATTTAGTTATGGTTAAAGATTATCAACCCTAGGTTTGGCAGTCCCTTGGCTCGGCAATCCCTTTAGGTTCGGCGTCCTTAGCTTCGGCCACATCAGGTTCGGCAACCTTAGGTTTGGCCTCCTTAGGTTCGGTGAACCCCTAGGTTCGGCAGCCCCTAGGTTCAGTAACCCTTAGGTTCGACAACATCTGGGTTCGGCAGCCACTAAGTTCGGCCGTCCTTAGGTTCGGCCGACGTTCATCATCTTCATCGAGCTCCTGCATATTACAGGTCTATCCATGGCTCCCAACTTCGTTTACACAGGCTCGGTGTAGGGTTTTATGAAGCAAGCATCATTTATAAAGGTGGTGCTATACAGGTCTATCCATGGCTCCGTCGTTCGTATTGTATTTCGATTCGATTTACAATTTATGGAACATTGTTTCAGTGTATTATTCCTAATAATTCTATTCGTGTGAATCGTCACCCACGCAAATACATTATTAGGTTAATATTTCCTGAAATAATATTCGCGTTTAATTTATATTCGCGTCATCACCATCGCGTAATTATTTTCAATACGCTTTCATTATTTTATTAATTTATTCATTATAAATTCACAATCCAATCCCCACTAAATCATATCACTGACACATCCATGATAGACCGAAATAAGCTTATGTATAGGGCATACGTAGGAGTCGGTCGCAACCTATCCGGCCTCCGTCCCACCACCATTTCGATCAATCATGACCATGTGTCCTTAAGTATATTTAGTAACCAAACCAATAACCAAATCAATAAACCTTTACCAACACAAACAAAATCTCGGATTCTCCTCACCAAATCCTCAACATTAACATAATCATGATAAACCGAAGACAGGTTATGTATAGGGCATACGTAGGAGTCTGTCGCTACATATCCCGCCGCCAGCCCACCACCTCTTCGATAGACCATGATTATATCCTTGCCTATGTTTGCTTATAGAATCCTATACTACTACCAACAACAATCAGACCAAATCATATCTTATATTCTCAACCGCAATAAACTCTTCGGTTCTGTCTACTTATATTCCAAACTAGACTTTCCCATGGTTTATGCTCATTAATTATGTGTTCTCAACAATGTATACCAGTGATAATATCATAAATGAACTTCCAAAGCTATCAAATTATCATATCAGATCCTATCAATACAATTATTTATGTAATGAAATGCCTGAAATACAGTGATGTTTCATTTATCTTAACAGTTAGATAATAATATTGAATATGGATGTCAAATCCATTTAAATATAATATTCATATATTTCATGATACTGAAATGATCCATGACAAGTATTGACTTTTCCTAGACCAGAAATCAGTCAGGAAATTGTTCATGTGATATAATCAACAATAACACCTATTTGATTAATCTAAGAATGCTCTGATTAATCCAATGAGTCATAAACTCCTTAATAGGAACCTAAATCATTATAGGTTCCCAGTATATCACACTTTGTATGATAGTCAATTAAGGAGGTTGATTGAGAAATTAAGATCAATTTGATGAGTCTAGTTGCAATGTCTTTGACATTAAACGTTAAGAAAAGTTCAGATAATCATATTATATACAAAATTTTCAATCCCAAATAACCCAATTCTAATCGACCGAATAACTTGTAATCCGACCCGATGAACACCCCTGATCCAGCAGGAATTGCTTTAGATCAGATAGCCCTTCGTAGAGGTGGCCAATGGACCCGGAACTTGAACCGGTGGGTACAGGGTGGTTCCGGGTTTTCAGAGAAACTGGAACCGGAACTGAAATCGGCAAAAACCGGCACTGACAAAAAACCTGTTGGAACCTGTAAAAACCGGAACCGTTTGAAACTGGAACCGTTTAAAACCGGAACCGGTTCTAAAGAAAACCCTGTTTGACCACCTCTAGCCCTCCGTCTTTTGGCTGGCCCAATTTTTAAAAACACTTTTTGGGCTTTTTGATGATAATATTGGCCAAGAGTTTTTCAACAATGAAGTATGTTGAATTTATTTTGAACGGCCAACTAAGTAACTGTCGGGTACTCCGTACGCGGACCCTAATAGCTAAAAGATGCCCGAGTCGGCCACTAGTCTAGACGGACGGAGCGCCTACCACACCAGCCATCAATTTTCTGGTAAAACCTGACCCAAACACTCTCCCAAAGGCACGACGGTGAAGGCCTTTTACACCCGATGAGATTAAGGATCGAATCCAGGACCTTGGATCACGTTAAACGGCGTTAAACGGCGTTAAACGGCGTTAAACGGTGAAGTGTGTTGAATTTAGGCCACGAGTTAATGATGATAATTTAGGCCCAATTTTTAAAAACACCTTTTGGGCTTTCTTACAAGAAAAAAGCACTAGTTTTTTTTTAAAAGCACTAGTTTGTTAATGATGATAATTTCCCAATTTTTAAAAGCACTAGTTGTTTTAAAAACAGTCGATTGGTTGACACGTCCTCGAATGAAAGCTCGTATATTAACCACACCATCTATATCTAACTAGTTAGGAGAAAATAGCACTAGTTAATGAGGATAATCAGTTAAACCAATCGTCGATGGGTTCAGTTGGAAGTATGATTTTTTTTTATTCAAAAAGGGTTCAAGGCAATTAAAGCATTATGTGGCTCCCGAAAGAATAAAAAATATCAGATCCACTCGAAGTAAACTTATAGATTAAATATCCATGATTCGTTTAGGTTTTCTTTTTGGTGTTTATTTGGATGGTGATGATTTTCGTTGTTTAGCTTTAATTTTTTTGCACGTTTTGTTCATTTGGTGATTCTATGATGTTTTCTTGCATCTTACGAGTTTTTTTTAAATCAAAAATTAGAAAGAAAAAAAAACTGTATTTTCGATGGGCTCTTTGTCCACTCTACTCATCCATAATGAAAAATCATCTTTTTTATGTGTATATATATTTTTATTTATTCGACATTTTTAAGTCTTAGCTATTGAATGATGCATCATGTAACATCAGTGCCGGAACCGTCACCGGAACATTGATCGTAAACAGTACGTGAACAGTAATCAGGTACAAACTTTATGTAATTCAGTGTATTTCATATCCATGTCATGTTTCAGTAGCATTTCATGTTATTAAAAACAGTGAATTTATAATCATTTAAGAGAAACAAGTTCAGAACAATGGTTCTTGAGTCAGACAGTTATCTGGCAACACAGAACCATCAAGTGATTATTTGTTAGGATCTTATTACTTATAAACGTATGTGAGGCTTTACAGATCAAAACAGCACGGATATCGTTAAGTGAATGCTAAACCGACGGATTATTCGTATAGGTGACTATCTGTACGAATAAATCTGGAAGTTTAATGTTCTGAATGATATCCGATAATTAAAAAAAACAATATTGAAAAGTGTAGTTATCGTCGTATTTGATCGGTGACGATTCGAACAAATACGCACGATGACCGCGCGATTCGATTTAAACGTTAATTAAATATTTTGAAAATTTAATAAATAAAAGATATTTAGTTAATTTATTAGGAATCACAACTTAAAATAATTTTATAAATTCTATTGTAAAACCGAGTCGTTTCGTTACGAAAACGACGAGAAACCGACATTTCTACGCGAAACCACGCGAACCCGAACGAACCTGGGTATTTTCCCCACGTTTAATGTGGCAATTAAAGCCACAACAACCACCACCTACCAGCCTTCATTCTCCCCAATTCGTCACTTTCTCTCTCTAAGAAACCTTCACTCTCTCTCTAAGATTTCTACCTTGATTCTTCACGAAATCTTGCTATCTTGGTGTCAAAATCACCACCATCACTTGTAGATCATAGAAGTACAACTGATCTAAGAGTTTATCCAGCCGATTTGAGGTAAAACTTGAATTTGTGTTCGGTTTTAGGGTTTTAAAAACCCTCATGCTCGCCCACCTTACCAACCGGTTCTAGAGCACTTTCACTCTTAGGATTCACTCTAGGACACCTTAGAATGTTGTAGGAACAAGGGATGCACCTTGGAATGACCTTAAGATTCGATTTTTGGGGGCTGCATTTGGGTAGATATGACCGGCCGAATGAGCCATAACCAGCTCGCCGAATGACAAGGTAACCTCATTCGCCGAATGACAAGGCACCCTTATTCGGCCGAATGACCAACCAGTCGAATGAGCCTCCTACACTGTCGAATGACTATCACCGAAAGAGACCCATGAGCAACTCCCTATTCGGCCACCCAGGTTCGGCCTAAGCTCATTCGCTTGAACCCATTCGGTGAGATCCCCATTCGATCGGCCAAGGGCCATTCGGTTCAAGGCTTGGTTCGGCCCAACCCATTCGGCCATGTAACACATTCGGCCCAGAAGATCACCTAACCGGCCCAAGAATATATTAAACCGGTCGAACTAGGTAGGCTCATCCTAGCATACACGGTGGGTGTGTGTGTGCATGGGAATGCTTGAATGGGTTACGTAGGCTCGTGCATGGATGAATCACGTGGCCGCATATAGAGGAACTATCATGGGTATGCATGAGAATCAAGTGTGTGAGTGCATGGGACCTCACGTATGCACACATGCAAGGTGGTCACATGATGTTTCGGCATGTGGATCATAATAGAATTTTCAATTTCATACCACCAACTCCAAATGATTATGGTGTCATCATAAGATAACAAAACTAAGGGCTTATCGTAGTAACAATAAGGCTTAACCACGAATATAAACGACTGATGATATACAAGCTCATCTTGAGAAAATAAGGGCTTGAGTGTTAATTTAATCATTAGCACTCAAACCTTAGGCAAATCTATAAATACATACAACTAACCTAAACGGTTTGACTAAAACTATCAAGGCTTAGTTAATCAAGGAACTGGCAAGAAACTGTTTGAAGCTCAAAGTCTAATAATGGGCCCAAAGGTGGCCCAATGGGTCTAATATAAGCCCATCATGTTAGTTACATTCATCTTTTAAATTAATTATGTTTTAATAAAGATAAACGACTTATAAATCCTATTAAGTTAAATTAATGATGTTCCTAAGTAAATGTTAACTTAAAAAAATATAATTTAAAAATGTTTTACTTAAAGATTCATAATTAATAAAGTGGGATATGGATTATTAATGGGTAATGAATTAAACTAAGTTAGATGAAGTCATAGAAACACATTAGTAATCTAGGACACTTAGTTGCACCACCGAGACCAAACCCTAGACCCAACGTTTATTTTAAACACTTATGGTATTCGAACTTCTTGAAACAACTCAGGTACTAAATGTTACATAAGCAACAGTCAAAGAACGCGCATTATCTTTTGTGAATCATTTGCACAGCAACACAGGTGAGTTCATTGCCCCTTTTCTAAACATTTTTGTTTTTAAACACGAGGCTGAGAAGCATGCGTAAACTGCTTTTATTTAAACCGTTTATTTAAATGCTTTTATTATTTTATATGTCTTTACATATATATGTTGTTGATACTCCTAGACTCCTGTCTAGGAAATTATTAAACAGATCAAGTTATCAAATAAATTTAAGTACTCTTATGAGTAATACCTTAAATTTAAATTCTAAATCAACCCTTAGTCCATCAAGTTCAAATTCAAGAATCTAAATTCAAAGTGAAATCAAATGAACAAAATCAAGAGATCACATCCAAAGGAATCATAACTCAGTGTGAGATCTGAGATCCAAGAATCATAATCAAATCAATTATCATCGTGAATCATGGGAATTCAAAAGATCAAGATCAAGAGACTCAAGAAATCAGAAATCATAAATCATAAATGTGTGTGAATCATTGTAATAATGAAATCATTATGATCTAATAAACTCATTAATATCAAGTCAAGGTGGATTTCAGTTGTATAAGGAATCAAGACCACGTGTAACACACATATAAAGTCCCACTCAGATGCAGAAGACCATTGGGTCAGGCTGTAACGGGCAATAACATGAACGATCAAATGAAATCAATATCAAAGTCAAATCAGGTGAATCAAGAGATCAAGAATCACAGGATATCCTTAAAGTCCCACTCAGATGCAGAAGACCATTGGGTCAAGCTGTAACGGGCAAAACATTTAAAATCCCGCTCAGTTCAGGTGTACTCCTTGTGAGTTATGCCTGACATGGGTCACGTGTGAGAGGTTACAACTTGGACAACCACCAACAGCTAAGTGTAACTGATTGAGTAAAATTATACCCAATCATCATGTCTTAGTTGAATTTAAATGTTTTATTTAATTATTTAATTAAATATTTGACATTTTACTATTATCACTGTCTTTTGGGAAATCATATATCTATGAGGAACTCAAGAGAATCAAAGGCAAATCAGATTTCAATGGCATGATCTAAATCAGAGGTGTTGGGTAAAAATGCTTAATTATCATTAACAACAGTGTCATATGTATATTAGTATGTGGTGGGATGTTGGTTAGGGCTTGTCCCTTATATATGCCCTATATATAAGCATACCGATGTGGATATTACATGTGGAGTTAATGAGGTTAGGGTTTTTAACAAAAGGAGGTTTTCAAATCATTTTTAAATCATTAAACAATATGAACTCACCAACCATGTGTTGACTTTATTTTTCATGACTTCTCAGGTGACGAACATGTCAATTAAGAAGTCATTTTTTTTGGACTAGGACTTCAGATAGAAGGCTTAGCATTTTGGACCTGCATACTTTTGAGGACATCATTATACAAATTATTTTGTATATCTTGTGTAAATACAAGATAGAAATAATGATGTTGAAGGTAGATTTACATTGTTAAATTATAAACAATACTGATGTAATTTAACTTTGTAATTCTATTATATTTAGCATTTCTCATTTATATCATGTGCAATGTAAACAATCTGATCATTTCGATTATCACTCACGATATCGCGCCCCGGGAACCTTCCTCCTGATGGGACAACCGATCCTATCCCGCCTGCTCGAGGTGTGACACATCAACTCATTGTAGTTTTTATCTAATAGTTTAAATTTTGCCCATAAATCACAAGTTGTTATCGACAAAAGGTCTTTCTATTACTAGGTGGTAGTGTTAACTTTTTTTTGGTAATATTTATTCAAGGTTTTAATTTTAATTATGCATAAACTTTTAGCTCAAACTACGAAGTTACATTTTTTAAGGTAGTTATTTTTAAAATAATAATTTTTATAAACTCCAAATTCATAAACTATGAAAATTACTACATTTTTTAAAGCAATAGTAATTCGTTAATAACTTAATTTTTGAAAACAATCATTTATTGTTTCTCTTTTTGCATTTTTAGCGGATGTAAATTGTGTTTAGAATAATTTATGTTTTAGCATGCCACAACTTACAATATTAATTCATTGCAGGTATCAAAGCTAACTTTTATGTTATTGTAGAGGTAAATGGTAATGTATAATCGTATACACACACACCGTGGAAGTATTCATTGTTAACCAGCTTAAGTGTGATAATCATTATAACTCCGTCAAAATTAATCCATATCTTTGTTTTTCTTTAATTATTAATATTAAACATGTAATCACATTTCTTAACAGGCAGTATCTTTAGTGCTTAACATTAATGTTCAAGATTACATTGTAGTCTAGCTTTCCTTTAAGTAAGCTGTAGTGCATCATTACGCGTATAATAAGTTATGTACGGTTGTACCGTACAGTAATTGAATATTAATGCTAAAGAGCTTGTAGTTTAATTGACAATTTATTATTTTCATAAAGCTTAACCTACATGAAGTCATGTGTTCAAATCCTGACTAAAGCGGTCAATAGGGGGTCATATCACATAGTGGGTTTCCTACTGAGGGACATGTAAATTTGCTCGTTAGAACGTTCGCCAACACATGGGCGTTGAAAACCGACGAGTTAGTAGCTGGCTGTGATTATAGCACGTAGATTATTGTGTATAAGAGATTCATTTAGGATATAAAGAAAAATGTCATCAAGCCATAGCTTGCGGTTACAAAATAAAATAATACTAATTATTATTGCATCACCTTTAATTATTTGATGGGTCGCCAAACAGGTTAACGTTGGAGGGAACAGGCATAGGTCCCACCAGAGGCCTAAAGCAAAAGACGAAAATCATAATTGAGTTTTTTTTCCTATAAAAAGTTGTTAGAAAAATTATTTATCAAAGGAATGATTTAAAAATATATATTAAAATACGTGTTTTTTATATATTTCTTTATTTTTAACTAATATAAAATAATTATTTTTAATTCAATCAATATATTATCATATTTCTATTATTTTAATCAACTAATTATCAAATAATATGTTGATTGAATTAAAATAAATATAATAAATTAGTTAAAAATAAAAAATGATAAACACTTATTTTGATAAATATTTTTTAAATCATTTATTTTGGTAAATAATTTTTCCACCAACACCCTTTTGTGTTTTCAAAAATGTAACTTCATAGTATACGAATTGGAGTTTAAAAAATTTATTACTTTAGAAAATGTAACTTTGTAGTTTATGAGCTACAAGTTTATACATAATTATTTCTTTTGGATATATTAATATGATTTAGACAATTTACTAAGATATTAAGCGTTGATATTTTTAATTAGAATTAAAATCTTAATAAAAACGTTACTTATAACACCTTATAGTAGAAAGATCTTTTGTAGATAACAAGATGTGATTTATGGGTGAAATTTAGACTAAGAAATAAAAAATACAATAATATGACTACACATTCAATAGTTAAAAAAAATAAAAATAAAGTCCTCAGGATTTGGTCTGGTGGTAAAAGGCACACACTTCTTATTGGAGGTTGTGAGTTCAATTCTTATCATTGTTAAAATTTTGTAAGACATGACAATGACGCGCGACCCGGGCTATCACCCGGCTTTGTGTCCGAGCCAAAAGGGTTTTTCGCGGCAAGGTTAAAGCTTCCTTCCCAATTTTTCCCCGAAACGGTTGGCTGACGAGTCTTCGACTCTAACCAACTTGGCACGTCATGAGGGTTGGGTCCTCCGTTGCAATCGTAGCATAGGGGGGTCTTTCTAATGCCACTGAAAATGCACCGCTATAATTGTAGCATGAGTGTAAGGCTGAGGTTTTGATACTCAATCACAGCACTTTAAGGCAACGGTCTTGCCGTTGCATCAACCGCCGTTCTAAAAAAAACTAAAGAAGATAACTTTCCCTTGAAAAACAGTGTTTTTCTCCCTATTTTGTAACAGCAAAACAAAATTTTATTGTATTGAGAATAAACTAGCTAGATGATAAAAAAACACATAGAATCGCCAAAGATGGTTGCTAGAGAGAGCTGCCGCACCTCTCTCAATTTCTCTCAAGTATCTTTTTCTTTGGATTTTTAGATTGTTTGTGTGTTTGATGGGTCGTAGCCTTGTAGGCGTAAATGCAATATATCACAATCCAAAATTTTATTCTATGATGTTTGTTGGCCTTGAAATCTCAGAAATACATTAGATGAAATATATAAATCACAATCCAAGAAAAACTTTAGATGAAACATATGAATGTAAATGTTTGAAGCATTACGATTAGTACCTTGAAGCAGTGAATAGGTAAGGGTACAAGTTTGACAAAGAAATAATTTTTTTATAGAATTGACACAAGTTTTGATGTTACGTACTCAGCTTACAGTTCACGTATATACCTAATTGTGTGTGTAGTAGTTTTATGGTTATTATATTTTTTTTTATTGAAATTACCACAAACTTGGACACTTGTGAAGTATCTTGTTGTAACACCCCGATCGATGACAAGATCATCGGAGCGCCACGAAGTGTAGATTGTTCATAGCACATGGTATAAAGTTGTAATTACATAAAAAACATTACATTAAATTCAAACATTCCATACATAGTCAAAAGATTCAAAAGGACCATTGAGGCTGATGCGCAACAAAACATCTATGGATCAAGCTTTGAACTTAAGAAGACATACAACGACTAAAAGATAAGAATTAACCTTCGGAAGAACTATTGCTTCCGAAGGATAATACTCTTCTACTGAAAGCTTCTGGATCCCTCTTCAGTACTTAGAGATTCAAATCGATCAATGATTACGATCAATCATCAGCGTTTCTGATCATCAGTGGTTCCCAAGACAAAGACTTCCGAAGACTTTCTCTCTGACAAAGATTCTAGATACTTAAAGAAATAATCATAGCTGCTTTCTCACACTCGGACCAACAGAGAAGACATTCCGATGTTAGTCAGCAACAAAGAAGATTTGTCAGGACTACAAAGATACTAAGCAGTTAATGCGTTTTGTCGTCTAGGTATCTATTGTAAAAGTCAATGGAGTCTTTTGTATTAATTGTAATTAATATGACTTGGCCTGTCAAGACCATAACAGATACTAGATTTAGCATACGTTTGTTTCTAGTGTTTTGTCCAGCCGTGTATCCCTACGAGGATACAACTGTAGGTCTTAATATATAATCATTCACTTGTTAGTTAGCAAATACTAGAGAGTGCTTGAGCGAAGACTTGTAAACTCAACAGTTGAATGCAATATACTTTGAGCTTAAATTTATAATTACTTTCTCTATTTTGTTTCAATCTGTTTTGCAAATCAAGTTTCATAGGTTTGAACACTCACACCAAAAATGTTTAAAAAATGTTATAAGTAATGTCTTATATGAACTCTAAGCACAATGAATATAGTCAATAATGAACTAGCAAGTAAAGCAGATCAACGAATGTTAACAAATGATGTTTAACCAATATTTAGCATTACAAACAATGCTGAAGTTAGTAAACTATCACCAATGGCTATCCCTGAAGCGTAAACCAAAAATTGGTAAGATGGTCGGTCTAATAGATTTATCATAGTCACTAAATGAGTGTGATCAATGCATATTGTTAGCTATAGTTCACTAACTATGGTCCAAAACCGGACCAGAGCTTTGAACATGACTTAGATCCATCCGTATTAGTTTTAACATGAACCACAACTCTATCCCCAAATAAGAAAGCCGATAGAACCCTGATCCCTTTGCCTTCGAATTCGTTCGATTGAGACCTAGATTGTTAGGGCAATAATGGAGCTATCGTTTCCCACTGTAAAATGAACAAAAGAATGTAAAGAAAACCTACCTTGGATTGCGATTGAATGGGTTTCGAGTTGTCATTTAGATGAGCGACTGAAGCTTTAAGATGCTTGATTCGCAATTTTGAATGATTGTGCGTGTATTTGGAAATCACATAAAGTTTATAAATGATCAAAGGAGTATTTTGGTTGTTTTCATCGAGTTTTTAAACTCGTTCATGTCGATTTTGATAAATGCGTTTTTGATCATATTTTTGTTTAGAATTTCGAATTAATACCCATTAATTCGTTTAATTGATGATTGTCAGTGATTATCTCGGTCGAATACTTCCCAAAATTGAGTTTGATCGAGCTGGAATCAACTGCAATCACGTGATAACGAATCCCGGTAGCGTTCGGAGGACAGTTTGAGAGTTTCGCAGTTTTACCCCTCCCTGTTTTCTCTCTACTTAACAGTTTTGCAATTGGCAACTTTTACCCTTCAACTTTTATTAATCTTTTTTAATTTATTATAACATTTTTATAATGAATTTAGATTTTATAAACACTAATATAAACAAGTACTTTATATATTTATGGATTTTTTTCATTTTTTCAATATTATATAATTAAAACAAATTATTTGTATATTTTTTTTAGTTTTATAAAAGTTAATATGTTTAACTTTATTTATTTAAAAACTTATTTTAAAGAAAATAATTAGAGTTTAAAATAGTGTTTTTGCTTTTAATTAAACTTGTAAAATTTGAACAATTTATGCATGTATAATAATGTATGTAGGTTAAAGTATGTTTAAATTTGTTTTCGTACATATATATACACGCACATATTTAAAGTTTATTATTCATATTATGTAGAAGGTGTTTATTATTATTTAAAGTATATAAAACTCTAACAATGACAGGATTTCGAAACTCATTAACATTTATTATTAATAAAGAAATATTACAAATTGAAGTAATGTTACACTTGTGTCATTTGAAGTTATCGTGTAAATGGTTCCATATAGTTCTTAATCCAAATTATCATGGAAACTATCCATCAGCATGCACCATTTGTGTTTCGGGTTTGCATGTTGCAAAAAGGAGTATGAATTTTTGACACGACACAAACCGAACATGAAATTCATGAGTTTGTGTTTAATATTAACAGGTTCAGGTCTATTTCGGTTTGAACTCACCAACCCGTTTAACTAAACGGATTAAGTTCGTGTTAACCCAACAAGTTTGTGGGTTAAAGCAGTTAACCCATTTATTATTTATTATTTATCATGTATATTTTCAAATCTATTTTATACGATAAATTAACTTGGTTAGGTATTTTAAACTAAAAAGATAATTCAACATAAAATTTTATAATTAAAATGCCATATTTTTTATATACAATTTCAATTTTTTTTTGTTTTCAAATAGTAATTTTAAAATATTAATATAATAAGAAAACAAAAAACTTTAGGTCAAATGGGTCGTGTCTGTGTCAACCCACGTATATTGGTATCATATTCGGTTTCATACGTATGATATGATTTTCAGGTTTTAGTCATATGGATTTGCTTTAAATTTTTGGGTTCAAGGACCTTCCATCATGTAAACATGATCATTTAAGTCTAGTGGTGGATACAGGAAATTTTTTCAGGAGGTTCACTATTTTCAAACGCTTCAATTAAATATAATCGGACATAAAAATTTCCATGTTGCTTTGATGGTTCGGGTCTTGTAAGGTTTATTACGTAAAAACAGTGTGATATATTAAGTCAATAATTAAAAAAAAAATTACATGTTGGTTTGATGGTTTGATGCTCTTTTAAGATTTCTGAGATCTAGACCAAGCGGGGGTAAGGGGCCACGCTCCCTTGCGGTAGGGGTTTCGTTCGAGTTGGTTCTTTGGGTTTCGGTTATTCGGTCGGGTTATTCAGGTTTTCAGAATATGAAAATGGAACCAAGAACCGAACCAAATAACGAAAGTTTATTCGGTTCTCGGGGTTTAATCGGGTCGGGTTAAACGTTTCTCGAGTTGTACTTAAATAACTAATTTTCTATTTTTCAAACAAATGATTTCGAAAAAAAAATGTTTAACAAGCAAAAAGCCACAACCTAAACAAATCTTTAACAAGCAAAAATATGTTTAACAAACCACACCCCAAATATGTTTAACAATCTCAATTGTTTAACAAACCACAACCAAAATATGTTTTAACAATCTCAAATATTTAATAACCATAACAAAGGCAATAAAATAAAGTCCTCATTCTTTAAGTGTTTTGTCTTCTCCTTCTAATGGTATATTAATAAAAAGTCGTATAAATTAATTAAAATGATTAGATATAACATGAATAGATATTACAAAAAAAAACCTAATTTGGGCTATTCCCTAATTGCTCCCAAATATAACCAAAGACCAAACCATATAAAATTTTCAGGTTTGGGTTTATTATTTTCTCGGGTTGGTTTTTTCGGGTTCCGTGTTTTTCGGGTTCGGGTAAGGTTTTTCGGGTTAGATTAACCCAAATGAAATTTCTTGAAACTCGCAAAAATAGAAATATTGATTTCGGAAAGTGATTTTAACACGATCATATACAAATCCAAATATTAATTATCGAGAATTCTCTAATAAATATCATTTACTGTCACAACCCGAGTCGGCGGGGTTGGATCAGGGTCCCTGTCCGGCGGAAGGTTCCCGGGGCGCGATATCGTGAGTGATAATCAAAGTGATCAGATTGTTTACATTGCACATGATATAAATGAAGAACGCTAAATAGAATAGAATTACAAAGTTAAATTACATCCGTATACTTCATAATTTAACAATGTAAATCTATCATAAACATCATAAACTATCTATCTTGTAACTGCACTATAATGATGTTCCAAAAAATATGCAGGTGCAAAAATACTAAGTCTTCTATCTGAAGTCCTAGTCCAAAAGCATAAGCTTCCTAATTGAACTGTTCGTCACCTGAGAAGTCATGCAAAAATAAAGTCAACACATGGTTGGTGAGTTCATATATTTTATAATTTGAAAATGATTTGTAAAACTCTTTCGGTAAAAACCTTATGTAGAAAATCGGTGAGCTTAGGAGAGACAAACTTAACCAGGATCAAGAGCTTAGACAAAGCTTTTGGTGTTTTGCTCCCTCTCAAGTTTTACACAGTTATTATTTTAGTGTTTAGTTTTCTTAAGTTTAAAGAAAGAAATAGTAAGGCAACACAAAGAAGATTTAGAGAAAAGTGTTGTTATTCATTCAGTAGATGTTGGGGTATAAATAGCCCCGACATTTAATGTTTCAGCACAAATAAAAGAAGAGGACAAACAAATAAGACTGATAACACTATTACAGACACTGTAGCATCAGAATAGTACAACTGTAAAGTCAACATAGGATCTTTAAAGATCTGAGTTCAGACTTTTGTACTAATGCTAATAAGTTATTCTATCGGAAGTTCTTCCTAGTAAACTATCTAAAGTAGACAATTATCCTAAGAAGGTTACATTTATTTCTTTCATCAGAAGAAACATATGTCTTCTGAAATAGTATTTTTCTTCCGATATCCTTGGAGGTCTTCCGAAGTAATTGGCTTTTATTCTTCGGAAGCAAGTGTCTTTGTTTGTCATTGAGAAGAGTGAAACATCTTCTGAAGTATTGTCTTCGGAAGCTCTTTTCTTTTATTTGTCTTCAGAAGCTGGTGCCTTTTATTTGTCTTTCGAGGATTCTTCTGAAGACTTGTCTTCGGAAGCTAGTGTCTTTTATTTGTCTTCGGAAGCAGTTGACTTTTATTTATCTTCCGAAGGTTCTTCTGAAGACTTGTCTTCGGAAGCTAGTGCCCTGCAACATTTGTTACAAAGATTATTTGAAAGGTGGTTTTGCTTCGTCAGTCCTTATTTTCCAACAATCTCCCTCTGGACTGATGAAGCCAAAACCACTTATCTCTAGAGTCCAAATAGTTTTAGAAAATCAGGGCTGGTGGTTTTATGTGTTGTCGATTGTCTCCCTCTTTTTGGCTTAATCAGGGAAGAAGGATGATGTAAAGAAGGGAGCAAGATAGAAACGTGGTAGGATTGTAAGATTGCAGGACTAAAGAGAAACCTTCAACGGAAGGTGCCTGCATGGGGTAAAGTGGAAGTACAGGACTAAAGAGAGTCATCTGTTAATTCCATAGTGTGAAGAGTTGATCCGTCCATCAATTTGTAGATGTCATCCGGATCCCTGACTAGAGAGTCAGTTTTATTATGACCTGAGTCCATCTCAGAAATGTCATAACCCCTTGTTCTTGGTTCTGGGGATTTCCTAGCCTTAGTTTAAAGAAAAACTTCATTGGCTGTTGCCATATCAGGAGTCTTACTGCTTAATCCATTCAAATGAAAAGCCATTGGATTTTCATACGAAATGGATGCTCCTGATATATGATCAGGAGGTCAAGATGGACTTGACGACCGTATCTCATCCTCTTTTAGTGGGTAGAGAAGTGTTGATAAATAGAGGTGAGGGGCTGTGGAAAAGAACAGAGTTGTCATTGGGAGAGAGGACAACCAACTGGTTGTCAAATGACAAGTCAGTGGTTATTGAGGTTTCCCTTAGGAATACAACATTATCCTGTGAAGAGGATGAATGAGGAGCCGAAAGGGTAGAGATTCTTGATATATTTGTGAGGATGAAACAGATGTATCTATGTGTTCAGTGGAAACACAATCATGTTCAGGGATCTCATCTTCCTGAACAGATTATTTGGGTTTATTAGGCTTGAAGGGTTGTGATAAAGTATTTTATGGCCGGTACCTGTTTTAGGTGTGAAAGAAGAGTGGATGGGGGTTTACTAGAGATGGGTTTTTCTTTAGTATCATCCATCAATGTCCAACATTTTGAACATCAGTAAGTCAAATTTTGTCATAACACAATAAAGATCAAAGAGACAGAATTGAAAGCATAGCCTGAACTATGAACATTTATGATCAAGAAAAGGTTATTTGAAGGAAATGCCTGTTAAGAGCAAAAGAGCTTATTTCTACATAATCAAGCTTTTCAGGTTAACCTAAAAGAGTCAGGATTATGTATGAAATTACAAAGCTGAGTTAGAAAAAAGAGAGACTTACACATTTGATCAAGAAAACATGTTCATGCACATCCGAAGAGTACAGATGAAGTTTTGTGAGGAATGAAGCCTGGTCCGAAGCCGTTACGCCATTGTCATAAGCATGAAGCTTGCGACAAGGTAGGCGTAAGTGCTCCGTGCCAGGCGACATGCCTGACAACTTATCATCCATAACTATGAGCATTACTTAGAGTGTTTCAAAGTGACGAAGGGTTTCTGAGAAACCAGAGAAGAAATAGGGTTTAAATAGAAATGGAGAAGAAGATGACAAATAAGGAAAGTAATCTGAGAAGATTATTGGTTGATAAAATGGCGGTACGAATCTTCTTGAGCCGTGAGAGTCAGTTTTGAGACTCGGGTCTATCAGAAAGATTGACAACCATCATGTCAAGTGCAAAGCTCAAGATATATTATTTGCAGAATCGGAAGAATCTTATTTGACAAACAAGTTAAATAAGCTCAAGTAAGATTTCGGAAGAAGAAAAGAAATATCTTTGGAGAAATAAAAAGATATCTTCGGAAGAATAAGAATATAGCTTTGGAGAAAAGACCATCGGAAGAAGAATGTAACAATGGGAAGTTTATACATCAGATAGATACGAAGCAGTGATCATATGACCATTGATCCTATCTGTGTATAGAGATAATCACTGAGAGAAACCAAGATTTCTTTAACAGTTGTTTCTCTAATATCCATTGTTTGGATAATTTAAAAAAACTATCCTTTATTGTTTATGCATGCAAATATTAATAAACATAATCTTGTCATCTTTTATTAACTCATATTTATCATACCCAATTTTTCTACAAACTTAGAGAAAGTTGAAGAGTCTAAGGGCTTGGTAAATATGTCAGTTATTTGGTCACTTGTAGAGACCTGTTCTGGAACAATTAGTCCTTTTTCAAAACAGTCTCTAATGAAGTGATGCCTTATTTCAATGTGTTTGGTTTTAGAGTGATAGACATGATTCTTTATTATGTTTTTGGCAGCTTCGCTGTCTATTAGAAGAGGTATTTTTAGTTCAGTTATTCCAAAATCTAGTAGTTGATGTTGTAACCAAAGAATTTGGGCAGTGCAATGGGCTGCTGCAATGTATTCAGCTTCAGCAGTTGAATTTGACACTGAAGTTTGCTTCTTGCTTTGCCATGACACTAAGCAACCTGTAAAGAACTGACAACCTCCTGAAGTGGACTTTCTGGATAAAGAACATCCAGCATAGTCACTATCTGAAAAACCAACAAGCTTACAAATTTGGTTAGCAGGATACCAAATACCTAGCATAGGAGTGTCTTTTAAATACCTGAGTATCCTCTTCACAAATGAAAGATGGGATTGCTTGGGGGCAGATTGGTATCTTGCACAAACACATGTTGCATACATGATATCTGGTCTTGATGCAGTAAGATACATCAGAGAACCAATCATGCACCTGTAGAGAGTTTGATCTACAGGTTCGCCATTGTCATCTGGACATATGCCAGGACTTGTTGCCATGGGATTAGAAATTATTTTACAGTCATTCATATCAAATTTATTAAGAAGATCTTTTATATACTTAGATTGATGAATGAAAGTCCCGTGTGAGGTTTGTTTGACTTGAAGTCCTAAAAATGTTTTTAATTCACTTAAAGCACTCATTTCAAACTTAGAAAACATTAGTTTAGAGAATTGTTCACATAGGGAAGGCTTTGTTGATCCAAAAATGATGTCATCAACATAAATTTGGACCAACAAGAGTTCCTTATCTACTCTTTTCATGAACAAGGTCTTATCAATGGTTCCCCGTGAAAATTTATTAGAAAGAAGAAATTGAGATAGAGTGTCATACCATGCTCTTGGAGCTTGTTTTAGACCATAAAGTGCCTTGTCTAGTTTGTACACCCAATCAGGATGATGAACACCATCAAATCCTGGTGGTTGACAAACATAGACTTCCTCTTTTATTGTTCCATACAGGAAAGCACTCTTTATGTCCATTTGGTATATCTTTATGTTATGTGAGATGGCAAATGCTAGGAAGAGTCTAATGGCTTCCAATCTTGCCACAGGAGCAAAAGTCTCATCATAGTCAATACCTTCCTCTTGACAGTAGCCTTGCACCACTAACCTGGCTTTATTTTTTATTACAATGCCTCTGTCATCTGTTTTATTTTTGAACACCCATCTGGTTCCGATGGGATATTTTCCAACGGGTAGGGGACATAGAGTCCAAACATTTTGTCTTTTAAACTGCAATAACTCATCTTGCATTGCTTCTACCCAATTATTGTCTTTAAGAGCCTCTTGATATTTGGATGGCTCAGTTTGGGACAAAAAGGCTGCATGAAGACATAAATTTGAAATCTGGCTTCTTGTTTGAACTCCTTTACTTAGATCTCCTAAGATTTGTTCTAGAGGATGATTTTTGTTGAAAGGAATGATGTCCAAACAGTTATTTGAAGAGGCAACATAGGACGAAGGTGAGTTTTCAATGCGGCTCAGAGAGTTTAGAATGTGGTCAGGAACATCCATGGATGCATTATCCAGGACAGAAGATAGAGGAGTGGATGGTATATTGTCTTGGTTTTGAGAATTTGCTTCTTGAGAATTTATTTGATGAGATGGAAAAGAAGTAAAGAACTTTGAAACAGAATCTTCCTCAATGGAAGATAGATCTTCAGAAGTTTGACATGACTCAGATGAAGGAGAAGAAGAGGTGATAGAAGGAATGAATGTGGAGCTTTCAAGATCGAAGAGATCATCAGAAGCAGAAGGGAAGGTTGAGGTGGATGCTAATTCATTGAATTTTACATCAATAGATTCCTCAATTATTTTTGTTCTGAGATTGAAAGCTCGATATGCTTTAGAAGTTTAAGAATATCCAACAAAGTATCCAGAGTCAACTTAGCAGCAAATTTGGACAAAGAATCTCTTGTGTTTAAAATGAAACATGGACATCCAAAGATTTTGAAGAAGGAAATGAGAGGTTTTATTTTATACAGAATTTCATAGGCAGTCTTGTTATGTCTTTTTACAATGTGAACTCTGTTTAAAACATAACAAGCAGTGTTTACTGCCTCAGCCCAAAATGATAAAGGCAATCCTGAGTCTGCAAGCATGGTTCTTGCAGTTTCAATTAGTGTCCTGTTCTTTCTTTCTACAACTCCATTTTGAGCAGGAGTTCTAGGAGCACTATGTTGTCTAAGGATTCCTTTAGAAATACAGAATTTATCTAGAACTTGATTTTTAAATTCTGTACCATTGTCACTTCTTATCACTTTGACAGGAAGACTGAATTGTTTTTCCAGAAGGGTAACAAGAGCAATTATTTTATCAGAAGTCTCATCTTTGCTGAAAAGGAAGAAAGTCCAGCAAAATCTTGAGTAATCATCCACAACAACTATACAATATCTTTTTCTAGCTAGACTAGCTACCTTCACTGGACCAAATATCCATATGAAGTAGATTAAGACAATTAGTTGTTTTGGATTCCTCAATAGACTTATGTGAAGTTTTATGTTGCTTACCCTTTAAGCAAGGTTCACATTGACCTTCAAAGTGAAATTCTTTAGAAGGTAATCCTCTTACTAAAGAAAGGGTTGAAAGCTTATGAAGAGTTTGATGATTAAGATGACTGAGTCTCCTGTGCCAGAGTGAGGTTTCAGAAGATGATGCTTTAGCTATCAAACATGTGGGAGAAGATGTTTGAGAGTCAGTAGTCATGTCTACAATATAGACATTTCCACTTCTTCTAGTCGTTAGCAGAGTGTGTTGATCAATCAAGACCTTTATTTTTGAGTTTATTTCTGGGGAAAGTATTTTTCAACTGTCTTTAGTGAAAAATGGACTAAAATTTCCATCAGCTAATTGAGATACACTCAAGAGATTAAACTTGAGGTTTTCAACTAAGCTAACATCTTTGAATTTCAAATTTCCTCTTGAGACAGAACCGGATCCCACTATCCAACCTTTTGCATTGTTTCCAAAAGAAACACATCCTCCATTATTTGGAATGAAGTCATTCAGAATGGATCTGCATCCAGTCATGTGCCTAGATCCTCCACTATCCACATACCATAGATGATTTTGGTTTGAAGAGGATTTCTGCACATGAGAATTATGTACAAAGGATTATATATGGGGTATTTTATTTTATTTATTTGTTTTGTTTTGTTGTTTATTATTCATCAATTTCTGCATCATTATCAGTAACTGTTGCTGATTTTGTTGGAGAAGATTGATTTGAGAATCCACAGGGGAAGAGAAAGAACCATTTTTTAAGTAAGGAGGTGGTGTTCCCAAAATGGAAGGTCTGGAGTTAGAACTCAAGAAGGAGGGTGAAATAGAAGAAGAATGATGGTGAGTCCTGACAGATTGGTTACTTGCTGGTCTTACTTTCTTCACTGTATTGGGGAAGTTCCCTTTAGATGAAGAAGTATGATCAGCTTTCAACTTATTAGCTTTTATTCTAGCTTTCTCCAAAGGTGTTTTTGTTCTGCAGTTTTCAGTAGCATGATTGTACTTAAAACATTTTAAGCAGGCGGGGGAGAGAGAGGAATAATTTGGGATGAAAGGTCTGTTTGCTTTCATTGTGTGATAAGGAGGATGAGGATGAGAAGGATGAAACTGGATATTCATCATAGGTTCTTTTCCCTTATCAAGATTTGACTTGATATTAGAATTGAATCCAGACTTTATTGTTTCTTCTGAACAAGGAGTAGAGCTTATGTCAGAAGCAATCTCACTTTGTTCTGAAGAGTTATTGTGTTGAACAGAGTTCAACTGAGATTTTTCTAATTTATTTGTATTAGTGGGGTATACAAAATTAGAGAAATAGTTTGGCTGATACACCAAGGAAGGTGTATCTTTTATTGGAGAAATTTCATCAGGAAGAAAAGTAGGTGAAATAGGTTCAGGAGTAGTTTCTTCCTTATTATTATCAATGGGTGTATAATCCTCTGGTTGAGCAGTGTGATTATACCCAATTCCAAATCTTGCTTTGTTGTGAACTTGCTTTTGTAAAAGCATCTTGAATCCTTTGCAAGATTCAACCCACTTTTCACAGCTTACTTGAGTTTGAGAAAGTTCATCTTTACAAGCATAATATTTTTCCCTTTGTAGATCAAATGATGCTTGTAAATTGATTTTCTCAGTTTTCAAGGCATAGATTTCATTATCTTTTATTTTTATTAATTTTTCCATTTCAGAATTTTTATTGTCAAGAAGTTGTTCCAACTCCTGATTTTGCTTTTGAAGTAACATATTGGCTTTCTTTATTTTTGCAAAAGCCTCTATGCAAGCATTGGAACATAATTTTTCTAAGGTGGAAGAGGATACCTGAGCATCAGAAATATCTGCTTTAGGTTGATCAGAGGAGCAAGAGTCTTCACCAACAGCCATGAGAGCGAAATCTGTTGGTTCAGAAGTGATGAGGGCATGGCCAACATCTTCAGGTAAGCTGCTCCAGTCTATGTACTCTTGAGAGAAAAGAGCCTGTTGACCAGATGATAAGGATTGGACAGCATGTCCAGGAGTATTTATTTGTGAAGAAGGAGCTGTAACAACTTGAAGTGAGGCAGGAGTAAGCTGGTACATGTTTCCATTTGCAGCTTGTACATATTGCACATTCTTAGAAGAGGAGTTTTGTGCAATATGTGCTAATTCTTGACGGTTATTGGACCTTTTGAAAGAATAAGAGGTAGATGAATATGGTGTTGAAGAGCAATTTGGAGATACGTTTGGATAGGTCACATAAGAAGAAAGATTAGAGTTTGGAGAATTAGAGCATTCCCTTGCAAAATGTCCAGTGCCATGACATCTATAGCATTGAACATTTGCCTTATTTAAACCAATCTTGGTTTTTCCATGGATTCCAGGAAATTTTCTCCCTATCCTCTTGTAGAACTTGTTAGTTCTTATACTCAAGAGAGCCAGTTGATGGAGAATGTCCATCTCTTCCAAGTCATCACTTGGAACCTGGTGAAGATCATCCATGATAAAACATAGATGGTCAGATGAAAAAGAGTGGTCATCACAAGAATAGAAAGAAGAGGTGATGCCAATAGTTATATCAATGTGTTCATCATAACCCTGATCATTTATCACAGAGTTATGACTCAAGAGAGCAGTGTTCCCTTGAACATACTCTTCAGTTGATTTACCAGATTTCATTAGTTTCCTTTTCTGGTCAATCTCTTGCTCAAATGTGAGCAACTTACCACGAAGTTGGGTAAGTGAGAGTTTGCCAAAATCTGGTGAAGATCTCATGACTATAGAGTAAGTTTCCCATTTTTCAGGGAGAGATCTTAAAAATCGATTTAGAACTGAGACATGAGGATACACTTGACCAGCTAATTTTAGTTCACTTAAGAGAGAAGTGAACCTTTCAAATTGCTGGGTCAGTGACTCATTATTTAGTTGGCAGAAGGTCTCATATTGTTGAGCTAATATCTCTCTGGTATTAGCTACAACATCATCAGTACCACCGAATTGCTCTTTTAGAGCATCCCATAAGTCTTTAGCAGACTCATGGTGAAGAAGACCCGAATAAATTTCATTCGGAAGGGCCATAGCCAGCTGAGCATGTGCCTTAGCATCAAGCTCCAATTTCTGAAAGTCTTCTTCAGTATAGTTTCGGGGATCCTTAGGGACATTATCTCCAGTCTCCGTGTCCAAGACCATTGGTTTTTGAGGTCCGAACATGACAGACTTCCAACATCCTGTATGATTATTTGACAGGAAATGTAACATCCGTCTCTGCCAAATATTATATTGAGTTTCAAAAATGTAACATGACAGAATTGGTGGCTTTGTGGCAGAACCAGTGTTATGGGGGTCTAAGGTGAATTTTTCTGCCATTGTTCAAACAGTTTTGAGTAAATCAATAGATAGTGAGTACTCAAGATAGTTTGGTTGAATGATTTTTGAACACTATAGAGTTTCAAAAATCAATCTTTAGCAGATTTGAAAAGAAGATGATAATAGAAAACTTAAACACAGATATCCAAGTGAGCTTTGAATTTTAGCCTTGATGGTTAAACCAAGACTAATGAACAAGGCTCTGATACGAATTGTAGAAAATCGGGGAGCTTAGGAGAGACAAACTTAACCAGTATCAAGAGCTTAGACAAAGCTTTTGGTGTTTTGCTCCCTCTCACGTTTTACACAGTTATTATTTTAGTGTTTAGTTTTGTTAAGTTTAAAGAAAGAAATAGTTAGGCAACACAAAGAAGATTTAGAGAAAAGTGTTGTTATTCATTCAGTAGATGTTGGGGTATAAATAGCCCCGACATTTAGGTGGTGTTTGTTTTTTCAGAGACAAAACGTCTGCAGTCTGCGGACCATGTCTGCGAAGCTCTTTTGGAGAAGAGGTGGACCAAACCTCTGCAAGAAGAGGTTTTGAGGGTGTTTGTTTTTCAATTTTTCAAAACCTCTTCCCCAAGAACCACAACCCTAACCTCACCATCCCTGCGGCTGTTCACCCAACCCCACACCGTCCCACGGCTCGAATTGAGGCCACCGATGTCACCATCATCGTCATGGAAGAGGGTTCTGGTTGACGAATCACCACCGCGACTGTCACCATCACCGTCGTGGAAGAGTACCACCACCGGTTTAGTCGAACGGAGGGTTCTAGGGTTTTGTCGAACGGAAGGGATGCGACAAAGGGATGCGTATTCGTCCGACGAAGGGATGTGATTGAGGGTTCTAGGGTTTCGTCACCATCACCGGTGGTCGCGGTTTGCTAATAGCGGAGTACCACCACCGCGGTTCTAGGGTTTCTTCCGACGAAGGGATGCTTCTTCGCAGATGCGGTGGTCATGGTGGTGGACGAAGGAGGCGGTGGTCGTGGTGGTGGACGAAGGAGGCGGTGGTCGTGGTGGTCGCAGTGGTGGACGAAGGCGACGGTGGTCGTGGTGGTGGATGAAGGCAGCGGTGGTTGGCTGAAATCTGGTTGACCGAGAAGTGAAGGAGAAAGGGTGGTCGGCTGATGAAACTTGAGAAGAGGCAAGAAGACATGGGAAGAGGTTGATCCATGTCTGCGCCAAGAAGAGATCAGGAAGACCTTTTTTAATGAAATGTCTTCGAGAAAACAAACAGTCTAACCTCTTCCCGCGTCTGCACGGCACAGACATAAGAGGTTAGAAGAGGTTAGAAGATGTTTTTTTAAAAAAACAAACACCCCCTTAATGTTTCAGGACAAATAAAAGAAGAGGACAAACAAATAAGACTAATGACACTATTACAGACACTGTAGCATCAGAATAGTACAATTGTAAAGTCAACATAGGATCTTTAAAGATCTGAGTTCAGACTTTTGTACTAATGCTAAAAAGTTATTCTATCGGAAGTTCTTCCTAGTAAACTATCTAAAGTAGACAATTATCCTAAGAAGGTTACATTTATTTCTTTTATCAGAAGAAACATATGTTTTCTGAAATAGTATTTTTCTTCCGATATCCTTGGAAGTCTTCCGAAGTAATTGGCTTTTATTCTTCGGAAGCAAGTGTCTTTGTTTGTCATTGAGAAGAGTGAAACATCTTCTGAAGTATTGTCTTCGGAAGCTCTTTTCTTTTATTTGTCTTCGGAAGCTGGTGCCTTTTATTTGTCTTCCGAGGATTCTTCTGAAGACTTGTCTTCGAAAGCTAGTGTCTTTTTTTTGTCTTCGGAAGCAGTTGACTTTTATTTATCTTCCGAAGGTTCTTCTGAAGACTTGTCTTCGGAAGCTAGTGCCCTGCAACATTTGTTACAAAGATTATTTGAAAGGTGGTTTTGCTTCGTCAGTCCTTATTTTCCAACACCTTAACCTCATTAACTCCACATGTAATATCCTAATTGGTATGCTTATATATAGGGCATGTGTAGGGTCGAACTTACCGCCCGCCCAACCAACATCCCACCACATACTAATCCACATATGACACTGTTATTAATGATAATTAAGCATTTTTACCCATATCATAAACCCATAAGTTCTTCAGTTCTTTCTTCCCGTAATTACAATCATTTGAAATCCATGTTGATTCCATAAATTCATCAAACAAATATGATCAACCACAGCAATTGTAGAAAACAGTTATAAATGCTTAAATAAATAAATAAATAAATATTTAATAAAATCTAAGTCCTAATGATTGGGCCTTGGTCAATTCGAGTAGACTAGTGTGTCAATCAAGGTATTTAGGCGTAAGGGAATTCTGTAAATATCATCAAACATATGACCTACAAATCAAACGGTCTAGCTAGGACTTCTTGAAATGTAGGGTTTTTGTTTCGTACTTGATTCGTTTTGTTTCGTTGGCATATGTTATCTTTGATATTTCCCAGACTTTCCCATGAAAATGATTTATTGATTCGTCTAGTTTCGTCACAAGATGTACTTGATTCGTTGATTAAATGTACTCTTGGTTCGTTGTTCGACAAACACTTGGTTCGTTGAACATCGAGCATTAGTTTTGTAAAAGTAGTTTCGTTTGATTCGTTGAACTCACACCCTTGTTTTGTCAAAATAGTTTCGTTTGATTCGTCGAAATATTTAGTTTAACACAATTATTCCCTTAAATTATAAGTAAATAAACTTAGTAAAACCTGCATAAAATTTACCTAGACATGATCTAGGATATCATTCATACATATACAACATATAGAATTTAAAAGCATTTAAGTAAACAATTTAAATAAAACAGTTTACGCATGCTTCTCAGCCCCGCGTTTTAAAACAAAATGTTAGAAAAGGGGAATGAACTCACCTGTGTTGATGTCTAATGTACTATCACAGAATGCGCACTCTTGTTTGTAGGCTAAGTATCTTTAGTTCCCGAGTTGTTTTAAAAGAATTCGAATACTATAAGTACACGTATTAGTAGTCGTATCTAAGGCTTGGAGAGACAGGATTGGAGCATTACATAACTTCTGTTTTAAGGTCTGAAAAGCATCCTTTTGTTTCTGCTCCCAGACAAACGGTTCACTTTTCTGGGTTAGCTTAGTGAGAGGCAAAACTATTTTAGAAAAGTTTGAGATAAACCTTATATAATAACATGCCAATCTCAGAAAAGACCGTATCTCCGTTGGTGTCTTCGGAGTGTCCCAGTACTTTATCGCCTCAATCTTAGCAGGATCCACGTGTGTTCCCTCGCTGTGGACTACATGTCCCAGAAATTGAACTTCTCTTAACCATAATTCGCATTTGGAGAATTTGGCATAGAGTTTCTTTTCTTTTAATAGCTCCAAGATTTTTCTGAGGTGTTGCTTGTGCTCTGTTTTGTTCTTAGAATAAATCAGTATGTCATCAATAAAGACAATGACAAACTGATCCAAGTACGGCTTGCACACTCGGTTCATGAGGTCCATGAAAACCGCTGGTGCGTTGGTCAATCCGAAAGGCATCACCATGAACTCATAATGCCCATATCTGGTTCGGAATGCCGTCTTAGGTATATCTTCATCTTGAACTCTAAGCTGATGATATCCAGACCGCAAGTCAATCTTTGAGAAGTATTGAGCTCCTTGCAGTTGGTCAAATAGATCATCAATCCTCGGCAATGGATACCGATTCTTGATGCTCAGTTTGTTCTTCTCCCTATAATATATGCACATTCTGAACGATCCGTCCTTCTTTTTCACGAACTGGACCGGAGCTCCCCAAGGTGAGTAGCTCGGTCTAATGAACCCTTTATCCAGTAGCTCCTGTAACTGATTAGACAATTCCTGCATCTCTAAAGGTGCTAACCTGTAAGGAGACTTAGCAACAGGAGTTGCTCCAGGAATTAAGTCAATACGAAACTCTACCTGTCGCACAGGTGGCAAACCTGGTAGGTCTTCAGGAAATACTTCAGGATATTCTTTCACTACCGGTACGTCTTGAATCTTCTTCTTATCCTTCTCTTTTTCCACCATATGAGCCAAGAATGCAACGCACCGTTTCTGTAGACACTTATGAGCCTTTATGCAAGAGATGATTTTAACACTTTGTTTTGCTTGATCCCCTTTAACTTCCAATACGCGATCACTCGGCAATGGAATTTGAAGCAACTTTTCAAAACAGATGACTTCCACTCGATTAGAAGAAAGCCAATCCATTCCCACTATGATGTCGAAACTACCCAACTCCATCAGTATCAAATCGATGGTGAACGTATGACCATTAAGTGTCAGGGGGCAATTCCTATAAACTGTACTAACTGTGATCTGTTTTCTGTTAGCTACTTTCATGATGTAAGGGGAGTCTAACTGTTCCTCTATAGAATCTCATTGGCATGCAAAATCGGTAGAGATAAAACTCTGATCTGCACCAGTATCAAATAGAACAGATGCATAAAATTCATGTAAGAGAAATGTACCAGTGACCACATTTGGGTCTTGGCATGCAGCTGGTGCTCTGATGGCGAAGGCTCTTCCACGGGGTGCTTGAACTGCCTGTTGAGCCTTCTTTAGGCAGTTCTTTGCAAAGTGGCCCTGTTCGCCACAATTATAGCATCCACCGTTGTTCTGATTAGCTGGTGGAGGGAGAGCCGAAGCAGCATTGTTGACTGCTTGGTTAGGTGTTATCCGGCAGTGTTGGACCCAGTGGCCCTTTCTTCCGCATCCCGTGCACTTCTTGCAGGGAGTGTTAGCAATATGAAGATATTGACACTTGGCACACAGAGGAAACGTGCCAGTGTAGGGTTTTCGGTTAGGGTTTTGCGGTGCTGCTGCTACTTGTTGGAGAGGTGTAGCCATCGTGTAGTTCTTGATGGTCTTCTGTTTCTTCTTCTGATGGTGGTGGGGTTTCTTTGAAGACTCAACATTGTTCTTGCCGGAGTCAGCCTCTTTCTTTAGAACTCCAGAGGCTACCATAAGATCAGTGAGTTTCGCAGACAATCTCACTACAGAATCGACAGTGGTAGGGTTAGATGCAACAACTAATCCCTGAATGCAGGCGGGGAGTCCACCTACATAACGATCAATCCTCTTCTCCAAAGTTGGTACCATATCCGGTACCAAAGCAACCAACTCGTGGTAACAAGTTGTATACCCCATGTGATCAGCCCCCTTCATCACATGGTTGGACAGTTCAACCTCCAGCTTCTGCAGTTCGTTCTTGGGGCAAAATTTAGACCTTAACAAAGTCTTGAAATCTTCCCATGGCATGGCCATAGCTTCTTCTCTTCCCCTGGCGTTGATTTGACCGTTCTACCAGGTCAAAGCTCGTTTGTTGAATGTTCCAGAAGAATAGCGAACCTTGTGATTCACTGGACAACTGCAAAGATCCAAAGTTGTCTCAATCTTCTCAATCCATTGGATTAATCCAACGGCTCCTTCGGACCCACTAAAGCTGGGTGGTTTACATCCCATAAATGACTTGTAGGAGTAATGTGATGAACTTCCAGTATTCCCACTGGCTTCTCCTGATGAGTTTCCAGTGTTGTTGATTTCATTTCGGAGACGAAAGAACATCTCCGGTATCGCCTCTTTCATTTGATTGGTCATCTGGCTACTCAGTAAAGTCACCAGGGCAATAGTAGCAGGATCCAGAGTCGGTGTTATGCCCGAGCCAGATGGTTGGGTAAGCAGAGGAGGAGGAGGAGGTGGTGGTGGTGAGTCAGCTGGTGATGGTGTTAAGAAGTGTGGAGCCAAGTCTTGCGATCTGTCTTCTCGGCGACATTCTGATCATAACCAATGAAGTTATCGGTTAGTGCAATGATCGAATACATATGACAATATGCAAAGAAACCTTAAATCCTATGTTCTCTACGTGGAGGGTCCCTAGGTTATAGTCTAGGCCAAACCGTTTAAATAAGTGACCAATATTTCTCTATAACCATAGCTCTGATACCAATCTGTCACACCCCGAGCCGGCGGGGTTCGATCGGAGTCCCCGTCGGGCGGAAGGTTTCGGGGCGCGATATCATGAGTGATAATCAAAGTGATCAGATTGTTTACATTGCACATGTTATAAATGAGAAACGCTAAATTGAATACAATTACAAAGTTAAATTACATCCTTATAGTTCATAATTTAACAATGTAAATCTGTCATAAACATCATAAACTATCTATCTTGTAACTGCATAAGATATACAAAATAATTGTATAATGATGTTCCCAAAAATATGCAACTCCAAAAATACTAAGTCTTCTATCTGAAGTCCAAGTCAAAAAGCATAAGCTTCCTAATTGACATGTTCTTCACCTGAGAAGTCATGCAAAAATAAAGTCAACACATGGTTGGTGAGTTCATATATTTTATAATTCGAAATAGATTTGTAAACCTCTTTCGGTAAAAACTTTAACCTCATTAACTCCACATGTAATATCCAAATCGGCATGCTTATATATAGGGCATATGTAGTGTCAAACTTACCACCCGCCCAGCCAACATCCCACCACATACTAATCCACATATGACACTGTTATTAATGATAATTAAACATTTTTCCCTATCATAAACCCATAAGTTCTTCAGTTCTTTGTTCCTGTAATTATAATCATATGAAATCCATGTTGATTCCATAAATTCATCACACAAATATGATCAACCACAACAATTGTAGAAAACAGTTATAAATGCTTAAATAAATTAATATTTAATAAAATCTAAGTCCTAATGATTGGGCATTGGTCAACTCGAGTAGACTAGTCTGTCAATCAAGGTACTTAGTAGTTAGGGAATTCTGTAAATATCATCAAACATATGACCTACAAATCAAACAGTCTAGCTAGGACTTCTTGAAATGTAGGGTTTTTATTTCGTACTTGATTCGTTTTGTTGCGTTGGCATATGTTATCTTTGATATTTCCCAGACTTTCCCCTGAAAATGATTTATTGATTCGTCTAGTTTCTTCACAAGATGTACTTGATTCGTTGATCATGGAATACTAGATTCATTGATCAAATGTATTCTTGGTTTGTTGTTCGATGAACGCTTGGTTCGTTGAACATCGAGCATTAGTTTTGTAAAAGTAGTTTCGTTTGATTCGTTGAACTCACGCCCTTGTTTTGTAAAAATAGTGTCGTTTGATTCGTTGAACTCACAACCTTGTTTTGTCAAAATAGTTTTGTTTGATTCGTTGAAATCCCACCCTTGTTTCGTCAAAATAGTTTCGTTTGATTTGTTGAAATCCCACACTTATTTCGCCCAAATAGTTTCGTTTGTTTCGTTGTACTCACACACTTGTTTTGTCAAAATCGTTTTGTTTGATTCGTCGAAATATTTAGTTTAACACAGTTATTCACTTAAATTATAAGTAAATAAACTTAGTAAAACCTGCATAAAATTTACCTAGACATGATTTAGGATATCATTCATACATGTAAAACATATAGAATTTAAAAGCATTTAAGTAAACAATTTAAATAAAACAGTTTACGCATGCTTCTCAGCCCCGCGTTTTAAAAAAAAATGTTAGAAAAGGGGCAATGCACTAACCTGTGTTGATGTCTAATGTACTATCACATAATGCGCACTCTTTTTGTAGGCTAAGTATCTTCAGTTCCTGAGTTGTTTTAAATGAATTCGAATACTATAAGTACGCGTATTAGTAGTCGTATCTAAGGCCTGGTCTCGGTGTTTGTAAGTAAGTGTCCTAACTTGATAAATGCTTCTATGATCTAATCTAATTAATCTAACTTAATTACCCATTATTAACCCCTAAATCCCATGTTTAATTAAAATAAATTACTTTTAAATTTTAATAAATTCGGGCAGAGATTCCCCTTGTTTTTAGTTCAAATCCAGACAATTTATGTTGTCTATTTTACAAAAAAATTCCCAAACAATTTAGATCAAAACATTTAACACCTCATTTTACATGTTTAAGTCTAAAATATTGTTTCATTTATAGGATGTTTTAATAAGACTTATAATTCAATTTGAGAAATTATGATTAACAATTTATGCTTTGGTTAATCACATTTGATTAACCTTAAAAATGTTACTAAATCTTTGTTTCCGATAGTCATTTGTTCGTCCATGTATATGAAGTAACTTAGATTGTTTCAATTGAACAATCTAATTTTATCATATACATCCTTATGAAATTTCTATGTGTTAGATGTAAATATGGAAATTAATACTAACACGTTATACAATATCATCAACTAATGCATGTTCCTTAGTTCGTTCTAAGCTTTGAGTATTCGTATATTCATTTCCTTGTTCTTACAACTAAGTTCAATAGCCTTAGGTACTGAATTTCCTAGATTAGTTAAAACTTCGGGGTTCTTACCACCTTGGGCAGCGAACCTATTTTCCATTTGGTGTATGTTCGGCGAACCTTCAGGGTTCGCTCACCCAAAGGTTCGTGGTTCAAGGGTTTGTCCATGTGTAGGTTCGTTAGTCTAAGGTTCGGCTAGTCTAGGTTCGTCCCATATGGTTCGTCTTACTCATGTTCGTGACAACATACGTTCGGCTGACTTAGGTTCGTCACCCTATTATGTTCGGCTAAAGTGAAGACAAGTTCGACCACCAGATTACAGGTTCGGCTACCAGAATGAAGGTTCAGCCGATCGACCTGATTTAGGAACCTACATCTTCTTCTTCAATTTTCAACCCTAAACCTGTCACAAATCAGTCCTTAAAGTTCTCTAGTCGATCACATTAGTTCATCTAAGTGTTTGTGAGTGTTTATGTCTGTTAAAACAACAAAAACCCAAATGGTTCGTTATACCCACTAAAACCGAATATAAAATTGAATTTTACCTCTAAATCGATGGATAAAAGCTTGATTCCTTTTTACTCTCTTGATCTACAGGTGATGGTGGTCGTTTGGACACCAACTAGGGTTGAATCGAAAGAGAAATGAGCTCTAGATCTTAGAGAGAAGTTGATGCTTCTAGTGAGAGAGATAGAGAGAAAACGAGATTGAGAGAGAGGGGGAGAGTAATGGTGCTGGTTGTGGCAATTAATGCCACATTTATTTGTTTCAAAACACCCGGTAGTTCGATCTCGTTCCGTTTCGCGTAAAATGTCGGTTCGCGTGGTTTTCGCAATGAAACGACACAGTTTATAAAAATAGAATTTGTGAATTTAATTTAAGTGGTTATTCCTAGTAAATTAACTAATATCTTTTATTCATTTTAAATTTTAAAATATTAATTTGCTGTTTAAATCGAAATGTATGATCGTCGCGCGTATTCATTCGAATCGTCATTCAGACGAACACGACAATAACTATACTTTTCAATCTTGTTTTCTAATTATCGGATATCATTCGGAACGTTAAACTGTCAGATTTATTTGTACAGATCGTTACCTATACGAATAACCCGTCAATTTAGCATTCACATAATAATATTCGTGTTGTTTTGTTCTGTAAAGCCTCACATACGTTTATACATAATAATTCCTAACAAATAATCTCAAGTTGGTTCTGTGTTGCCAGATAATTATCTGACTCAAAAACCATAATTCTGAACTTGTTTCTGTTAAATGTTTATGAACTTGTTGTTTGATAGCACGAAATGACTTTGACTATTGATATGAATATGAAATAGAATGAATTATGTATAGTTCGTACCTGTTTACTGTTCATGTTCTGCCTAAGATCACTGTTCCGGTGACGGTTCTGGCACTGATGTTACATTTACCTATTCAAGTTGGCAAACTGCTAGGAAAATTACATTAAGGATTCACCCTTAAAAATATTAATGTATTCACCTTACCTTTTAAGCCTTTAAAAAACAAAAAATTCCTACTAATTCTTTGAAATGAGGTAGGTTTTGTAAAAAAATTTCCATGACAGGAGTATGTACATCCCTTTAGCCGAACTAAAAGTGTACCAAGGCTAACATTTAGCTTGGATAACACACAGTTCGGAAAAGCCTTATCCGAGATACCGACAACATGGATAAGATTGGCCAGCAAAAACTAACAACATATATGATCGTTGAACAAAATAGGCGGTTATACAAATAAGGAAAGACTGTAAAGGCATCTTTACATGAAGAGCAAAAATTATCCATTCCAGTGTACTTACAGCAAAAGCATCAATGCATGACTGAAATGCAAAAGTGACTACTGCATGATGTGAATGGGACAATTGGTGATAAGTCAAACAATAAAACCAAAATGGAAACATTAAAAAAACAAGGTCTGAGGAAGAAATTCAAGGAAGATAGTATCCAAAAGAAGAATGAGATAATCTGTCTGAACAAGAGCTTAGCTGCTATAAAAAGAGGAGTTAAAGAGTTAAGCGAGGTACCACATATCCAAGTATCTAACACTCTCTACAATCCTTACGATTATCTTCCATTTCTTACAACTAGTTCTTATTCTCATGCCGGAGTCCCGACCACAGGAGACACCTCCTGTGGTGAGGCTAACGGTGTGTTTGTGGTGATCTTAGCAGGGCTAGATTATCAGCTGGAAGCCATAGGTCATTGTAGAAACATTGGCGCCCACCATGGGGCATAATTTTTCTTAACATACGAGTAAGATACTCCCTGTATACTTGGGTCTATTCTTTCTTCTTTTTATGGCTTCACAGACCGAGGTTCCCTCTCAAGAAAATGGAAGAAGCATGCAATACTGGAAGTCACCAGCGAGAGTCACCAACAATCTTTGATATGATCGAACTCACCCTTGAAGGGGTGAGAGAAAGTTTCCCTCAGTTGCAGGAGTAAGTGAGTAACTACATACGTGAAGAACGTCTCCGTGTAATATGGGTCCGACTAGCCTACGAAGGAGACTCATCCCTATCCTTGACACCACCCAATCAGGGTAACCTCGATCCTCAAGTATTTTTTTCAAACCCAAATAGATGCAGACACCACTACTAATGCCATAACACTCATCCCAACACAAGTGTCAAAAAAATAGCCAAACTTTCTTGGGACTCATGGGAGGAGTAACTCCCGAGCTATCAAGGCCAGAAGTTATGTCGTTCAACACAAACCCACCACCCCAACATAGCCACTAGCAAACATGTATTCCAACCCGTTTGCTGCATATTCGGTACCATTGCCCCACATACCGACAAATGTTGGTTAAATGGGAGATCAATATTTTAGCCCTATGAAAGTTCAAAACATCCGGCAACGAATTCAAACAATGGCCAACATTCTTGGCCACATCCGTACCGGCAATCTTATCCTTACCAGAGTTATCTGGGCTTCAGCTTAGCCGGGATGCCATACCCCACTTCACAGGGGCTCGGAATGCCACCATTTGGCACATGCGTGGTTACACAACCTCTCACCCAGCCAATCTTAAACACTGAATATCTTTCACAGCCTTATGTCCCAACTACCCATACCAAGTTCTCCGCACGGATAGCAAACTTTTCTTTCCTACCAAAAACCAATATGCCTGCCAAAGTTAAGACTTATGATGGAGTGGGTAATCAAGACGGCCATCTAGAACTATTCTCTGGAGCCGCTATAGTGGAAAGAAGGTGTTTACCTTTTTCGTTCCATATGTTTTCATAGATGTTAGTTGGCTCAGTGGTTTTACAGCCTACCAGATGGTAGCATTGACACGTTCGAGGATCTTAGCAGAAAAATTTTGGCAAACTTTTTACAGCAAAAACGGTACACCCGTGACCCGGTTGAGCTAGACAACATAAAGCAGAAGGAGGATGAGGACCTCCATGCTTTCATGGAAAGGTACAAGTTAGAAAGTTTGAGTATTGACGGTGCTATAGATCATATGAGAATATCAGGTTTCATACACGGAGTCTGTCCAAGACAGTTGGTAGAAGACCTTAACCGAAAAATTCCAAAATCCTTAGAAGAAGCCATGGAGAGAACATAGGCTTTTGTCCGAGGAAAAGAAGTAGCCCATGTCCTGGACGTGACGAGGAAGCCAAGATCCTAACCAAGAAAAAATTGTCACAACTCCATCTCTCGCTTACCTGATATAGTCTCCGAATAACGCCTAAAGTCGGTAGCTGTTGTAACGTGTCGCGTAAGCTTGATGGTGAGGTCTCAAAGATGGGTGTGACTGATTGTTACATTGGTATCATACATAGTATATAATACATCATAACTAGAATATTATACATTAAGTTTCAACACACTTAAACAACATTAACCAGTTATGAGTTACTAACTGTGTCTTGTAATCATGCATCCTTACTCTCGCGCTTGTTAGCTTGTTCCTGAAAAGGTTTTGTAAAATAAAAGATCAGCAAGGATGCCAGTGAGTTCATAGATATGATAATGTGATATGATATGCTTTGACATGTTGACTATGAAGGCATATACAACTTTATGAATATGATTCACCATGAAAACCCATAACAAAGCCTATGTGACTGTAATGTAATTAGCGGTAATACCCGAAGGTAAGACCTTAGCCTCACTCTTAATGACTATCGTTGCATTAAGCTGTTATCTTCTAATATAATAAATGGTAACAGGAATTCACACAAGGGTAGACGCTATTTACCCGTGAATGGGGTTGTCAGCCCGATAGTACTATCATTGTTATCATCCGCCTCATCCATGAGCAATTAGTTACAGTTGTTATGTGACGACTTTTACAATAGCATGGTAAAATTTCCATGTAATCATCAAAAAATAGTTGAAATGCAGAAGTAACATATATTCATGTCATTGTAACTGAATCAGGTAACCATAATGTCATTGTAAGGCAATCCCAAAGTTTTAGAAATCCGAAGATATAAACAAGGGTAATGAAATCATATAAGTATGCCCCTGTAAGTGAAATACAAAATATATTTATGTTATAATAAAATCCCCGAGTTTTAGTAAACAAAACATTAAAAGGGGAACTATGAAACACACCATGTTGTTGCAATGTTACACACAACTTCAATTGAATTATGCATATCATTAAGTTTCTATAGGTTCTTTGTATCCAATTTGGATTACCAAAATATTCCATGATATTAAATATCAAGGATAATGTAATTCGATTCATCAAACTAATTCTGAATCAGATATTTATTAAGAATCAATGTAATACAATTATCAGTTAATTTTTAATGTTAAAATCACTGATTTTTTTAGTAATTGAGTTCTTATAATTATTTGATTGCAACTTGATGATAATTGTATTCCATTGTTAAAACTAGAATCCTAATCGTCTTTTAGATCAAAAATCAGGTTTTCAGATTATGAAATTGATTGCAAAATCGAATTCGGAAAGCGAAATCGATTGAGAATATGTTTTCGTATTGAATTTCAATGCTTAAATTAATTCTTGTATTGAAATCGGAGTTTTAATCAGAAATCAGATAAAAATCGGGTCATCGGATTGCAAAATGGTTTGTGAAATCGAGTCTGGAACGCAAAATTAAGTGGGAATATGTTTTCGTATTGCAAAACCAATGCTTAAATTAAGTTCTGTATTGAAACCAGAGTGTTAATCAGAAATCAGATAAAAATCGGGTCATCGGATTGCAAAACGGTTCACAAAATAGAGTCCGGAACGCTGAATCGATTCAAAATATGTCCTATTTATCGAAAACGGATTATCGGATTGCGAACCAAAGCGCGAAACGCACTTCAGAACGCAAAACGGACAAAATTACAGTTTCTGTCGAAATATTCCTTTTGGCCGAATATTCGCCGGAATATTCCACCAGCGGTGACCCACGCCGAAATTTTAGCCGGAATTTGGTTGAAATTTTGGCTAGTGTCCGGTGGCGGCGGTGGGTCGATGGTTGGCGGCGGTGGCTCGGTGGCCTTGGCCTTCGATTAGGAAGTTCGAGTTGTCATGAATTTGCCAATTGCATCCCATTATGATTATAATGTGATTAGGAGGTTTGAATTGTCATGAATTTGCCAATTATGCATGCCGAATTTCCTTTTTGTAGATTTTCGCAATTTGACTTATCGAACTTAGGGATTCTTTGATTTCGTTATGTTATCACTTATTTCACTTCAATTCATCATATAATTGATATTAATTTTGAATTTGGTTTTTGGTCATTATTATAGAAATTTCGCGAAATTTGGCAATTCTGTGTAATGTCATTTGTGTTTGGTTTCAGTGTTATTCTGACATGGTCATCCGCGTCTTGGAGGCATAGTCTAAATGAATTACATGAATATAGTTAAGATCAACTGTAATATATATCAAGATGTGGAATTATTACTTGCTATCTTATTTTTATATAAGAATTTTCAGTATAGTAATATCAAGAAATTGATTTGATATTCTGTTCACGGTGTCATTGAATTCATGAAATTGTTACATAACAAATGTATTCACAATCCTTCGCACACTAACACTTTTCTGATATATCGAAGGTAGTTTATGTATAGGGTATATGTAGAGCTTAATGCCCATCCACCAACACATCACCCCTTCGATATACCACAATCGTGTCCTTGCGCTATTAAATCACATCCATCACATTAAGTAATTGAAATAACCATACATGTAGTCAAACATAATATGTATTGTTTTTGTTACTTGAAATTGATACACTCATAATCTGTTATCAATATGTATTGAAATCTCAAGTGCTTGTCATGTATTCCCTCATCTGAAATTGTTACTTTCATTTAATTTATAATTATTTTCTTTGGCTTATCTCGTTTTACTTTTATTTGATTATTTATTTATTTATTTATTTTTGTTTTTAAGATTTATTAGAATGCCCACGGTCGTAATTTCCAATTATGCTGGCCCGTCATATTTCCAAACTATTTTCCCTGATTATTCTAACTCATCTCATTTTACTTATTTTTTTATATACATGTGATTAAATAAATTGAAATGACAAGAAAGAAATACATAATTTTATCCATCATTTATATCCGCAAAGTTACATCGAGTATTTGTAATTACAAGGGAAAATCACTCGATTGGTCTTATTGGCTATAGACCCAACATTTACACAACCCACACACTTACTCCCCACACATACCCACACACACCGCACCCCTCACAACCTATCCAATTTTACTACTTAGTTAACAAATTTCGGGAAAACCATCTTCCCTACTACACATATCCCCTACCCATGAATGGTAGGAATGAAAGGAAATACACAAAGCTACCACCAACGTTACACCCACCAACAACTGTCAACTAAGTTAATGACTCTTCGTGACACCTTTCGATCGTATTCACTGATCCCTGAATACGATCCTCAAAGACATGTCGCCAAGCTGCAGCGCTTGCTTCCATGGCATCCGGATGTTCTGACGACCCTCGTATCTAGTCTACTAACATCCTAGTCCATGACAGAGGTGTGTATCATGTGGAATTACTAAACATATTCAATTTCAAATAACAGAATACATGTGTATCATGTGGAATTACAAAACATATTCAATTTCAGATAACAGACTACATGTGTATCATGTGGAATTACAAAACATATTCAATTTCAGATAACACATTACATGCGTATCATGTGGGATTACAAACATATCAATTTCAAATAACGAGTTATGTGTGTATGGTGAGTAAGCGCAAGGGCACGGCCATGATATATCGAAGGGGTGGTAGGTTGGTGGCTGGCCATTATGCCCTACATATACCCTATATATAAACTACCTTCGGTATGTTGGGAAAGTGTGAGTGCGTGAGTAGTGTTGATTTCATATGTCCATGACAGATTTCACATATTCATGGGTTCTGATGATTTGATTTCTCACTTGTCTGTAAGAGGATGAGCATTATTTCAAATTAAATTCTAAGAGTTCCCATATTACAAATCCTTGTGTGATCATGGGATGATAAGTAAGAATTACATATTATAGGGCATATTTCAATTAAATTTGATCATGCCTCCCAAGAGCGGACAACTAAATCAAGATACCCTTTTAGCAGGAGTTAATATCAATACACCACCAACAGAAAAAAATGTTAACTCAACTACTGGTGGTACTAACTCTACGGAAGCTGACATAGCCAGAGTTATTAACGAATAACTGGCGGGTGAAATTCCTACCTTGGTAATTCAGCTTTAGCTACGTATGTCGTTGGGTTCTTTAGAAGCAATAATGTTAATACAAACATATAGAGACTTAACAAAACTTGACATGTGTAATAGTGATATGATATGCTATGACATGTTGACTATGAAGGCATATACAACTTTACGAATATGATTCACCATTAAAACCCATAACCAAAGCCTATGTGACTATAATGTAATTAGCGGTAATACATGAAGGTATGACCATAGCCTCACTATTAATGCCTATCGTTGCATTAAGTTGTTATCTTGTAATGTAATAAATGGTAACATCGATTCACACAAGGTTAGACGCTATCTACCCGTGAATGGGGTTGTCAGCCCGATACTACTATCATTGTTATCATCCTGCTCATCCATGAGTTATTTCTTACAGTTGTTATGTGAGGACTTTTATGATAGAATGGTACAATTTTCATGTAATCATCAAACAAGAGTTAAAATACACAAGCAACATTTAATCAAGTCATTGTAACTGAATCAGGTAACCATAATGTCATTGTAATGCAAACCCCGAGTTTTAGAAATCTGAAGATTTAAAATAGGGTAATGAAATCATATAAGTATGCCACTGTAAGTGAAATACGAAATATATTTATGTTATAATAAAATCCCCGAGTTTTAGAAAAGAAAACATTGAAAGGGGAACTATGAAACTCACCGGTGTTGTTGCAATGTTACACACAACTTCAATTGAATTCTGCATATCTTTAAGGTTCTATAAGTTCTTTGTATCCAATTTGGATTACCAGAGCATTCCTTGAATCTGATACCAACCTGTCACACCCCACCTCTCGTCGCCCGATGATGTCACTTGTTGTTGTAATGTGTTGTGGAATATTGATGGCGAAGTCGCCGAGAGGGGGTGGGACTTTCATTGTGGTTGTATCAAAACACATACATGGCATGCTAAAGATAAGTTCTATTACATGATAAGTTAAGATTACACTAAGTTTGTTACAATAGTCCAAAGTAACTTAGATGTCTCCTAAATGTGTGAACTTGTAGTGCATCCTCACCTTCGTTTCTTTTGTTATTAACTGTTCACCTGAAATTGGTTGTTGTAATGTAAAAGATTAGCAAGGATGCTGGTGAGTTCATAGATGTAATAAGCTTGATATGATATGACATGATATGATAAGCATGCATGCATACACAACTTTATGAATATGATTCACCATGAAAACCCATAACCAAAGCCTATTTGACTGTAATGTAATTGGCTGGAATATTGGAAGGTAAGACCTTAGCCTCATTCTTAATGCATATCGTTGCATTAAGCTGATATCTTGTAATGTAATAAATGGTAACATGCATTAACACAAGGGTAGACGCTATCTACCCATGAATGGGGTTGTCAGCCCAATAGTACTATCATTGTTATCATCCTGCTCATCCATGAGTTTATTGGTTACAATTGTTATGTTAGGACTTTTATGATTGCATGGTACAATTTTCATATAATCATCAAACAAGAGTTGAAATGCACAAGCAACATATAATCATGTCATTGTAATTGAATCAGATAACCATAATGTAATTGTAATGCAAACCCCGAGTTTTAGAAATCCAAACAATTAAAAACGGGTAATGAAATCATGTAAGTACATAACTGTAATTGAAATACGTAACCATATTGTTATTGTAATAGAATCCACGAGTTTTGGAAAACAAAACATTGAAAATGGGTTTATGAAACTCATTGGTGTTATTCCAATGTTATACACAACTTCAATTCAATTATGCATATCACTAAGGTTATATAAGTTCTTTGTATCCAATTTGGATTACCAGAACATTCCTTGATATTAAATATCGAGGATAATGTAATTCGTTTCATCAAACTGATTTCGAATCACGTATTTATTCAGAATCAATGTAATACGATTATCAGTTAATATGTAATGTTAAAATCACTGATTTTGTTTAGTAATTGAGTTCTTATACTTATTTGATTGTAACTAGATGATAATTGCATCCTGTTGTTAAAACAAGAATCCTAATCGAATTATGAAATTGATTACAAAATCGAGTTCGGAACGCGAAATCAATTAACAATATGTTTTCGTATTGAAAATCAATGCGTAAACTAAACCTTCTATTGAAACCAAAGTTTTAATCAGAAATCAGATAAAAATCGGGTCATCAGATTGCAAAATGGTTTGTGAAATCTGTCACACCCCGACCGACTGCGGAACATATTAGGGCGCGATTTCGAATGCTCAAAAGCTCGTGCTATTTTATAAGTTTCAATGTTTAATGCATCATTATTACAAAACATTCATTGAATAATAAACATACATTACATGAATTGAATATTCAAAGTAATACAGTTGAAACTCTAAACATTGTTTTACAATTTAACTAGGTCTACTAACATGAAACCTATCCTATGTCTTCGCCAAAGCATCCACTTAACTTGTTACTTATGCAAAATAAAGATTTTGACAACTATTTGAATAGTTGGTGAGCAACCCATACAATTTATATAATATACATAGAAAACTGATGTAATTCAATTAGATTACAAAGTTTAAACTCTAGCATGCATATCCTACTAGTTTGCAATTAAGTTTATAAAATATCTCATCCCCAAACTTGTATCAATACTTAGCTAAAAAGCTTAGTATATCTACAAGGCTGCCATAGTTTATATCATCTCCAAACTCGTTCCAATACAAAGCACAAGGCTAAGTATTTTCACAAGTTTGCCCATAGTTGTACTTTTCTCCCTTTTAGCACATTTGACCTAAGTCAAAGCGAAGGTGGTATCTAACACACCTTAGGCTACTCGGTATCGAATAACATAGAATAACACAGAATCACAAAGCAAGTAATATAACATAGAAAAGAATCAAACCAAATAGACTAAAGGTATTGCATCTATAAAATTTGAATCTAGAATAACTTGAATTTTGATTACTGGCATATGTAACATCCCAAAATGTAAAGAGGGAGTATAGATTTACTCACATGATGTCCTAGCTTTGTCACTTGAATCGTCGCCTAGGATTTACAAAGTCATGCTTGCACACCTTACCGTAAAGGCAATAGAATTTCTTAGTCTATGTACGTAGAGTTCAAGTTTTGGCATCCTAATTTCTATGGCATACTATGAAAGTCCTAATTGATATGTCTACGTTTGAATGCTTTTCATTTAGGATTATTTATTTATTTATTTATTTATCAAATAAATAATATCCTAATTGATTTTGAATACTTATTTATTTATTTGATTTTGAATAACCAAATAAATCAATATTCAAAATGATTTTGAATAATTATTTATTTATTTAATTTTGAATAATCAAATAAAAAATATCCTAATTGATTTTGAATACTTATTTATTTATTTGATTTTGAATAATCAAATAAATATACAAATTGATTTTGAATAATTATTTATTTATTTGATTTTGAATAATCAAATAAATAAATATCTTAATTGATTTTGAATAACTTTCTGAATATCTCATGATGTTTGAATTTAACCTAATTGCTATTCTTTTGTTTTTATTGTTTTGTGTGTAAAAAAAATTTTGTTTTTAAGAGAATGCATCTTAAATTAATAATTGTGTTAAAGAAATTGTATGTTTAATATAGAAGATTTATGTTTACTTCAAAAACAAAAACCTTTTTATTTATTTTATTTTTAAAATAATACTATGCTTTTGTTGATATTGTTTTACTTTGTTTAATTGTTTTAAAAGTAAATTCTTAGTTTTATAAAACGATCTTTTAAAGTTATAAAATATGTTTAAATAAAAATTGATTTAAATATCTTATTATAAAAAAATAAAGGTATTCAAATATGCATTTTATAAATTATTTTATAAATTAAGATAATAAAAGTTTAATTATTAATAAACTTAATAATTATTTACATATATGTATTTTATAAAAATTATTTTAGTATTAATAATAAAAGATTAACTAGAGTTTTTAATTTAGTTTAAAATAGGTGATAATTAGTTTGATTAATAAAATGATTTTTAAAATTTTTTTGAAATAAATTAATTATTACAGATATATAAAAATATCATTTTAGGATTATTAGAATTTGTTTTTTATAAAAAAAATTGTAGGACCGATTGAGAGCTCGGAAACAATCTGAATCCAATGTAAATCTACCCGACAGCCTCTGAAATATTGCGGAATCCTATTCCAGGGTTTTTCAATCGAAATCAACAGGAACCGTGGTGATCCGAAGGTGTAGGAATGAGTTGGAAGCAACAATCGAACACCACGGGTTGAGAATCGAACTTGGACGATCAATGGCCGCTCTAATCACCTAGGGTTTGACTCTGAGATCACAGGGAAGAAGGAGGGCTCTGGAAAGTTAGTGTTGAAATGATTTGAACAAGTATATATAGGCTGTAGTCATTCGGCCGAATGAGTGGCCGAAGCAGCTCATTCTGCGAATGACCTTGCCCGAATGGGCTGTCAGTCGAATGAGTCATTCGGCGAATGACTCATTCTATCGCCAGCCATTCGCTAGGTCGTTCATTCGGCGAATGACTTCATTCTAGAGTCATTAGCCCGAATGTGTATTCTTCATACTCAACTATTAATTTAATCAAATCAACAAATCATATAATTAATAATAAACATTAAGAATGATATATAAAGACAACTTCCATTATTAACTTGAACTTTACATGATTTGAGTTACAAAACAGAACTAGGGACATTACATGTATCAACAAACTCCCCCTTGGACCTAGTTCAACTCTTGGAAGTGTCTTTCATGAAATATTTTTCTGATATAGCTTTCCAATCTGCTCCAGCGTGGATCTTGAAAATACTGCAGAGACGGATCACTCTCATGAATTGCAACGCTTGCACCATGTCTGGAACGTCGAAGAAAATCTGGTGCCTGAACAAAGCTTGAACATCCTTGTGAGATAAGTTAGTCAGCCACATAGGATCAAAAATCCTAACAGTCTCCCACTGTTTATCTTTGCACAAAACTATCACAGCCTCACCAGTGTGCCCATCATAATACCACCATCAGAAGCTATCCATAAAGTCTTGTCGCATCTTCCATAAAGGAATCTTCTTCAAAACTCTAGGGGGAAGCCATTTCAGGATAACTTTATGCTTGTGGGTATCTCCATCAATTTCTGGCAAGTAATAACGTTCTGGCTGCTGGGGCTGAAAGTTCACCCATCTCTTCCTGTACTCGTACTGAATTTGCCTAGAAAACCAGGCAGACATTCCTGAGTCTTCACTGTACAGTAACTTCAGACGTGCTAGTTGATTGACTTCAAAGCCTGGCAACGTCTTGAAGTCATGAGGGTGCTTGAAGTAATCAATACCCTTTTCTCGTTTCACTGCATAGCAACCGAGGTCGTGAAAGTATGCCCAGCTCAAGATTTGACCTCTAGCTTTGTAGCCTTTGGTCCTGTAAACTTTCTTGTGTGTAGCTGGCATCTTCTCGGTGCTTTGTTTCTTCAACGCCACCCAGTATGCCTCCCATTCTTCCTTTCTCTTCTTTTGTTCATCGGCTTCGGATTTGCTGGCTTCGACTTGCTCTTCCAGATATCTGACCAAAAGATCCTCTATTTCTTGATCAAATGGTTCAGTGAATGTAGGCAGCTCATCCTCAGCCAATGTGTACTTGAGATATTCCTCTTCAGTGATATCCTCCAAAATCACTTCATCTATATCATCAAAAATTTCTGGCTCAGGCTCCTCAACAATAGGAACAGAGGTATCATCAGTGATCACCTCATCAGGATTTAACCTGAACAGTTCAGCTATCTGTTCCTTTGTCAGGCAATGTATAATCGCTCCCTCCTCTTTGTCATAGCTGACTGAGTGCTGTATGATGCATTGAGCGTCAAGAATCATAGTGAGTGTTTCATCCAATTGACGTCTCACAGGCACAGCTTCGACTTCCTCAGTAGCTGTTTGTTCTTCAGTTTGTGCCAGAGGAGATGGAGGAGGAGCCTGTTGCTTCTTATCATTCGCCTTCTTGGACCGGATCTCCGATGAGGGAGGGGCTTTTTCATCATCATCTTCAGTACCGGATGATTCAGAAGACCCACTCCCTGATCCGTCCTGATCATCATGTTGATCAGATTCCTCATAATCCACCTTCTCCTCATCAGATTCATCTTCCTCTTCTTCATCTTCTTCATCTTCATCTTCCTTGGTTTTCTCCAAATCTGAATCATCGGATCGGGTTTCAGTGCCTTCAAGCCTGGGAGTGCCCTCCTTGGAACCCTCAACAAGTTCAGCAAGGCAAGCATTGTCAGCTTCCAAAAGCAAAATCCTCTCGTTGAAACCAGTAGCAGTCATAGCCAACTGGTTATGCTCATCGGTATACTTCAGTAGCTGCTCTTCTTGTTGAGCAGAACGAGCCCTAAAATTAGCTCGTTGATCAGCTACCTGCAGCAACAAGGTATCCTGATCATTTATCCTTTGAGTGAGCTGAGCAATCTTGTTCTCCTGCTCCATGTTCTTCCCCATCAGCCTCAGAACCATACTGTTCTGTGTGCTCAGCTGATCCACAACTGAAACAGTAGGTATGAACATATCAGCACTAGATGTAGAGGGGCCAGTAGAAGCAGCAATATACACTGGCTCATGAGTAATAGGAGTGGTCAGCGGGTCAATAGTAGTATGTGAAAGAACAGCCCTTGACCGTGTCAGTGAAGAAACTGAAACAGCTGCTACTGATGTAACAGTAGATGTAGCAGCTGTAGTCAGTTCTGACCTCCTTTGAAAAGAAAGCCTGGACCTCTTTCCCCTTCTAGCTCGGGAGGATGTAGGCTGAGAAGTGGCAGCAGAAACAGCCACTGAAACAGAAGTAGAAGACCGAGGTGGAGGAGACAAATCAAACTCAGGAATGAACAGTGGATCAGTAATCTCCTCCATCTCCTCTTCGGTTCTCTTCCTCTTCCTCACAACCATCTTCCCACCAACCATGACCTTCTCATAACCTTCCTCCATGAAATCATCAGAATCAGTACTTTCTTCATCACCTTCTCCAGCCACACCATCATCATCACCAGAGTCCTCTGACTCATCATCACCTTCTGTAACATGAGAAACTATAGCATCAACAGAGGCAGAAGTAGCTACTGTGGTGGTAGTCAAGAAATCCAACTCTAAGAGAGAATCAACATCTATGTCTTCCTCTTGAGCTGTAGACACACCAGCATCACCACCAGCAACAGCACCACCAACATCAACCATGATCATATCAGCAGCAGTGGTTATGTCACCTGTACCCACACTCATCATAACAGAACTCACAGCTGCAGTGCTTACAATCACTGAGCTCTCACCACCTCCTGCACCACTAACACCTGCATCATCACCATCATCTCCTCCATCACTGTCACCTCCATCAACTGGTACAACAATGTCTTCAACATCTGAATCAGAGTCATCATGCCTCCATTTGCGACCAGCAGGAGCTCTGTAATCTGGTCGAGAGAGATGACCAAATAAGGATAGGGTGGCTGGCTTCCTCTCTTTCCCTCTGTATGACAAGACTCTGTTTTGAGTGGTGTCATTCATGTGCTCCGGACGAACAATATCAGCATTGATCTTTGGCAGATCAGGAACTTGAGCATCAATAATCTGCTGCAGAAACCGAGGGTACATCAGAAACTTCTTGTCTCCCTTCAAGACCACGTTCTCCTTCATGTGTATAAAAATCATCTCCGAGAAGTTGAACGGCTTGTTCAGCACCAAAGCAGCAAAGGCACATTGTATTGTCTCTCACATGTCATCGAATCCACCTCTCCTTGACCCGAGACAGTGAACTAGAACATGCGCGAGATATTTGAACTGGGGAGACATGAAAGCTTTGTTGAGGATTCCCGTTCCAATATCACCCTCATACTTGCATCTCAGAAAACAGCCACGGACCAAGAAACGATCAAGCAGAGATGGCTTATCGGGAGTGTCCTGAAATCCACACACTCTCCTAATGTGTTCAGCTGATACGACAACATCGTGCCCTTGCACCTTCCCTCTGATAACTGTAGGCTCGGCCTCACAGTCTATATCTGCTGAAGACCAGAAATCTTGCTGGTGAGAATGGTAAGGCACATGTACAGTAGATATCGCTGTAAAAATCCTCGAACGCCGTAGAAAAGTAATGATCTCTGAGTAGTGTTTGGCGTTAGGTGTGTTGAGATCCAGATGAGCACAGATGTTATGCTTGGGGACAGATTTGTAACCTGCCATACTGAACAACAGAAGAAATAACCATGTTAGTGCAATTCAGTTGGACAGAAAACAGAAATCAGAACACTCTGGTCGAATGAGCTTCATTCGGCCGAATGAAGCCTATGAACGAATGTCTCATACGCCGAATGGAGGTCATTCGTTGAATAGACATCATTCGCCGAATGAGACATAAGCTAATCTTAGCCATTCGCCGAATGAGCCATTCGCCGAATGAGCCATTCGCCGAATGAGCCATTCGCCGAATGAGCTTCATTCGCCGAATGAGTCATTCGCCGAATGACGACATTCGGCGCCCAGTTTGAATTCAAAAATCCCTTTTTCAAAATACAAGAATCAGTCCATTAAATTTGCATACACACACTCAGAATCAACCGATTAAGCCTTTTAATACAGGTCTTAGGTATTTTCAAGTTCACTTTGATCATCTATTTAACATGCGATTAACAAAACCCTAGTTTCCAAAAATTCGATCTGTTTTCGATGCATCCATGGTTGGAAATGGCTGTTAATCACTCTCCAAGTACCTGAGATTAATTAGAACTTGATGGTCAAAAGCAGGGTTAACAATAGTCACAGGAAATCAATCGAAAGAGATGCAAGTGATAATCGCCGAATGAAACACTCTCTGATGTGGCGAAAGACAATTTGGTCGAATGACCTTCATTCGGCCGAAGGGCTCTTATATAGCCACGTTCATTCGCCGAATGAGCTAGACGAAAGGTCAGTTGAGATTCAGTCTCATTCGCCGAATGAGTTTTGTGAATAAGGTCATTCGGCAACACTTATTCGCCGAATAAGAATGTCGAATGAGACATTTGACACCCTTCATTCGTCGAATGAGGAAAACTTTGTTTGATTGATTCGGTCGAATGACTCATTCGCAGAATGAGGTCATTCGGCCGAATGAATGAATTTTACCTCTCATTCGGACGAATGAGAGATGATAACACCCAAAACTCAAATTTTTCAACATCTGGCATTTTGAACAGCAAACTTTTGACAATTTATGAAGACATGTCTAGTTGGTTCAGGATTCAGATATGACAGACATCCGAATCTACAAATGATTATCTAAAATAAAATTTAAAATAGAAAATCTTTTTGTATTTTTTTGAAACAACAAATACGACTATACAAGTAGTAACTAAAGACAATTAACCACATGTTTTTGTGAGAAGTCCATTAATAAAATAACACATATCTCTAATCACATCACGTTGTCTTCGATGAATGCTTTACTTCAAACACAATTTTATTATGATACGATTACTGATATGTTAGTCCAAAAAATTAAACCGAACAATACACAACTACTAAACAAACTTTATGATCACTCATATTTTCTGACTGAGTTCCCCATTTCATTTCACCATTAAAGATCAAAGTCAGTTCAAAACTCATTTCTGCATATCTTAAAACCAGTCATCATGAATTCAATAAGATTCAAACATTATTATCTTTTTGTATTTTTATTGTTCTATCCAAATGGATGGCTTCAGCTAGGTCCGTCCAAGCAATATGACACATGTATGGAATCGAACTTAATTTGTTTAAGTATTTCTCAAGCTTAATACCAGCTTGCATTAGGTTTTCTTCAAGCTTAATACCAGCTTGTTTATGTTTTTCATCAAGCTTAATACCAGCTTGTTTTTGATTTTCTTCAAGCTTAATACCAGCTTGCCTTTATTTTTCTTTGAATGAAACCTCCTTTGATTCCATGATGACAGGTGAATGCTTCATTTGAGTCAAAAACTGTTTCTCACTCAAGTGGTTTTATAAAATGGATCCCACAGATCAAACTTTCTAAGTTATCACACGTTGTTTATTCATTTTGAATAGTCAGCCTATCAGTACATCGCATCACAATTCTCTTGTGATTTCAGCTCATACATTCACTTCTGCTTCTATGACATGATAGATTAATGTATTACTTTATAAAGCAAGACCATCTCAATTTTTAATTTTTCTATTGTTTTTGGTTTTTCATATTTTCTATTGTTTTTGGTTTTTCAAATTTTCTATTGTTTTTGGATAACAGAATATCTCCCCCTAAAAACCTAAAAACATAAAATCTTTTTGAGTTTTTGATGAAGAAAATAAACTATACAAGAAAAAATTTAAGAACTGAACTAAAATAAACAAAGCAAAGACTAGGAAAGAAAAATGATGATCATTTGTTAGACTCAGATGAGGATTGAACTTCATCCTTTTGGAAAACACCATTAGCCGATAACAGATATAAAAATCTGGGTTTGTCAAATGCTTTTGTAAAAAGATCGGCTTTTTGGTGATCGGTGTGAATTTTCACTACATCGATTAATTTCTTTTCAAAACAATCACGTATGAAGTGATATTTTATGTCGATGTGTTTGGTTTTGGAGTGCTGAACATGATTTTTAGTGACAGCTATGGCAGCAGTATTATCAACATATATAGGAGTGTTAGAAAAATGTAACCCATAGTCCCTGAGTTGCTGTTGAATCCAGATGATTTGAGAACAGCAACTAGCAGCAGCAATATATTCAGCTTCACAGGTTGAAGTAGACACCGACGTCTGCTTCTTGCACTGCCAGGTGACTAATCGGTTTCCAAAGAACTGACATCCTGCAGATTTGAAATCTCTTTTGCATCCACCATAATCTGAATCACTATATGCGGTAAGCTCAAAGTTTATCATTAGGGTACCATAAGCCAAGTTCTGGTGTACCCTTCAGATAACGCATAATCCTTTTGACAGCAATGAGATGAGATACTCTTGGTTTTGATTGATAGCGTGCACACAAGAAAGTAGCGAACATGATATCTGGCCGAGAAGCAGTAAGATACATAAGAGATCCGATCATTCCTCGGTACAGAGTGGCATAAATTAACTCCCCCTTTTCATCTGGTGTAATCCCATGATTAATCGCCAGTGGGGTACCAGCAGACTTTGCATCAGACATACTGAACCGGCTCAGAATGTCACCAACGTATATGGTTTGATGAATGAAAATCCCTGCCTCAGACTGATCCACCCGCAAACCCAAGAAAAAATTCATCTCTCCCATAGAACTCATTTCAAATTTTTCTTTCATAACCTTCTCGAATTCCTTGCACAGACTATCATTTGTGGAACCAAAGATTATGTCGTCCACATACACTTGCACAAAGAGCAAATCACTGTCCTTCTCTCGGATGAATAGTGTGCAGTCAATGACACCTCTTCTGAACCCGTTGTTCAGAAGGTGAGTAGAAAGTGTCTCATACCATGCTCGCGGAGCTTGATGCAATCCATATAAGGCCTTGTCTAGCTTGTAGACTTGGTCACGATGCAATGGATCCTCAAACCCGGGAGGTTGACTGACATACACTGTTTCACTGATCACACCATGAAGGAACGCACTCTTGACATCCATTTGATAAACCTTAAACTTCTTAAAGGATGCATAAGCCAAGAAGATACGAATGGCTTCGAGTCGAGCAACCGGAGCAAACACCTCATTGTAGTCCAACCCTTCTATCTATCTAAATCCTTGAACCACCAGACGTGCCTTGTTTCGCACTATGATCTCGTGATCATCTTTCTTGCAACGAAGAACCCATCGAGTGCCAATGAATTTTGCACCTTTGGGTCTGTCAACCAATTGCCAGACACCTAACTTTTTGAACTGCAAAAGTTCTTCTTGCATTGCATCAACCCATGACTCTTCCTTGAGAGCTTCAGTGACAGTACGCGGTTCAACTTGGGAAATAAAACAGGAATGAGCACAAAAGCTTACATCTGCAAAATCAAGAATGTCAGCAAGACCGCCTGAAGAGATCTGATTTCGAGTCTTCACTCCATCCAAAGGACTCCGAATAATGTTATCTTGAGGATGAATACGATTAATTCTTCCAACAGGATGAGCTGGAACCTCAACCTCAGGATCTAATTTATTCAGATTCAAATCCTCAAGACCTGGTACAAGATTATCAACAACTGGTTCAGGAGCAGCCGGATGATTGTCATCTGTGTCTGAGCTGTCATCATTTATCTGTGTAGTAGGAAGAGATGCAGATGAAGGTTGAAAGGGTTCATCAGGTGCATTTTGTGCATCATACAGCATCTGAACAACAACATCTTCATCTGAATGCATGGGGGGCATATTGAATGAATCAAAGAGACTGGAATAATCAAACATCCAATCTGGCCCTTTTCCAGGTAGGGGCATTGAATATTTCTGAACGTCAACATGGTACCACTCCTCCACATTATGAGTTGAAATGTTGTAAACTCGTTTATTTGGAGTGCTATACCCAAGAAAGTACCCTTCTTCCACCTTCTCATTGAACTTGCCCTGCTCATGTTTCTTAAGCATAGTGCATGGTGCACCAAACGGTTCAAGATACTTAAGATTTGGCTTTCTGTTGTGGAGCAGCTCAAAGCAAGTCTTCCCATGTCTTTTCACAATTAGGACCCGGTTCAATGTATAGCAAGCATTTGCTACAGCTTCATTCCAGAACTGAACCGACAGAGAAGAATCAGCAAGCATGGTCCTAGCAGCCTCAATCAATGTCCTATTTTTGCGTTCAGCAACACCATTCATTTGAGGAACATATGGAGCACTAAATTGTTGCACAATGCCTCTTGCATTACAAAAATTCTCCTTGTGATTTTTGAACTCCGTTCCATTATCAGTTCGAAACTGACGAATCTTGAGCTTATAAAGTGATTCAAGTTTGATAACCAAAACTTGAATACAATCAAACGTTTCAGATTTCTCCTTCAAAAAGAAAACCCAAGAGTATCTGGAATACTCATCAGTGATGACAAGACAATATTGATCTCCAGCTATACTCTTCCGATTCACAGGACCAAATAAATCCATGTGGACAAGCTCCAGAGGAACATTGATTGAATGAAACTTTTTCAGCTTGTGAGACTGCTTAGATTGCTTTCCCTTTTTGCAAGATACACGGATATCAAACAGCTTAAAATTCTTCAAGCTAACTCCCTCAACCAGACTATTGTGAACCAAATGATTCATCTTGCGTAAACTCAAATGACCCATCCTCTTATGCCAAAGGATTGAATCTTTCTCAGTTGCCTTTGTCATAAAACATGAAGCTGTGGAGGATGTTGTTGAAGCTGTGGCCATGTTGAGAACGTACAAATCTTGCTTTCTTGGATCAGATATCAAAATCCAATCTTCAAGGATCTTAACACCTTGCTTAAGAATGTAACATTTTGACTCATCAAACAAAACCTTGTACTCTTTGTCACAAATTTGAGAAACTGACAGGAGGTTGTTTTCCAACTGTTTGACATATCTGACATTATCAAATGACACCTGTCCATTAGTAAGAATTCCCTCTCCTGTAATAAATCCGCCTTTGTCACCGGCAAAAGCAACATATCCACCTCGAACTGCATTCACATTGGTGAGCAGAGAAATATCACCAGTCATGTGTCTGGAAGCCCCACTATCAACGATCCAATTGCTGTTAACTCCAGCTTTTGGGGCAACCTGCACAATAACGAGACAATCATTTCACTTTGGGAACCCAAGCCTTTACAGTCTTGGGTTGACCCATAGAGTCTCGGATCCATGCATCAATCCATTTTCCATCAGGAAGAGATTTATCTGAGATAGGTGGAACAGAATCCTCAGATGATTTAACTTTCCAAATTGAATTTTTATCAAAAGAGGTTTTCAGATAAATGGATGATGATTTTGCTTGGTTAACTTTAAGCACAGAAGGAACATTCAAAGTTTCCAGTTTTCCTTTACCCTTGTCTGAAGTTTTAATCTGAACTGGTTGTTTGGGCTTTGTTTGAACAGGCTTAGGTACAAATTTTACCAGTTTTGGTAAAGCAGAATTTAATTTTCTGAAAGAAACAGCCTTTGGCCTGATCAAACGAGGGCAAAATCTCACAATGTGCCCAGACTCACCACATTCAAAACAAACTTTGTCACCCTTTTTATGAAAATGTTTTAAATCAGAAAATGGTTTTCTATTTGATTTAAAAGCATTTGTTTTCTGACTATTTGGATCAAAACCCAAACCCTTCGTCCCTTTGTTACCAACAAAAGCTGATTTGGTATGTGAAGCTTTAACAAAGCATAATTCTTTGTAAATCTTTGAGTTGCAGATTGGGTCACCTTTTATGACAACAGGGGTTTGATTCCGAGTGGTACTATACTTAGGTGAATAATCTAATTCATCCTCGGAATCGAAGACCCAATCTTCAACAGCTCCATCCACCCGAGATCCCTCAGTCTTTGATAAACTCTGATTTGTACTCAGACCAACTGGATCTATTACTAACGGAGTAGTAACTTGAAAATCCTTACCATCTTTGTCATTTGGTGTATTGACAAAGGCATTGAGGATTGGTGGAGGACAATTTTGATAGTTAACCTTTTCCTTCCCCTGTTGATCAGTACTCCTAACGATCATGTGCTCAATTATATAAGATGAGCTTTCATAGCTCTTGAGCTTCTGTCCTAGAGTCTCATAGTCACATTTGACTATTGCTTACTTCTTCTTGATCTCATTGATGGTGTTGAGATAAGAAGTTATAGCATCTTGCTTGTTCAGAACGGCGATCTCAGCCACATGCAATTGTCTGTTTAAAAGATCAATTTTAACTTGAAAATCTTTTTCATTAGATTTTAAAATTTTGTTTGCTTCAATGCACAAGTCGAGATCATTCAACAAGTCACTGTTATGCTTCTGATAAGCAAGAACCATACTTCTAAGGTCAACACAATTAAAACATTCAGAATGGGAATATGAACAGTCAGTGTATACCTGCTCAGATTCTGAAGAAGCAGAAGAGTTTACCATCAAGGCAAATTGAGTAGAGGAGTCATCAGCTTCAACATCAGAATCTTGAGTGTCTGAATCTGTCATACTATCTGATTCTGAACTTGAGACTTTATCATCATTCACCATTGAGTCTTCCAGAATGCTTTCCTCACCTTGATCTTCAGATTGTTGAATTTCAGCCATACATGCTTTATCTTGTTCTTCTTTATCAGCATTGAATCTGAAATCCTAGTTCACCCATTCATCCTGTTGAACCATTAAAGCTTTACTTGCAGAGGATGAAGATCCAGCTTGAGAAGGAGAATCAATGGGGACTAATCTCCTTTCTGGATTGGAAGTAGAGGATTTCTGATGCTGGAATGGATTCTTGTTGCCTGCTTTCTTCGGCTGTTTGCATTGTCTGGCAAAATGTCCCTTCTCTCCACAATTGTAGCATGTCACCAATGCCATATCAAATCCAAACTTAGACTCCTTGTTTAAATTGATATCCTTCCCAGTCCTCTTGACAAACTCCTTAGCTCTCCTAACCGCACTTGCCAACGCCCACATAATGTCAATTCGTTCCATGTCATCAGGATCTATCTGAGAATAGTCATCATTGGTCAAATAAGGATTGCCGATCTGACCAACAACTAATCCATCATATGAGCTAACCAATGTAGACAAAAGACCCATATGCTCTTTTTGCAATCTCCACAGTGACCTTGTCGAAATTTTCTGTTTTCAGACTGGCGGTAGGCTGATGATGCTCTGTTTGTGAACTGGTTGAAGATGATTGACTGAAATTAATCTGAGCGGTAGATGGAGCCTCAGATGTCTTAGAAACAAAAGCAGTCTTCAGAGGAGCATGAGTAGTGGATTTATCTACTGTGGGAGTGGAATAGTATAAGGAGGGGTCCTGAACTTGAACAACTCTCTTGGCTTTCCATTTGTTTTCTATCTCCTGCTCTTTCAGCTTTTGGATGAAATCATTGATATCCATATGTGCCAACATCTTGTTCTGCTTGAGTACCATCAAGAATGACTCCCACTTTGGAGGTAGAGCATCTGCCAAACACTGAATTTTCTCCTGAGTTGTAGTCTTGACCTCATGGTTGAATAACTCGCTCAAAAGATGATAAAACCTAGCAATCAACTCATCCAGTGACTCATTTCCCACATACATAAAGCTATTGAATTCTTTTCTCAATGCTTTTGACTTAATGCTCTTTAAAGCATCATTCCCCTCATATCTTTGTTGCAAAGCATCCCATAGGTACTTGGAAGATGTAAACTGTCTAAACTGATGAAAGATATCAGTAGCAATAGACTGTGACAAAATAGCATAAGCTTTCTTCTTATAGTCATACAGCTTCCTTTGAGGCTCAATCATTCTCGTAATAAGCATAGGAGTACCATCTTCATTCAAACGCCTCAGATAACCTCCTTCTATCATCATCCATAGATTTGTATCCACTCCATTAATGTGAATCTCAAACCTATACTTCCAATGAGGATAATCGTCTAAGGTTAGTAACTTGGGAGCTTTATTGGAATTCCCTGTCTCATTCTTTGTCAACAGTAGAGTTTGAATACGATGGTTTTGGTTTGCCATGAGTGCTAAATCCTCCACTTAATCAGAAATGACAAAATTCAACACTTAGAAAAATTTCAGAAAAATTTCCGAATGAGATGATTTGGGCGAATGTCGGGGACCGAAAGAACTAAAACTGGCGAATGAAGGCTGAGTATGACACCTGGCGAATGAGAAGATCGAATGAACCTATTCGGCGAATGACTGATCGAATAAGGTCTTTCGCCGAATGAGATTGGAGTATGAGGCTATTCGCCGAATGAGAGGAGCGAAGGAGCTATTCGGCGAATGAGGCCTATTCGGCGAATGAAGGGTGATTCGGCTGAACCTATTCGGCCGCAATTGCCATTCGGGCGATCTGTGGTTTTCAGCAACGAAAATCGTGATAACTTGCGATTTTGACCAAATCTATGCACCAAATTTGGTACAGAAGTTCAAGACATGATAATCAACCAATTGGGAAAAGGTTTTGACAAACACACCACAAAAACCCACGGATTTTCAATGAAATAGTAACTTGGAAAGCAAGAAACTTAGGGTTTTTGACAGTTACGAAAATCAAGGTTTTGGAAACTTTAGATCTGATGATTTAGAGTGGAAATCGAGTAGAATCTAGAGCCAAAGCTCTGATACCACTTTGTAGGACCGATTGGGACCTCGGAAACAATCCGAATCCAATGTAAATCTACCGGACAGCCTCTAGAATAGTGCGGAATCCTATTCCAGGGTTTTCCAATCGAAATCAACAGGAACCGTGGTGATCCGAAGGTGTAGGAATGACTTGGAAGAAACAATAGAACACCATGGGTTGAGAATCGAACTTGGACGATCAATGGCCGCTCTAATCTCCTAGGGTTTGACTCTGAGATCACAGGGAAGAAGGAGGGCTCTGGAAAGTTAGTGTTGAAATGATTTGAACAAGTATATATATGATGTAGTCATTCGGCCGAATGAGTGGCCGAAGCAGTTCATTCTGCGAATGACCTTGCCCGAATGGGCTGTCAGTCGAATGAGTCATTCGGCGAATGACTCATTCTATCGCCAGCCATTCGCTAGGTCGTTCATTCGGCGAATGACTTCATTCTAGAGTCATTCGCCCGAACGTGTATTCTTCATACTCAACTATTAATTTAATCGAATCAACAAATCATATAATCAATAATAAACATTAAGAATGATATATAAAGACAACTTCCATTAATAACTTGAACTTTACATGATTTGAGTTATAAAACAGAACCAGGGAAATTACATGTATCAACAAAAATATTGATGGAAGAAGGCTAAAAATAGGAAAACCGGATCTGGATCCGACCAAAGGGGTTCGAACCCGGGTCTCGGACGCCCAAGGGAAATGGTTTACCACTCGGCTGGCCATACAATTGTTGTTTGATTCGGTTTTGAGTAAACACTATACAGTTCTACAAATTAGCCCCAAAACTCTATGAACCCTAACTTGGGTCTTCATTCAATTCGTTCTATACAAGAATTAATCGAACTGAAAACCATGGAGCTTTTGATATACTGATAAAACCGAGTACAATGAGACTGAAACCTACTTGGATTGATTAGGAATCAAAGAAGTTCGAGTAGGATGAAGCTCTCGGTCAAGTCCTTGAATCGAATCCGAATTCATAATGCTTGTAGATGTGTGCAGATGGTTTCACAAGGATCAGAGGTTGGTTTAGGATGCTGTTGATTTAGCTTTAATAATGATTTCGTGTGGGTTCCATTTTGGGTTTTTGTTTGGTTTTTATGAATATCAAATCCCACGACTTTGAATTGATTTTGTTGATTTAATTGTTTGATATGTATCTCGCACTCGTTTCATTCCCAAATCCATTCCTAATTTGATAAAAAACTAGTGGATGAGCTGGGGAGTTGATATGGGTCGCGACTGGGTCAGTGGGGCGGCTGGTTTGGATCTGGTCGACAAAGAAAGGAAAAAGGGGGGAAGGGTGTTAGGGATTTTACATATCAGCCCCTCAAGTTTCTTATCATTTAATTCCCTCTTTTAAATTCCTTTACACTAACAAAGCATTTTATAAAAATTCAATTTCAGCCCCTTTAATTTTCTATTTCTAAGTTATAGTTTAAAAATTCATTATTATTATTATTATTATTATTATTATTATTATATATTTATATATAATAATATTTATATATTTTGTTTTATATATCTATATATGTATATATATACCTATATTCTTTTTATAATAAATCTTATATGTATTATACAAAATAACGTGTGTGTGTGTATATATATATATATATCACTGTTGCAAAAGTCGGCCTCCAACGCCGAGTACTCGCTTCAAGGAGTTGGAATACAAAATAATGGTTTTTCAATACGAAAAATTTTTGCCGACTCAGGTCACCGAAATGAAAAATGGTACGCGAAATCGAGTCCGGAATGCGAAATCGATTCAAAATATGTCCTTTTTACCCAAAACGGATTATCGGATTACGAACCGGAGCGCGAAACGCATTTCAGAACGCAAAACATACAAAATTTGGGTTTGTGCCGGAATATTCCTTTTGGCCGAATATTCACCGGAATATTCCACTGGCGGTGACCCTCTCCGGAATTTTTGCCGATATTTGGCCGGAGTTCAGCGGTGGCGGTGCGGCGGCGGTGGCTCATTGGTCGGCGGCGGCGGCTCGGTGGCCTGGCTGGTGGCATGGGCCTTGGCCTCTGGGTCGTGACTCAGTTTTGCTCGGCAATGGCCGAGGTTGGCCGATGGTTCTCTAAAACACGCCTGGTCGCGATCGGCTTTACCCGGGAATGTGGCCACTCTGGGGGCGCGCCCTGTGTCACGCGGGGCCACGCCCGACCATGTTGGGGCCATCAGTGTGCCAGACATATTTTTTATGTGCCAAACTCGACTTTTTTGTACTTTTTCCGAGCCAAAATTTCCAGATCCTAGTTTTTAACATATATCTAGTTTTAGGTAAAGAAAAATTCCAATTTTGACGACTTTGAAAAATCCGGGTTTTGAACAAATACCCTTTCAATGGGTTTTTGAATTCTGATGATTTTCAAGCTTTACCAATCATTCAAACATGTTTTTTTAAGTCATATGAAGCTATTAGAATCAAGTATTGAGTTTGAAACTATTTGGTGAAGGATTAGCTTGAAAAATCACCAAAAATCCTACTTTGGAAGCTTGATTCTTGGTTTCTCTTGTTCTTAAACTTTGATACCACTTGGAATTGATTAGAATTGATGTTGGAGTCGTGTTTAAGGTTCCAGAAGTTGTGTAGGAGCTCCTGGTCGAGTTTGATGGTTTAGGGGAAGGAAGAATGTGGTAGAAAAGTTGACCAAAGTCAACTTTTGGCATTATATGATCCTTTAAATTGTTTTCCAAGTTTGGCCTATTATTTTATTTATAATTATCTGATTTTAATCAGATAGGATATGATACAAATGCCACAATAGGATAGGGATGAAACTAAATCAAGGGTTTGCTTGATTTTGCCGTTTTCGCAATTGTTTGTTCGGCTTTTCGCGTATAATTTCAGGAATTGCTAATAACGATCAATTATCATTGTTATTCTTCCAGTTAAATCCCATTATGATTATAATGTTATTAGGAAGTTCGAGTTGTCATGAATTTGCGAATTACGCATGCCGAATTGTCTTTTTGCAGATTTTCGCAATTTGACTTATCGAACTTGGGGATTCTTTGATTTCGTTACGTTATCACTTATTTCAATTTTAATTCATCATATAATTTAGTTTCGGACCCTTGAATTTGGTTTTTGGTCATTATTATAGAAATTTCGCGAAATTAGGCAATTATGCGTAATGTCATTTGTGATTTGTTTCATCCTGTAATTTCCTTACATATATACACAGATTCACATATACACACATATTCCATCATGGTTTAATTAATTAAAATGTTAATTCATGAATTTAGGAAATTGCCTTTTAGTAAAGAACGAAATCTCAAAAAAACTCTCCTCCACAGTCTCGTACCTCGAGGTTCCAACCTTTTGAGAAAAGGTCACACTCTCGGTCCTATGAAACACATAGACCATATAGTCGTACCCCCTATTCGCCTAAGGCCCAAGAATATGATAAAGATAAGATGTAGTTGACAGCGCTAAAAAATTCTCCTAAAGAGATCCTGGCTACAGAGGAAGCATGTTTCAGGCCACCCAAGCCATTATCAAAGGCTACGGCTGAGAAGAATCCAACAAATTTTATGACTTTCATGCTGAAACTGGCCATCAAAAAAATTATTGTTTCTAGCTTATGAACGTATAGAAGCAGTAGTTAAATTAGGAGAGTTGGCTCACCTGGTGAAAGACACTAAAGGGAAGAAAGTGTCCGGAGACAATAGCGACACAAGCAAATATAAAGGGAAGAAAGTGGAAATATTAATGGTAGCACAATCAGACACCGCTAAGGTAAAGTATGAAGAAGTTTTGAAACCATGGATGCATGTGAAGATCGATTTCCCGCCAGTGCCAACAGCTACAAAAACACCTGTACCAGTCCTTTTCAGTGCCAAAGTAGATGGGCAAGATGTCCACCGAGTTTACTAGGATGGAGGAAGCACTGTGGAACTCATGTATGAACACTTTTTCCTATAGTTAGATAAGGAAACAAAGAAGCAGATAAAACCACATTAGACATATTTAGTTGGATTCTCTGGGTAAAAGGTCACTCCTTTGGGAATAATCACTTTGTCAATGACCCTCGAAAAAAGGAAATGTAAAAGAACAAAGCACATCACATTCCTGGTTGTTCGGTCACCATTCATATACATCATTATGGGACGCCTAGACATTAGTGCTTTTGGAGCTATTGTGTCCACGGCCCATGCAATGATCAAGTTCCCAACAAAAGCTGGGGTTTGCACCATCATGTTCAATACGGAGCAGATGTTCGTAGTCCAAATCAACCAGGAAGCCATACCAAGCCAAGGGTTTAGAATCAATGCCAAGCATCCAGACTAACTAATCTATATTGGTCCAGACTTAACAACGCAAGGACGACAAGACCTTGCTAAGCTTCTTCATCAAAGCCATTATGTCTTTGAATGTATGCCAACTGACATGATAGGAGTGCCCTGGTACATCTTTGAACACTTGCTAATTATTAATTTGCAGGCACACCTGGTAGTTCAGAAGTAGAGTGGAATAGCAGTAGATCATAGCAAAGCTTTTTGCAGTGAATTCGACAAGCTAGTCAATGCTAGCATAGTACATGAAGTACACTACCACACATGGGTAGCCAACCGAGAAATGGTCAAGAAATCACATGGCAGTTCGCGTATGTGTGTCGATTTTTAGAATCTTAACAAAGCTTGTCCCAAAGACTTTTATCCTTCACCTGAAATTGATCTAAAACTGGACTCTCTGGAAGGTTACAATTTTAAATGTTTTTTAGATGCTTACAAAGGTTATCACCACGTGCAGATGTGTAGAAAAGATGAAGAAAAAACTTCCTTTCATACACCAAAAGGCATCTTTTGCTATACTAAAATGCCTTTTCGGTTGAAAAATGCAGAGGCCACATGTCATCGCCTGATTGACAAAGCGTTCGGACAACAACTGGGTCGTAACATGGAGGCTTATGTTGACAACCTAGTCATCAAAAGCAACAGCGAGGAGGCCACGAAAAAACACATTCGGTTAACATTTGACAACTTGAGGGAGATTAACATGAAGCTCAACCTCGGAAAGTGTTCTTTCGGATTCATCGACGGAAAATTTCTGGGTCACATCGTTAGCAAACAAGAGATCAAAGCCAATCCAGACAAGGTCAAGGCAATTCAGCAAATGGCTTTACAACGAAGTCGTCGAGACGTGTAAAGTCTCAATGGAAAGCTCGGAGCATTGCATCGTTTTCTTTCAAAACTAACTGAAAACTCTTTGCAATTTTTTAAATCCTTAAAAGGTTCTGCTAAACACTATGTATGGAATGATGAAGCATAACAAGCTTTCCAGCAAATGAAGAACTACATTGCCGAGTAACCATCTCTCATTGCTCCCCGACGAGATAAGAACTTTGACTTTACATGGATGTCAGGAATGAGACCATTGGTTCTATGCTAATAGCCGAATGCCATGATCGACAGGAGGCAGTGTATTTTGTTAGCAAAGTCTAGAAAGAGGCAGAATTTAAATACCCACCTCTGTAGAACACAATACTAGCAGTGGTATACAGAGCACGAAGTTTGCGCTGATACTTTCAAGCCTATCCCGTCATGGTGATGACTAATCAACCCTTGCGGTGTCCTGGCTAAATCGGAAAATTCCGGACGACTGGCCCAATGGGCAGAAGAATGACCACTCACGGGTGGCCATCAAAGGGCAAGTCCTGGCATATTTTCTAATGGAAGGGGCCACACCTAAGTCCCCAAAAGTATACGAAATTGAAGAAAAAGAAAGATTCACGCATTGGCGTTTGTTTACAGATGGAGCTTCTAGCGTGGAAGGCTCCGGAGCGGGTCTGTTGCTCACAAGTCCTCATGGGCTAAAACTCACTTATGCTATTCGACTGAGCTTCCCATGCACCAACAACGAAGCCGAGTACAAAGCTTTACTTGCTGGACTTCGTCTCCTATTACGCATGCATGTTACTCATATACAGGTCCACATGGACTCCTTAGTCATTGCTAACCAGGTTATCGGAAGCTATGAAACTAAAGAAGAAACAATGAAGGCGTACGTATGGCAGGCTAAACAGCTGAAAGAAATTTTTTCAGAGTGCTCCTTGGTACAAGTATCGCACAGTCAGAAGAAGAAAGTGGATGCCCTAAGTAAGCTAGATTTTTTAGTATTTTCCCATTTAACAAAGAAAGTTTTAGTCAAGGTACTTCACGCGCGTTCTATAGATTTGAAGAATCGATCGAAATTCTACGATTCGATTATAAACGTGCAGAATCCGTTCATAACTAGATTTGGATCACCAAGAACATTGTAATATATCATAAATTTGCCTTCCTCATTAACATTCAAGTGTATACAATGAATCAAACGTGAAATACAATACACTTCAATACAAGAAACACACTAAGATGAAGAGAATCTTGAGAGAGAATGTTGCTTTGTGTATGTTGAATTATAAGCTCCAAGCTTCCAAGTCTATTGAAATGAACTAGCAACACCATATATATAGGTTTCTAGACCATAGGTTTGGCTCATAGGTTTGCCTCTAGGTTTGCCTCATATATGAACTATCAATTTACACGAACCTATGATAAGGTTCGTGAAGCTTATGCTAGCCGAGCCTATTAACTATCAATAATAGCCAAACCTAACATTTTAGGATCTCTATCCGAACCTTTTGACACTTGACTTTTCTAATCATATACAACAGACTATAATTTGATATACAACAAGCCTGGTTCACACAGTAAATGCAGCTTTCACACAGAAAATGAATCAACATACTCCCCCTTGAACCTTGATGTTGTATATGCTCAAACTTTGTGTGCATTCCCCTACAACCTTGTTATCTACATACTCCCCTTCAGTTGTAGCTGTTGTATCAAATGTTGTTGTGTAGACGGAATCAATCTCTTTGTTTCCAGTTGATTCTCTCTATCTTGATATCATACTCTCTGTCTACATCTTATGTCTTTCTTTTTCCAAGACTCACTTGCCGAGGACTGCAGTGACATCTTCAACACACAGACCTTCATATACCTGATCACCTGCATCAGTTGACACATTATCAACACTAAATCTCTTGCTTCACATGTGATCATACTACATTCCTCATCACAATTCCAATTTCTCTTTGTCACTTATTAACAGTTAATCAATTATAGTGTTTACAAAGAATTCGTAAGTCACATCGGATAGTCTAAAAGAAAATAGAAGAAATTTTTTTTTATGAATTTTTCAATGATTTGAATAAACTTCTCCTAAAGCTATGAATTGCAAAATTCTTATATCATAAAATCCTACAAAATTTGTATTCTAACTAAAAAAATTAAATATTTTTTTGATGAAAAGATCCAAACATGAGATCATATTGTAATCATACCTCAGCGTTACTTGTTGATTGTTAATGAGATTTATTTATTCGATGCACAAGCCTAGGACGATTGCCAGTATATGGGTCCACTTTAAATCTTACCACTTGTTGTGAATTTGGATTAATGAAAACCAATCACAAGACTTTGTGTTCCCCACTCACTTGAACACATCCCCGCTTTGTGAAACATCAACCAACAACGATGCCATTGTAAATTATAAGTTCAAATTCTTGCTTAGTTTAATCATGCAAAAATAAAACAGAATATCTTTTGTGAAATAAGAAAGGGTAAAATAAAACAGAATGTTCAAAATCCGGTAACAAGATTGATACTTCTGTATGCGCAGATGAAACCAGGATATTGAACCAAAAAATAAGTTAAGTTTAAAACCTAGCAATCAGATTGATACTTCTGTATACACATAGAATGCCCAGGTTTTAAACAAACCAAGAAAATAAAAGCGATGTCCAAAACATAGCAATCAGGTCGATACGTAAGTATACGCAGAGAATGTCCATGTTTTGAATGAAAATAAAAGAAAAATGAACTCATAATTTCTTTTGAAGAAGAAACACATGATCAAACAATTATATATGCTAATATAATTAGCAATAACTGAGGCAAATGACCACGCACTCAGGACAAAGATCGAACACTGTGTTCTAAGTAATGTGTCCCACAAAGAATGATTATGGCATTAGTCTACAGAAATCACAATTAAGTGAAAGACCTACCAACATATCATACTGAGTGCATTGTGATCACTTTATATTTGATCTTGTTTGATACAAGTAAGATTTAGAATGTTACAATGTACAATGTACAATGTACAATCATATCCCAAAGGTCGGATCAATTTCTTAATTTTCTAATTTTATATTGTTTTTGATTTTTTTTTAAAAATTTTTACTCCCCCTAAAATGCTAAAAATGAAAATCTTTTTGAATTTTATAATTTTATAAGTACATAGAAAAATCAAAATTACTGAAAAATTGACAACCGATATGATTTACCATCTTTGTGAAACATTATGTTCAATGTGACTTGTAAATATCAAGAAAATATGACAATGTAATTGCAAACCTGCCAAGTTCTCCAGAATAATATGACAGTTAAATAATTAAAACAATTTTACCAAATACACGTCATGAAGTTCCACTATCAATGTGCTCTCCTCCAATTGATAGGTCCTCTTGAAATCCTCCTGCACACACTCACAAACCATTAGATAGCTTTGAAACTTTGTTTGTTTTTGGTATCCATAACTGTTCTTTTCAAGTGTATTCTCAAGATAATACTCAACTTGAATCACCACATTGTTGTTAAAAACCAAATTAGACGTTACAAATTTTGAAAGTTTCAACTTTTCTTCATCCGAGGTTTTCACAAGTTCTTCCTTCTTTTGATTTGGCATTTTATGTTTTTAGGAATGAACTTTGAAATCTCTATGACACATGACTTTTCATTACTAACATGTCCTTTTAACTCCCACATATAAGGTCAATTAGCAATGATATGCCCCCCTTGTACCACACTCAAAACATATGCTCCTCTCCACAACCTAGGAGAATAGTTTTGCACAAACCTATGGTTTTGGTGATTTGTCACTAGTGAACCATAAACCAGTCTTTGATTCCTTGTTGAACCATTAAGAGTCAAATGTTACTTCTTACCACTTGACATGGAAGACTCAAAGTTCAAATTTTCACGTCTTGTGGGACTTTGTGAAATCTTGTCTTTGATCTAAGACTTTGAAATATCAAACTTTGATTCCACTTTATTTGATGCACATGATGATTTCACAATCCATTTTGATTGAATTTGACGTTTAGGTTTTGAACTTGAAAAACCATTTTGTTTTGAAAAAATCTTGTTTTTGTTCTTTGAAAACTTTTTAATTTCAACCAATGGGGTTATGAAAGAAACTTTCTTATTGGATGATGTTGCTAAGTTTGAAACACATGGTTTTACATCATCAAAGATATTATTGTGAGAATCATCATAATCCTTATGTACATCCATCAACCCACATCTGTACAATGTCTCCTCATCATATTCCTCTAAAGTACAATCTTCAATGATCGAAGGAATGTTATCATCAGTATAAATTGGAGACTTTCCCTTATTGAGAGTGTTATCTTTAGAAATTTCACTATTAATTTGTTTCTCAATTATAGGACTTGAAGAAATTATAGAATCATAATGATTCTCCAATTTGTGCATGATTTTGTCAAAATCTCTTTTTGCCTTGTCCATTCTGAGGTGAATATTATTGACTGCATTTGTCAGTTCAACATTTATTTTGCTCAGAATGTCCAGTTTTTGTTCAGAAACACTTTTGTTGACAATTGACTTTGACAAATCATCAATCAACTTTTCAACCTATAACTTCAATTCTGCAATATGTTTTGTAAAACATTTTTCATTTGATTTTAAAACCATGTATGCTTTATTGTAGTTTGATAAGTCACATTTCAAGTTTATGTTTTCTTCCTCCAAACTCCAAATTTGTCCCTCAAGATTTAAACATTTAGAGCATGAGAGTTTAGAAAAATTACCTGAATTTACCTCTTTATCTGAAATGATATGACAATGATCTTCACTAACGATGGTAGTTGTTTCAGACAAATCATCAGAGGCATCCTCATAAGCACTCTCATCCTCTGTTAACATCACTTCATCACTTGAAGTTTCATCCTTTGACTTCAACACATCATCTTCAGACTTTTCACATCTCACTTGTGATTTCAGAATCATCAAAAATGTGTGTGTCTTCAGTAACATTACATCTCTCATCTACAACTTCATTAACCTGTTTGCTATCTTCAGCCATTTCAGGTTCAATTGCTATATCAGATTCTAACACTGAAGAATTCTCACTCTTTTCTTCATCATTACTTTCCATCCTCAAATTCACACTTGTCTCAATACGATCTTCAATTTTCGGATCATGTTTTGCTTCTCCATCAACATATTCTTTCTCAGCACTCATAGTAGCCTTTAACATGTTTCTTTGTTCATCAATCCACGAGAAATCAACAATTTTCATAATCCATGTTCCAGTTCGCATTATCTCCAATTCCATTTTGTCAACCACATCTTTGAAGTTCATTAATTTGACATGATGAATGACTTCTGTTTCCTTCATTCTTTCAACAAAATCATTCCATCGATAAGGTAAGAATTGCGTAAACTTCTCAACGATTTGCCCATCAGTGATATCAAATTGAAAATATTTCAATTCTTGCATAAGTGGTAAAAGACGATCATAAGCATCATTGATCTTGTTTGCAACAAGATTGTTATATGCAAGTTCTAACAAACTCCACTTTGCACATGAATGTGGCATTTGTTCAAAATCAGTTTTTTTAATATCTTCAGAATGATCACCGAAAACAAGTCACACAATTATGTTTCTTAATTAAATTCAAACATTTGATCTTCATTTAGTTTTGATGTCCGAAAATTGTCATTCGATTTCAGACATGGTTTCTAGTATTTTTGGTATAATAACTTCCTGTAATTGTCATCCGCTTTAGTAATAAATGTTTCGAATTTGGATCACCAGTTCGGTTAATTATCCAAAGTCCAACACAAGTCCATTGTTAGCCAACCATTCCACGTTCCAGTTCTTGTATGTCATATTTAACTTTTATGTTCAGAACATCACAGTTTAACCTCTAAAAAAAACAGATCAAACCTTGTCTTAATGTCCGAATTAGGTCTTGAAACCTATCCCAAATGATCTGGAAGACCCAAAATAGGTAAACAAGGTTTACTTGAACTTTTAATAAGGTATCTTTCTCGCAAACCTTTTCGAATAAACCTATTGGGAGGTTCTCACAAACCTACCCATGAACCTATGGAGGTTCCCACGAACCTGGAGGTTCCCACGAACCTGGAGGTTCCCACATACCTATGGAGGTTCCCACGAACCTATTGGTCACGGACCTATAGAGGTTTGCACTCAGGTTCGTCTATTCGGTCGAACAGACCTGCAATTTCACTAAAATGGCTCTAGAATCTTCATTTTTTGGAGTTAGAAGGCGTATGAGTAGTCAAAATCTTCAATTTTTTCGAGTTGCATATTTCTATTGGATTAAAATTTGCAAAAATTTGATAATTCTTCGTAGATCTGCCTTTTTGTTGACAAAAACGTGAAGAACTTCAAGAAAAACTTCAAGGTGATGAAGGATTTGATTAAATTACATGAAATTGATGTCAAAATACTCGTAGAATCGAGCCTAACTCTCAGATACCATTTTAGATTTGAAGAATCGATCACGAAATTCTATGATTCTATTATATAAGTGCGGAATCTGTTCATAACTAGATATGGATCAACAAGAACATTGTAATATATCATAAATTTGCATTCCTCATTAACATTCAAGTGTATAAAATGAATCAAACGTGAAATACAATACACTTAAATACAAGAAACACACTAAGATGAAGAGAATCTTGAGAGAGAATGTTGCGTTGTATATGCTGAATTATAAGCTCCAAGCTTCCAAGTCTATTGAAATGAACTAGCAAAACCATATATATAGGTTTCTATACCATAGGTTTGGCTCATATGTTTGCCTCATATATGAACTATCAGTTTACCTGAACCTACGATAAGGTTCGTGAACCTTATGCTAGCCGAACCTATTAACTATCAATCATAGCCGAACCTAACCTAACCTTTTAGGATCTCTAGTCGAACCCTTTGACACCTGACTTTTCTAATCATATACAACAGACTATGATTTCATGTACAACAAGCCAGGTTCACACAGTAAATGCAGCTTTCACACAAAAAATGCATCAACACGTTCAACCCAAACTCTTCAGATTCATGATGTACAAGAAGAAGGGGATAGTTGGATGACACCTATCGATCTATGTTTACCTCACAGTAGGGACACTCCTTATTGATGAAGATGAAGCCAAGCGGATCAAACTTAAACCAAAAAACTACACAATAGAGCACGGGTTGTTCTTCAAAAAGTCTTACCTAGCACCGCTGCTCCGCTTTGTTGGTCCGGATCAGAGGAATTACTTGATTCTGGAAGTGCACGAACGAATTTGCGGCAACCATGCAGGTCCCCGAATGGTGGTACCCAAGATAATGAACATGGGCTTTTATTGGCCTACCATGTATAAATACGCTCTAGAAGAACTTCGAAAGTGTGAAGCTTGTCAGTTACATGCACCGGTGAGGAACACACCCAAGTATGACTTGGTTATTATCTCGGCTGCCTGGCCATTCCATAAGTGGGGCATGGAAATAGTTGGTCCTTTTCCCATTGGCAGAGGAGGTGTTAAATTCTTACTAGTAGCAGTTGACTATTTCACTAAATGGCCAGAAGTAAGACCACTTGCCTCCATCACGAGTAAACAGGTGATAAAGTTCTTTTGGGAAAGCGTTATTTGTCGTTTCGGCTTACTCGGGATAGTCATCACAGATAATGGTAAACAGTTTTAATCAGAACCTTTTAAGTCATGGTGCGCCGACCTACACATCCGACAAGTATTTACATAAGTGGGTCATCCGTAATCTAATGGGCAAGTCGAATGCATGAACCGAAGCATAGTGGATAGGTTGAAGGCACAGCTAGGCCGGCACGAAAAAAATTGGATAGACGAATTACCAAGTGTACTATGGACAATTCGGACAATGGAAAAAATAAGCCATCGTAGAACACCGTTTAGCTTTGTTTATGGCTCAGAGGCTGACATCCCAGCTGAAATAGGAGTCACTTCTCCAAGGAAACTCATGTTTTATGAAGACAACAATGATAACAAGTTATCCCTCAACCTAGATATGGTAACCAAAGAAAGGGAACAAGCCAGTGTCCGAGAAACACGATACAAGCAAAGCATGGGAAAATACATAATTCCAGGGTTAAACCAGAAGTGTTCAAACCTGGCGATTTGGTCATTCGAAAAAATGAGGCAAGTCGCAAGGAAGATGGAGGAAAAATGAGCCCCAAGTGGGAAGGACCCTATCAGGTGGTAGAAGCTCACAACTGTGGTTCTTACAATCTCAAAACCATGGAGGGAAAGTCAGTCCCTAGGCATTGGAACACTACGTTTCTATGTGTAAACAATCAAGTGATCATAGAATGTTTTCTTTTTGAAACCTTTTTTTGAGACATCATTCATTCTGTAAGGCTATACGCCATTATCTTGTATGAAAACATGTTAGATTGTTGTTTTCTATATGATTAACCAAATGTCAACCCGTTTGGCTCTATGACTGGCTCAACACAGCTATCATCTACATTAGCAAATCACTGAACGACGTGCGCATACATGTAAAACAAAAACAAAACTAAGAAAAGGGAGTAAAAACCACACTAAGATTAACAGTCGGTAAAGTCCACGGGATCCGACCTTGTCCTGCCTGTGCAGCAAAGGTGACCTCCTATTCTAATATTAGCTCCATGGGATCCGACATTGACCTACCCATGCAAGGTATACCAACAATCACAGATGTCCCAAAAAAGGACATCAACGACAGAAGCTAATTAGTCAACAAGGCTGATCACCTTGGCACGACTAAGGCAAAGTACAGACAAACATTGTCACAACTATAAAAACCATCTATTGGAGATGTATAGATAAACCAAAAGAACGCCCGACTTGGCTATCATTAAAACATACGTGCACATCACAAAAGACACCATAGCACAGTTACATTGTTTAGGAATAACAAAGTTTTCCTAACACCTTAAGCAAAATAACACAAACTAAACTACAAAAGTTTTTATTCAAAGACTTCAAACAATGCCTGACGAGCAACCAGGACCTATCCTTTGCTCACATCCTTACCAATATGTTCAGGTCTCTCCTTGACAATTGATTCGGGAGATTCCTATGCAGCAGCATGTGAAGTATCCACAGATTGGCCAACCCGAGTAGGGAACTGCGGAGGTAACATGGATGATGATGATGGGGTCATAACACACATCCGGCTCGTCCTTAGCTTACCTCCAATTGCCACAACATTTTCGAAATTGTGCGGCACCATTCCCTGCAAACTTGCAAGGGATAAAGCAGGATCCTGAGAAGTCAAATCTGGAAAAGGAATTTTGGTTCCTTCAAAGTTGTTCACTGCTTAATGAAGTTTAGATTTGGAATCTAGAGCATAATGAGGCACTGCTTCCATAGCACGACTAGCAGCTGCATACTTGTAACCTGGACGAATACCAGCATACATACCAAAAACATGGGAAGCCTTCTGAACTGCAGCAAGGGGTTCCAGGTATTCAAGGCTATGGTGCAGCGGATCAACCACTTGTTTAAAACCATGTACCACCAGTCCACCATCCATTCGCGATCCTTCTTCATCTCCTTAACATGAGCATTAAGAGCTTGATTTTATTGCAACAACTGATCAAGAGAGGCTTTCATCTTTCTCTCTTCAGCCTTAAAGGTCGTCCGCTCATCATTCAAAGAAGCACAGACCTCAACCAGTGCGGCCAAGCCCTTATCCACCTCCTCCTTGGTATCATTCATTAGCGCTTCTCAAACACGAACTTCCTTCTCCATCTCATCAACACGAGTCAGAAACTGTTTCTTTTCCTCTTGTAGGAGAAACACTTGTTTTTCCAACAAAGTTGCACGCTCATTCTCTTTGTTAAGTTTGTTTAGCAAAATGGTTGTCTTTTCCTTAGCCTTATCATGGCACCCAGAACAGTGGTTGAAACTTTCAGTGATGAAGGATCCTAGCTGAACCCAATTGGAAAGTAGCTCATCAGTTAGGACGGTGTTGCTCATTAAGGCTGTAGCTGCCTTTTGTCCAGGAGTTGGTAGGGTTGTCGCCAAATTACGGCAGACCCTGGGATCATTAAATACACCCCCATTACAGACCTCCCAAAGTGGTACACAAGGTTGAGCATAAAATCCTTATTCTAACTGAGCTACACCATGATCCGAGGATGCGCTAGTCTTTGCAGGGGACTTCACAATCGGATTGTCATTACGACCTTCCTCATCCTCCACAGGGGTGCCACTAGATGACAAGCTCTGCACATCACTATTCCCGGTCACCATCGGGGCCTTTCCCTTGGAGGATCGATTTTTCATCCTGTTAGAATGGGCAATGACATCCAACACCCCTTTGTCATGAATTGCCTTCTTCCTCTCTGGCACAGCCTCGGTATCATCAGCATCCACGGGCATCGGAGGGAAGTCACTCCTAATTACCCTAGCATCATGCAACACACTAGTATATCCTGCCCAGTAAACAAGTCCGAAGATGACTGGTCATGACATCTTCCTCACCTTCCGGGAGTGTCCGAGATGAGCTCTCAACCTGTTAATTGGTATCCAATTTCATCACATCCAAAAGTCCCATCTCTTCAAAACAGATTCAATAGACAATTGTTAAAAATTTGTCATTGATAACATGCATCGATCAACACAATTAATTAATTCGTAAATAAACAGTGAAAAGGACCTAGAAACAAGCGACCTACCAATTCCATGGTGGCGAAACACTAGTATTGAGCTAATTAACAACCATTTCCCACTCAACCCGGCTAGGACAAGCACCTCCTTAGGGAACATGCGTATATGCGTCTTATTAGCCACCAACAACTTATAATGAGCAAAATTCACTATAGGATCGCGCAACTCCAACTCTAATAGTGGATCTTTTGGATTGCGAAAGAAAGCAGGAAAAGGCAAAATAGCAGCAGAAACCTAGAAAAAACCGGTTTTTCGAATATTTCACAGTAAATTTGGAAGGAAAAATGAATTGATCGGTAGGATCTTTGTGACATTGTATAGTCAACAAGTCCCCATTTTTTGCAAGGTGATAGAAACATCAAAACAGAGCAACAGTAGGGGTCGCTCCGACAGCCTTACAAGCCATTTCGAAATGAGTGATGTTACTAAATCCATAAGGTGCAAGATGACAAGGATTTAGTCGGTAATACTCGAGAACCTTTATACAAAAGGTCGCCACTCCGATGTAATGTCATACAAAGCGCAGAATTCCTGGAATTCCTTTTTCGACAATTACGAACAACGATCTCTCATATCACACGGATTCATCATATTGAAGATACAGAAACAAAAGAAGAAGCGGATACCAATCACTAACCTGCAACAATGAACGATACCATGAAGAAGCGATGATGGAAACTCGTTTGAAGCAATCAACGGTTACAGGAGATGAGTAATTGATGGTATGGATAACTCTTTTAATGGGAAAAGACGAAAACCGGCTGACAAGACGTGGCGGTTCCCATATGCTTTTCTCGAGGCGCATTTCCCCGTGATCGATGTCGAAGTACCAATCAAAAACAAGAGTTTTCACTCAAGTCCTACTACCCAATTTAGCTAGGGAATTCGGGTATCATTCCATGAGAAGTCAAGTGGAAACTACTTTCAACACAAATTATCTAACTACTTGCAATTGAAAAGTAAACTTTAAAAGGTTGAGTTTAGGTTTGAATTAGAAAACAATTAACATGAATTAAAAAACAAACGAATTAAAACAAAAGATTTGTATACAATAGATGGAAAAGGTGATAACTTCGGATTTTATGTTAAACAAATAGCTAAGTATACTTTGAATTGTCAATTGGAAACCACATAGACATAGCTTATGCTTGATTTGAGCTACACCTTTGATTTGAAAACCAATTAATGACCTTATTGACAACCAGTAGCTAGACCGATATTGTTAATTTATTGATTTCACAAAACCGATGATTATTAGGGATTTGAAAACCCAATTTCAACAATTACCAATTCACTCAAACTATGAATGTGTAAAAAGTAACAAACTTGAAATTGAAATTGCAAAGTAACCTACAAATCGTTATGGTTTCACAATCAAATACTAATAGAAAAGTAAATCAATGAAAAACTAATCTAATACCAATGTTTAACAATCCAAAATAAACCTTAACTATTAAACCTAACTCTCCAAACGGAGACTATCACGAGAAACTTAGCCGGACATCTCAAAGCTTGAATATTCGATCTTCATGTGTAATTGGATGATGGAATCTAGATATTGTTGTTTGGATTGATGTTTCAGGGCTCTAGAATGCTCCAAATTGTCCAAAAACTTGCCCCCAAGCTGTGATATGTGACTAGGGTTGATTTGGCTCTTAAATACCCCAAAAATCGCATAATTAGGTGTTATCTGGAAGCACCTGGCGTAACTTACGCCCATGGTCATTCCTTGCGCCTCCTACTCTCTGTTTTACGCTTCTAGTTATGGTGCAAAGGTACCTGGCGTAACTTACGCCCCCTGGCTGTAACTTACGCCTAGGGTAACCAAAATTGGGTATTTTCACCATCCATTGCATCCATTCTTAGTTCCTAATGCACGGTTTCCTTCCAAGACTTCCATATTGCTTCCTTTTACATGCATTATTCCAAAGAACCAAAGTAGCTCCATTTTTAATGAATAATCACATCAAAACATACAATAACATGCAATTAACCACTTTGTAATCATGCCCAAACCTATGGTCATCACATCCCCACACTTAACCTTTTGCTTGTCCTTAAGCAAACTTTCTGAACATCGCTAACCTTTTCTACAACACACTCTTGCAATATCTATCAAGTTATAGATTAGGGTCCCCAAAACACACTCATTCCATAGACTGACACAATCGATATTGACATGCTGACAAATGTAAGTTGCAGTGTTAGCAAAAACAAGATTTTCCTAACCAAAAATACATGCTTTAAAACTCTTACATATAAACTTTTCGGCTTTTTGGCTCTGGCTATGGGAAGGGTATTGGATATTTAGTGGGTAATAGGATGAAGGATCCAACTAAAACACTTAAACCAATGACATTTGTATTACTACAATACATTGTCTTTATTCCCTCATGACTTTTATTTTCCTTCTTTTTTTGAAGTTGGATTCTTATCACACTTTCATAAGATTAACATCATGCTCGGCTACATGGTTGAACAAACGGAGCTTTTTGTACAAAACATGGGCTCAAGAGCGGCTAACTAGGGGGATTGGACATATTTATAAAGGGTTAACGAGGAAAAATTGGTGTAATCCTAGTGCCTTCTCATTTTAGTGCACTTATTCACTTAAGGTTTCAGCATGTATCAAAACACACAAGTTCTATCACAATCCTCACCTACCGGTCACCCTCAACAAATGAAATTCATCTCACATATATTACACTCTAAGGCCCAAAATCTTGCACATATATATGGAGGAATCAGGTTACCGACATGCAACATATGAAATTACCCTAAAGCATAATATTCCTAATTAGGCATTTTTTTTAATTTTTCCAAAAATTAATTTTCAACAATACTTTCATGAAACTTAAAGGAACAACCATGTTTGAAACCTTTATCCTTTCCTTAATAGATATCCATTAAAGCACTGCAAATTAGGTTTTTATGTTTAATCTGGTTAGATTACGAGGACACTTTTGAAAATTTTTTGAAGATTTTGAAGATATGTGATATGTGAAACCTTCCTTTGAAACCATTCCCCTCCCCTGCAACGGCGCCAAAATTTGATCGATGTCGAAGTATCAATCAAAAATAAGAGTTTTCACTCAAGTCCTATTACCCAAGTTAGCAAGAGAAGTCGGGTATTGATCCACGAAAAGTCAAATGGAAACTACTTTTGCAAAAAAATTAATTAACTATTTGCAATTGAAAAGTAAACTTGAAAAGGTTGAGTTTAGGTTTGAGTTAAAAGAAACAATTAACTTGAACTAAAAAAAACGAATTAAAACAAAAGATTTGTATACAATAGATGGAAAAGGTGATCACTCCGGATTTCAAATTAATCAAATAGCTAAGTATACTTTGAATTATTAATTGGAAACCACATAGACATAGCTTATGCTTGAATTGATCTACACCTATAATTTGAAAACAAATTAATGACCTTATTGACAACTGGTAGCTATACCGATGTTGTTGATACGGTTGATTATTGATTTCACAAAACCGAAGATTATTAGGGCTTTGAAAACCCAATTTCAGTAATTACCGATCCACTCAAACTATGAATGAATAAAAAGTAACAAACTTGAAATTGAAATTGCAAAGTAACCTACAAATCATTATGGTTTCACAATCAAACACTACTAGAAAAGTAAATCAATGAAAAACTAATCTAATACCAATGTTTAACAATCCAAAATAAACCTTAACTATTAAACATAATTCTCCATCCGGAGACGATCACGAGAAACTTAGCCGAACATCTCAAAGCTTGAATCTTCGATCTTCATGTGTAATTGCATGATGGAATCTTGATCTTGATGTTTGGATTTATGTTTCGGGTCTCTAGAATGCTCCAAAATGCTTCAAAGTCATCCAAAAACTTGGTGTCCAAAAAGTTGGATTCTCATCACACTTTTCATAAGATTAACTTTCATGCTCGGCTACTTGGTTCAATGTCACAACCCGAGCCGGCGGGCTGGATCGACTTTCCCCTAGGGCGGAATGTTCTCGGGGCGCGATATCGTTCTTATAATCGAAATGATCAGATTGTTTACATGGCACATGATGTGTAACAGAGAAATGCTAATATGTCATGGATATAGAAGTACAAAGTTAAATTACATTATCATGTTCATAATTTAACTAAGCAAATCTACCCAAAGGAATCATAGAGTTTTCTATCTTGTATCTGCACAAGATTTACAAAAGATGATTCACAGTTATGTCATTCAAAATATGCACGACGCAAAATAAGCTAGGTCTTCTAAAAGGACTCTAGCTTACGTCCTGATGCTTGATGTTTAACATGTTCATCACCTGAGAAAACATGCATTTAAACAAAGTCAACATTAGGTTGGTGAGTTCATAAGTTTAGTAATTGAAAGCAATTGATTTATTGTCATTCATGTTCACAATGTTATACACACACAAGTCTTATTGATAAATGTTTCCTTTGTCTCATACAATGCCCTCTCCATAGTGATAATTGCAAATAGTTTTTCCTCCAATCAACCATGCTTATATATAGGGCTTACATAGGGGAACAAGCCCCAGCCGACATCCCATCACGTGCTTAACAGAATTACACACCACTTGCAATACAACTATGAATACCCATTTCTATCTCACATGTGTTCATCCCATTTGATATTCACCCATAAATTGTGTTCATCACCCGTAGTGTTATGTGTATTGAATAAAAGAGTAAGAGGGAATTTAGTTATCAAAATTGAAGTAATGATAAACCCTTAGTGTTTTAAGGAGTATAGATTAATTAAATCTTATCCTTATTAGTTTTCTCTCCATTGTAGAATTAACTTTAATTCACTTCCCATAATAGAAATGTCAGTGAATTCTTTTATGTTGTTCCCAATCTTGAATGTATAGAGCCTAAATGGGATCCATTGTGATCCTCACGTAATCAGACCACAATGCGTCCAATTTACCTCAATCCGATTTTTGATCTCAGTGCCTTCAACGAAACTATTACCAGTATTATGACATAAGAGAAAGTCAATTCCTCAGTCTACCAGTTAATAGAATAGAAGGAATAATTACCATTACTTTCTGTAGATTAATATCACCATGTGTCGTTTACCAAACCTGACTGATGCAGCCCCATTACCGGTCATACGATACCAGCCAATGATGAAAATACGATCAATGTACTGGCCTCACTTGCCGGCTGTTTGTAAAAGCTATGGTACTACTACGCTATCGTCGGTTCAGTCGCACTAAATTAAATGGTAAATGATTTGCGGATGAGGGACTTACAACTGGACATGATCTCATGAATTCATGATTGTTTTGATATAATAAAAACATTCTTGATAGTAATTAATGATTTTGTTCTCAAATGTTGTTGTCTCAATGTTACCTGTTCTCAGTGTTATGTGTTCTCGTAGTTTTAACAAAGTGTTATAAGAACTACTCTTAGTACGTATTGTTAGTATATGTGGTGAATGATATCATCATCATGAAAGTATGTTATCAAGAATATCATTCTTGTTGTTACTTGTAATTGTCTCATGCCATCTCATTGTTATCTCATTGTAAATAACAAAGTGTTATAAGATCAATTCTTATTTCACTTGGGTTATTTATAAGTTTGGATGCCTTCATGAAATATTTTTATTGTGAAGCATCCTTGATTGTCATTGTTGTTAATGCACACAAAAGCATACACATTGATTTTGAAAAATTATGATAATACAGATAATATCTTTATTATCTCAATCCCATGATGGTTGAATAATGTACTAAAACCTTTAATAAATAAAGGAGTTAGCATGTTTATCAGCCCCGTATTGAAAATCAAAAAATTAGAAAAGGGGCATATGAACTCACCTTGTGATTGAAGTGGTTGACTAAGTATTCAAAGAATGGACGCACTCGTTGTTTTTCTTGTGGTTATTTTCACAATCATGTATTGATTTCAATTTCATGCAACTTATAAGTATAAATTGTGGATGTAGGTGTTAGCCCTAAGGTTGATTGTCCTTGTAGACTTTTATGATTTGCTCTTTCTTGAACCCTTATGAGGATATACTATTCCAAGGCGTACCCACTTGAGCTTAGCCTTAACTTAGTACATCTTTTTATTTATGACTACTTGATTTAACCTCATGGTATGTTTTAATGGCTTGGAATTCAAAGTAATCCCTAAGTATTATCTTATGTTTATTGTTTATAACTCCTTTATTGTAGTCATGTAATTCTTGAAATAATCATCCTTATTTAAAGGTGTTAATACAAAACTCACTTATAAAGTTTAGTTTCCTAACATTTTTATAATAAGAATTGTAGTTGTTATCAGGTTGGTTAAATAAAAGTATCTCACCAACTTTGTAGTAATTCTAGTTACTACTTTAGTTGATATATGTTGTTAAATGAAAGTGGTTCAGTGTTATCAACTTCATGATTTAGGATGATTAGCAATGACATACGAATAAGGACCATGGGGCGAATAGGGAACCAAGCCTCGACCAAATAATCATCATTATGCGAATAAGGGTTCAAGTTTCGGCCGAATGATCATTTGTTACGAATGATGGGTATCCATATGAATGGTGCCCCATGCGACACAGGCCAAGCATGCAAATGAAGCTCGGCCAAATCAATTGGGTTACAAAAATGGAGGTGCTCGGCAGAATAAGGATGCTCATGCGAATGGGAGGCTCCCTTCGGTTGTTGGTTCAATCGGTCGCCCCTTCCCATTCGGCCAGGGAACTAAGCCACTCAGCCTATGGCCATTCGCACGTTAGCACTAGATGTGCTCATTCGGACGACCACAACAGGGAGCTTCCATGGCTCTAACTTTGTGGTTGTGAGTCGTTGGTGATGTTCCTTATGACCCTACTCCATACGCATGTCGTTTCTAAGGTTCCTATGGGTCGGACACCGGCTCCAATACAAGGAACTAAGAGAGGGAAGAAAAAACCTAAAAATCCGAACATTCAAGCTCGTTTTACCTCCGATACAGTGGTTTCCATTTTCGATCTGCTGTACTTTCGTGTGAGGGATGTTGAGAGCTTCGATTTGGTAGCTTATTTGCAAGATTTGGCCAAGAAACAAGGAAGATATGATGGTTTTTGTGAAGAAAATCTAGAGAGAGAGAGGGAAACCGGGTTTGAGGTTTAGATAGAGAGAGAATGGGTGTAATAAATGAGGAAGAAAAGCCTCATTTAGGGTTTATATACGGGTGTTCGGGTTCTTTCGGTTTGCTCGGTTTTCGTTTTTATTACGTTTACATAAGTAAAACGCGTATTTTAAATAAATAGTTTTCTAAAACCATTTTAAGGTTGTGATTCCAAATAAATATTTTTCGTTTTTTTCCTCATTTTATTGTTTCGAAATCATTTATTAATTTCGTTCTGTCAGATCGTATCTCCGTCACGCGCATCGTTCGAATCGTCACACGAACAAACACGACGATGGCTCCACTTTCTGACTTTTGTTTTATAATTTTCAGTCATTGTTCAAAACGTTAAACTCACATATATGTTTGTGTCAATCGTCACCCACGCAAACACACTGTCAGTTCATTATTCGTAAACGATACTGAATTGTTATTTGAGTTGTGTTTCCTCACTGACGGACTCAACTAAACTCACCTATTTTCACATTGTTATAATTGAATTCACATTGTTTTCACACTGAATTTTCGGCCATCTGATTCCTGTTATTTGTGGGCATCAGATCGCTAACGATAATTTTTTGTCATTTTTTTCCACACTGTTGTTTCACATGAGTTGTTGTCTTTACTGCATTTAAATTTTCACTTAAACACATACAACTGTTATCGGGCTTGTTGTCACACAGTTGTTTAAAAATTGTAATTACACACAGTGAATAGTGAAAGTACACGTACCGTACGGACTTGTCGGACGATCTGGTACTAGTTGTCAAAGTCTCCTATTGTTAAAGAAATTTAGTCCCGAAATTTAAGCATCATTGTCGGGCACTACTTCTTCAAATAGGTGGGGATACTTTGTCTTCATGTGATCCTCACGCTCCCAGGTAAACTTTGGTCCGCTGTTGGAGTTCCAACGAACCTTCACAATAGGAATACGGATTCGTTTCAGTCTCTTGACTTCACGATCTATAATCTCTACAGGTTCTTCGATAAAGTGTAATTGCCCATCAACTTGTATCTCTTCCAATAGTATGACTAACGATTCATCAGCAAGACATTTCTTGAGATTGGATACATGAAATACATCGTGTACCCCGCTGAGTTCATCAGAAAGTCGTAGTCTGTATGCCACAAGACCAATCCGTTGAGTTATTTCAAACAGTCCGACATACCTTGGTGCTAACTTGCCCTTGGCTCGAAAACGAACCACGCCTTTCCACGGGGACACTTTCAACATGACTCGGTCACCCACTTGGAATTCCAAAGATTCGCCATTTTTCTGCGTAACTCTTTTGGCGACTACGTGTTGCTTGTTATCTCTGATGAATCTAGGCAATCTTATCAGTAGTCTCGTGAATAAGCTCAGGTCCAGTGATTCGGTTATCTCCCACTTCGGTCCAACAAATTGGAGACCGACATTTTGTACCATATAATGCCTCAAACAGAGCACATCCGATATTGTTGTGGTAGCTATTGTTGTAGGAGAATTCAATTAGTGGTAAATGATTGTCCCAACTTCCATCGAAGTCCAGGACACAAGTTCTCAACATATCCTCTATGGTTTGGATTGTTCGCTCACTTTGTCCATCTGTTTGTGGATGAAAAGCGGTTCTCAAGTTCACACTTTTCCCTGGAGATTGTTGCAATGATTGCCAGAATCGCGATGTAAATCAATTGTCCCGGTCCAAAATAATAGATAGTGGCACACCGTGCCACACTACTATTTCGTTAACGTATAGTCCTGATAGTTTCTCCATCTTGTAATTTTCCCGAATTGGTATGAAGTGAGCAGACTTGGTCAATCGATCTATGATGACCCATATAGAATCATGTCAACTGGAAGTGCGGGGTAGCTTGGTAATAAAATCCATAACTATTTGTTCCCACTTCCATTGTGGTATCCCGGGTTGTTCCAGCAAACCTGTCAGTTTCTGGTGTTCAGCTTTGACTTTGGCCCAAGTGAGGCACTTACCAACATAAGTAGCCACATCCTTTTTCATACCCCACCACCAATAAAATGACCTAAGATTTTTGTACATCTTATCAGCACCTGGATGAACAGAATAACGTGTTTTGTGAGCCTTGTCGAGAATAAGCTTACGAAGTTCATCTACCCCTAAGATCCATACACGATCCGGATAATATATAACCCTATCTTGTTTTGTCTCAAAGTCTTTCTCGGCTCCACAGTCTAGTTCTTTTCTCAAATTGTTTCTCGCCACTGCTTCTTGTTGTGCTTGTAGAATTTGATCTCCCAGACTTGTTTGCATAGTCATTCCTATTGCTCTAACGCAAGGGTTTGACTCTTTCCTTCCGACTCAAAGCATCTGCAACAACATTAGCTTTGACCGGATGGTATTTGATCACACAATCGTAATCGTTTAGGAGCTCAACCCAACGTCTCTGTCTCATGTCAAGCTCTTTCTGATCAAATATGTGTTGTAAGCTCTTGTGATCTTTGAAGATTGTGCATTTTGTACCATACAGGTAATGCCTCCATACACGTCGTGTAATTATTCTCGTGTATTTTCAGCTGTCGTGATGCGTAGGCAATGACTTTGTCTCGTTGCATTAAAACACAACCACGTCCCTGATAAAAAGTATCACAATAAACTACAAAGTCATCATTGCCTTCACGGAGTGTTAAGATTGGAGCATCGCACAATCTTTGTTTCAGTGTTTGAAATGCTTCTTCTTGTTTCTGAATCCACACAAATGGTTCTCTTTTCTGGGTTAGCTTTATGAGTGGCAAGGCTATCTTAGAGAAATTCGAAATGAATCTCCTATAATAACCTACCAGACCCAAAAAAGATCTGATCTCTGTAGGTTTTGTGGGCACGTCCCAATTCTTGATTGCTTCTATCTTGGCAGGATCCACATGAATCCCATCATTGTTTATCACGTGACCCAAAAACTAAACTTCTCTTAGCCAAAATTCACACTTGGAGAATTTTGCATAGGGTTGTTCATTCCTTAAGAGTTCCAAGATTGTTTTGAGATGTTGCTCATGTTCCTTTTCGCTTCTGGAATAAATCAGTATATCGTCAATAAATACAATAACAAACTGATCTAGATACGGCTTGCACACCCGATTCATAAGATCCATGAACACAGCCGGTGCATTCGTCTATCTGAATGGCATTACCATGAACTCGTAGTGACCATATCGAGTACGAAAAGCCGTCTTTGGCATGTCTTCCTCTTGAATTCGGAGCTCGTGATAACCTGAACGCAGGTCTATTTTTGAGAAATACTGAGCTCCTTGTAATTGATTGAATAGATCATCAATCCTCGGTAACGGGTACCGATTCTTGACGGTAAGTTTGTTAAGCTCTCTGTAATCAATGCACATTCTAAAAGATCCATCTTTTTTCTTGACAAATAGGACCGGAGCTTCCCATGGTGAGAAAATCGGTCAAATGAATCCCGTCTAGTAATTCTTGTAATTGATTGGACAGTTCCTGCATTTCTGATGGCGCCAGTCTACAAGGAAACTTAGACACAAGAACTGCTCCCGGAACCTAATTGATTCGGAATTGCACTGATCGCTCGGGTGGCAATCCTGTTAAATCAGCTGGAAACACGTCCGCAAAGTCTTTCACAACCGGTACATCTTGAATCTTGATTGTCTTCTTGTCTTTCTCCACTATGTGAGTGAGGAATGCGATACACTGTTTCCTTAGGCACTTGTGTGCCTTCATGCATGATATTAGTTTGACACTGTGATTTTCTTGATCTCCATTCTCCACTGGAATGCGCAATAGCTTTTCAGAACAGATGATTTCAACTCTGTTCAGAGATAACCAATCCATTCAGATGATGATTGATGTTAACGGAGCTTAGCTCTAAAACTAACTAAAAAACCGACTCTAAAATAGACACAAAGTAATAAATTTAGACTCTCTAAAACCTAAGCTACCGACATGCAAGTGTACCTATCATATGTAGCAGAGCAAAGGAAGTCGTATATCGAACCCACAGACTTCTACAGAATGTACTAACTCGACTCAAGAACTTATCTATACAAATCTACTTAAAAAAATACTAATAAGGAAAAGGGGTTTTTTTTTCAAACAAGACTAAGAATGACTAAAATGGAATAAAACTTAAAACAACAACAAAGAAGAGAATCAGATGGAGAAAGAACTACCTAGGCTCGAATCCTATACATGATTAACAAGGTTTTATCGGCATGGAACTTCTGTGATACCGGGATCGTAAAATACTAAACTCGAAGGAAATCTAGAGCACCCTTAACCCTTCTCAAGGATATCAACTAAAAACCCTAAAAGCCATTAAACCACAGGATAAATGGATTTCCCTCACAGGTCATCCAACTACTTATGAAGTATCCGCTAGATTATCTACCTCACATCATGATAATCTCTCAACACATAAGAAATAACTGTTGAACAATCTACCTCACGGCGCGAAAGTCACAGTTCACTTAAATGCTTGGGATAACTTGGGTTTTCCTATTGAACTCAATAAACAAGGTTTGATAGACAAATTAGACTGATCTTCTCACAAAGCCTCTAACCTAACAAGCTAACAACCAAGACTTATTGACAACTTCTCACCTCACGGCTATTAAAGTTGGTTTCACATCTTAATCGTCTAAATCATAATAAAACACTCTTGTGAATTACCTGATCACAATAATTCATCCAATAATCAAAGACACACAGTAATTGATTCTAGCATGCACCTATTTCGCGACGGACAATCGCCGAGACACATGGGGAACATAATATCAATCACTTAACAATCAAAGACACACATACACATCCAATATTCAAAACCAAGTCTTTAAATCATAAATCCATCACATCATAATGTTCCAACACCGAAATAAACCAAATCAATCATGCATAATCATCTAACCTAGATAGTTCTAAAAGTTTAGTCAATAAACATCATATGAAAACAACCCATAATCTATTAAAAGTAAATGAAAAACACGGGATTTGAATAAAAACAAAGAAACCGAATAAACCGAATGATGAACACCCGATGTCTTCGATCCTAAGCCTTGATTCCTCGATCCTTAGCCTCCTAACTCTCCATATCACCTTTTTGGTCGCCCTTGCCGTCTCTCCTATTCGAAGATTCCCTAATTTTTCCTCCCCTGCCGTTTTTAATCGAACAACAAATTTTTCTGAAATTTAAACACCGTTGCGTACCGCGACACCCGAAAACCCCTCGCGCTACGCAAGGGACCTCGCTACCCGACAAAATAGTCGGATCAACCCGCAATGATTATTGAAGGGCAATTTGGCTTCGCGCTACGCGATGGATTCAAAAATCCAGAATTTTGCTTTCTTTGTTCTCAGTTCCGTCTTCGTCCAACTGGGAGCTCATTTTCTTGATCTTTAGCACCAAATACACATATTTATAACCTACAAGCATTGAATTATAGAATTGTGAAACACCAGCTAAAATCGACTCCAAAAACGCATAGAACTGTACCGAAATTAAACATAAACAAATAGAAAAACAGATGTGTTTCACAACACATCGCATCCCCACACTTATCTCTTTTTTGTCCCTGAAAAAGACTTATGCAAAATTATGGGATCATATGTGGATAGAAATGGTTTCTACACAATTAAGGTAGTCAATTCAGAATTCAATTGCTTTGGAAAAGATCGCAAGTATTTTTTTCCTTTTAAACCCATACTGATAATTCAAGTCCCTTAGTCATGGTCCATTATGTTCAAGTTCTACATTTCATTTCACTAGGCCCACACTTAGGAAATTAAAACCACATCAATCATGTATTCTAGCTTTCAAGTCATCCTTACATATAAACAAACAAGAAATTTCTCAAATCAGATTTTTATAATGGGAACAGATGGAAGCGTGAGCATTTTTTCTTTTATTTTCTCAATCCATTGAATCTAACTTAGTGGTGTTTCAACTAGGCTGCAACCCGGTGTGTGACACATAAGTTTTCATCCAAATTCTTTCTTTAATTTTTCTTTTCGCTTAGCTCATTTAGTGAAATGGGGGCGCCATAAAACTCGGATTTTTTCACATAAAAAGAGTACTTATATGCCAAACAAAAATCAGATTTTCAAAACTCTCATTTGTTATTATGCAAAGACTTCTTTCTGACTAGAAAAATAGTTTTATCAATTCCAAATCCCCACGATGTTTCCCATGAAAATCATGCATTTAATTAAGATTTTACCAATCCTATGGAACAAATACAATCAGTTGAGCCTACCTACACATCCCACAACCAAAGCATAAAACCCAAACCAACAAGTTAACCATGAAAGAAACCATCAGATCTAACTTTTCTATCATTTCCCATCATGCTTTTGCAACCAACTTTAATAAGGAACAAAAGGAACTAAGCTCAAGATGTAGAAACAGAAATAAAAAAGATTTTCAAAAATTTTGACTCAAGAACTCAAGTAAACTAAACTAAAAATCAAAAGCTAACTACTACTACAAAATTAAACTAAGTTTCTCATCCCCACACTTAAACTTTACATTGTCCCCAATGTAGAGAAAAGGAAAACCCCAAAGAAAAACTGAAAAAAAAAAACTGAAAATGACTTAACTGGTTAAAGAGAAGAATGACGAGTGCCACTCTTTCCACGTATCTCCATAATCTACAAATTTGCTCCACAGGCTACAAACATACACATAAGATCTACACAAAAACAAAGATCAAACAAGCCTCAACCCGTCCAAAATATAATAATAATGATATCCATGATTAAGTCCAACCACAAACCCATCTTACCATTTAACTAAACTTAATAAGAAAAACACAAATCAAACAAAGAAAATTAAGAACTAACTAAAATTTTGAAAAATATCAATCCAATGCAACAAAAATGAAATTAGAAAACCACCTTACCTTGTAATCGAGTCAGAACACCTCGCCTTGGTACACCCGTCAATGGAAATGAAAGTGGTGGACTGGTGGTGGTAGATGGTTGAATGGGTGTATAATGGGTGAAGAATGGTGGTAAAAGCGGTGTAGGAGAGGTAATTCGGAGTTATAGTTCGAAAAATAGGGTTTCAAATGAATTTTAGCATTTCAGAGACCCGTCGCATACCGCTACAGATTCTCAAATCTCCGTCGCGTAGCGCAACGGATGTTTGACCCGCGTGTTGACTAAATCTCTAGTGTAGCGTGACGGGGAAGCCCAAATCTGTCGTTTGACGCGACAGAGTCATTTTCCAGAAAGTTTCTGGCATTTTCATGCCTTAGCCAAATTTTCAACCCGTTTTTCTTACTTAAACCATCCAAAAGCATTCTAAAACAAAAATGACATACCTGGTGGCTCCAATTCATCATTATGGTATCAAATTGATTAAACACCTGCAAAACAAATTAAAACACACAACAAAAAAAACGAAAACGAAAAACGAAAAATAATCAGGAAAATTGAAAAACACACCAAAGACACTAGGAACTAATAACTTACATACTCTACACTTGGGAGTTTAACCCAAGAGCTCACTCACAGTCATCTCAAATGGGAGGATCCAAAAATATCTCCTCCCCTAAAATTACCTCATGACCACGATCACCAAAATCCCATGGTCCTTCTCCCATAACTTCATCTATACTCACCTCATCACTCACCAAATTCACACCATCAACTTGATGGACTAACTCACCACCGGCCCTCATAGACTTTGCTATCTTCAAACAAACGCCCTCATCACCCACTCTAAAAGTGAGTTTACCCTCATACACATCTATAATCGCCTTAGCGGTGCGCAAAAATGGCCGCCCAAGAATGATGGGAACCTTTGTGTCCGCCTGTCCATCACCACAAAATCCACGGGAAACACACACCTATCAACTTTGACTGACACATTCTTCAAAATTCCTCGTGGACACTTCACCGACCGGTCCGCCAATGACAACGTCATGCGTGTGGGGGACAAGTCACCAAGGGCTAGCTTCTCGTATAGAGAATATGGCATCAGATTGATGCTAGCCCCTGGATTCGCCAAAGCATGCCTCGTAACATCATCCCCAAATAAACACAGGATTGTAAACATTCCCGGATTTGCAAGCTTCTCAGGCAGCTTGTTTAAAATCTTCGCGGAACACCACTCAAAAGGATGTTGGCAACCTCTCCCAACCGATCCTTACTCTTCAGCAACTCTTTGAGATACTTGACATATTTTGATATATGCAGAAGAGCTTCAATAAACGGGTGATTGATCTTGAGTTGTTTAAACATGTCCAGAAAGTGCCCGTATTCCTTAGCGTGTTTTTGATTAGTTAAACGCGCAGGGTAAGGAACACGGGAAAGATCAATCCCCGAGGTGGGTTTAAACATGACCGGCTTACCAACTGCCGGCTTCTCAACGGGAGACTCACTGTTAGGTGCGGTACTTGCTGGGACTAGCCTCGGGGGCACCCTCCCAGGAGTCCCCATCTCAATTTCCTTATCCACCGGTTCCTCCTCATCAAATACAACCGGTGGGACCACTCTCTCTCTCTCTCCTCAAGTTCCACCAACACCGGTGGCACGAATCTCTCTCCTCCACCTCCTCCTGAACGGGTAATGACCGCCTTAACGTGGGCGTTTGGGTTGGTTTGGGGCTGACCCGAGAACTGGCCCTGAGGCCGTTCATCTAACCGTTTGGCGATGTCACCAACCGTTCTCTGCAAATCCAAAAACGCAGATTGCTGGTTCTTGAGGAGAACATCGTGTTCATGTTGGATCTTTTGTGTAGTGGCATCCTTTGCCACTAACTGAGTCAATAATTACTGTATCCTACCCATACTACCACTACCACCAGACGTGCTACCAGAACCACTACCGCTAGGCTGACCCTGCCCCTGGTTTTGAGGATAACTATGACGGAAACCAGGGGGATTACCGGAAGATCTATAGGTTTGGTTAGAAGGATTTCCCCAACCGAGGTTATAAGACTGCCCAAACTAGCCATGCCCTCCTACAAAATTGGCTTGTTCCTGGCCCACTAAACACTCCGAAGTGGCATGACCACCTCTGCAGATCTCACACCTGTCTACTCTCATCTTAAACTCCTTGACATCCCTAGCTAGAGACTCAATAGCAACAGCAACACTAGTGTCCGTGTTCACATGGTGAACACCCCTCAGTGACGAGGAAGAACTAATGATAGGAGTTGAATTCCTACTCGCAGACCGCTACTCATGCTCGGCCTGAGCAAAACTCTCAAAAAGGTCATTGCATTCGGCCACATCCCTCTTACCCATGAGGTGGCCTCTTGCAGAAGTGTCAAATCTAGCACGAGTCTCATATGTGAGCCCATTGTAGAATTTCTCTACAAGGGCCCATTCAGACAAACCATGCTGGGAGCATAGGCTTAGAAGGTTTTGGAACCTCTCCTAAGAAAGATAGTAGGGCTCATCATGGGCCATTTGGAATGAATGGATCTCATCTTTCAGGCGGGCGGCCTTAGCAGGTGAGAAGTACATTTTATGAAAATCATCCCGAAGGCTAGCCCAAGTGATAAAAGTGGCTGGCGGATGAGAGTCAAGCCAAGTAGCTGCTCGCCTCGATAAAGAAAAGGGAAACAGGTGCATGAAAATCGCATCTTTGGTGGCACCTTGAAGATTAAAGGTGCCACAGATGCGTGTAAGCCGAGCAAGGTGTGCGTGCATCTTCATCATCACGACCGCTGAATTGAGCATTATTAATAGCGGTCATGATATATGAAGGAATCTGCCACGAATTTTCATTCGGGATCAGTGGCGGTGTATTAGGGTTGTTAAGCCCCGTGAAACCCGCAGTGGCCTGCTGGTGACGTGTGCGACATGCTGCCATTTGTGGATCAAAAGGCAAGCGTGGACTGGAATGAGTAGAAGAACTAGAAGAAGAAGAAGACGGTGTGTGCTCAGAAAGATCAACAGAAATGGGAGTAGAAGCACTTACCTCGCTCGTAGAACCTTCAAAAAAGTCCCGCGAATCGCTCCGTGATGGCAAAGAAAACTCCGGTGGCGGTCCGTGTGAGCGTAAGTGGGGCATACACTACCAAACCTGCAACAAATAAAAATAAATCAAAAAGAAATAAAGAAAAATAAAATAAAATAAAATAAACACAAATATGCACAGATAAGAACAAGAACTAGTAAGCACAATCGACTAAGAAGTCCCCGGCAACGGCGCCAAAAACTTGATGTCAACGGAGCTTAGCTATAAAACTAACTAAAAAAACGACTCTAAAATAGACACAAAGTAATAAATCTAGACTCTCTAAAACCTAAGCTACCGACATGCAAGTGTACCTATCGTATGTAGCAGAGCAAAGCAAGTCCGGATATCGAACCCACAGACTTCTACAGAATGTACTAACTAGACTCAAGAACTTATCTATACAAATCTACTTAAAAAATACTAATAAGGAAAAGGGGGGTTTTTTTTTCTAACAAGACTAAGAATGACTAAAATGGAATAAAACTTAAAACAAGAACAAAGAAGAGAAACAGATGGAGAAAACACTACCTAGGCTCGAATCATATACATGATTAAAAAGGTTTTATTGGGGTGGAACTTATGTGATATCGGGATCGTAAAATACTAAACTCGAAGGAAATCTAGAGCACCCTTAACCCTTCTCAAGGATAGTCAAGTAGAAACCCTAAAAGCTGTTAAAACATCGGATAAATGTATTTCCCTCACAGGTCATCCAACTACTTATGAAGTGTCCGCTAGATTATCTACCTCACAGCGTGATAATCTATCAACACATAAGAAATAACTGTTGAACAATCTACCTCACGGCGTGAAAGTCACATTTCACTTAAACGATAGGGATAACTTGGGTTTTCCTATTGAACTCAATAAACAAGGTTTGATAGAAAAATTAGACTGATCTTCTCACGAAGCCTCTAAGCTAACAAGCTAACAACCAAGACTTACTGAAAACTTCTCACCTCACGGCTATTAAAGTTGGTTGCACATCTTAATCGTCTAAATCATAATAAAACACTCTTGTGAATTACCTGATCACAATAATTCATCCAATATTCAAAGACACACAGTAATTGATTCTAGCATGCACCTATTTCGCGACAGACAATCGCCGATACACATGGGGAACATAATATCAATCATTTAACAATCAAAGACACACATACACATCCAATATTCAAAACCAAGTCTTTAAATCATAAATCCATCACATCATAATGTTCCAACACCGAAATAAACCAAATCAATCATGCATAATCATCTAACCTAGATAGTTCTAAAAGTTTAGCCAATAAACATCATATGAAAACAACCCATAATCTATTTAAAGTAAATGAAAAACATGGGATTTGAATAAAAACAAAGAAACCGAATAAATCGAATGATGAACACTCGATGTCTTCAATCCTAAGCCTTGATTCCTCGATCCTTAGCCTCCTAACTCTCGAAATCACCTTCTTGGTCGCCCCTGTCGTCTCTCCTATTCGAAGATGCCCTAATTTTTCCTCCCCAGCCGTTTTTAATCGAACAACAAATTTTTCTGAAATTTAAAACTCGTCGCGTACCGCGACAGTCACCCGAAAACCCCTCACGCTACGCGAGGTACCTCGCTACCCGACAAAATAGTCGGGTCAACCCGCAATGATTAATGAAGGGCAATTTGGTCATTTTCCCCTGTCGCGTACCGCGACAGGGTTTCAGAAAGGCTTCGCACTACGCGAACGATTCAAAAATCCAGAATTTTGCTTTCTTTGTTCTCAGTTCCGTCTTCGTCCAACCGGGAGCTTGTTTTCTTGATCTTTAGAACCAAATACGCATATTTATAACCTGCAAGCATTGAATTACAGAATTTTGAAACACCAGGTAAAATCGACTCCAAAAACGCATAGAACTGTACCGAAACTAATAGAAACAAATGGAAAAACAAATGTGTTTCACAACACATCAATGATATCGAAACTGCCTAGTTCCATTGGAATCGAATCAATGGAAAATATGTGCTCATCAAGTGTCAACGGGCAGTTCCTGAGTACTGTGTTAGCTATTATTTGTTTGCCATTTGCTACCTCAATGATATAAGGGGAGTCCAAAGATTCCTCCACATGATTAAGTTGGCATGCAAAATCGGATGAGATAAAACTCTGATCCGCACCGGTGTCAAATAATATAGATGCATAAAAGTCAGATAAGAGAAATGTACTGGTGACCACATTTCGGTCTTGTTGTGCAGTAGCAGATCCAATCTGAAAGACCCTTCCTCTAGCTGTTGGAGCCCTTGGTGGAATTCTCTTGGGGCAATCCCTTGAGAAGTGTCCAGATTCGCCACAAGTGTAGCAGGTGCTGTTATCAGCAGTAGCAGTAGGCATCCTACATTGATTGGCCCAATGACCAGACCTCCCACAGTTAGTGCATTGTCTGCACTGCGTGGTTGGTGGATGATGATACTGACATTTGTTGAATAGCGGAGCTGTCCCAGTATACGGCTTCTTGATTTGAGGTGGTGGTGGTTGTGTGGCCTATTGAACAAGTTTGGTTGCATCATAGTTTGTGATCACCTTTTGTGTCTTAGTTGGATGGCGGTCCGGTTTCCTTAAACTTCCCGATTTGGTTGAATCAGTTTCCCTATTCAGTGCACTAGAGGCAACCATCACATCAGTCAAAGTAGCTGACAATGTAACAACCATCTTTAGTTTAGTTGGGTGGCCAGAAATCACGTGCCGTTGGATACAAGCTGGTAGTCCACCGACATACTGCTTGATCCGTTTCTCCACTGTTGGCACTATATCCGGTGCCAATTTTGCTAACTCATGAAATCGGGTAGTGTAGGTCAGATGCCCAGAACCAATCATAACATGGTTGAGTAGCTCGGTCTCAACCTTCTTCAATTCGTTTCTTGGGCAAAACTCTGTCCTCAGCAGTAGCGTAAGTTCTTCCCAATCCATAGACAATGCCTCGTCTTTGCCCCTGGTCTGCACACGGGCATTCCACCATCTAAGAGCTCGCTTGTTAAACGATCCCGCAGCATACCTCACCTTGTGTTGTTCAGGACAACCACTGATTTTGAGGGTAGTTTCCATCTTCTCGATCCATTGGATCAAGCCTACAGCTCTCTCGTTGCCACTTAAAGTAGGTTGCTTGCATACTACAAAATTCTTGTAGGAGTAGTCCTACTGGTTCCTGGTATTTCCACTGCCCTCTCCAGATGAGTGACCAGTGTTGTTACTGTTGTTGCTGTTGCTTGTGTTCATCATGTCAGGAATCACATCCCTCAGTTGGCTTGTCAGCAAAGTAGCCAAGGTGACAGTAGCAGGATGCAACTCATGGTTGGGTGATCGTTGATGAGGCGGAATATGTGGAGGAGGAGGTGGAGGTGGAGGAGATGTAGGTGGTGATGGTGTTGCTGAGTGTGGAGGTGAATTTGGTGGTAGCAAGGGTGGTTGTCTTCTTGGCGGCTTCCTGATCACAACCGAAAGAAAATCGGTTAGTGTAATGATCAGATGCATAAGACATATGCAAATAAAGTCCTAAGTCTTATGTTCTCTACATGTAGGGTCGCTAGGTTATAGTCTAGGCCAAATCGTTTAAGTAATATGACCTATATTTCTCTATAACCATGGCTCTGATACCAATCTGTCACACCTCAAGCTGGCGGGCTGGATCGTCTTTCCCGTCGGGCGATATCGTTAGGATAATTGAAATAATCAGATTGTTTACATGGAACATGATATATAACTGAGAAATGCTAATATGACATGGATATAGAATTACAAAGTTAAATTACATTGTCATGTTCATAATTTCACTAAGCAAATCTACCCAAAAGAATCATAGAGTTTTCTATCTTGTATCTACACAATATTTACAAAAGAAGATTCACAGTTATGTGATTCAAAATATGCACGACGCAAAAATAAGCTAGGTCTTCTAAAAGGCCTCTAGCTTATGTCCTAATGCTTGATGTCTAAACCTGTTCATCACCTGAGAAAACATGCATTTAAACAAAGTCAACACTAGCTTGGTGAGTTCATAAGTTTAGTAATTTAAAGCAATTGATTTATTGTCATTCATGTTCACAATGTTATACACACACAAGTCTTATTGATAAATGTTTCCTTCGTCTCATACAATGCCCTCTCCATAGTTATATTTGCAAATAGTTTTTTCTCCAATCAAACATGCTTATATATAGGGCTTACATAAGGGAACAAGCCCAGCCTACAACCCATCACATGCTTAACAGAATTCCACAGCACTTGCAATACAACTATGAATACCCATTTCTGTCTCACATGTGTTCATCCCATTTGATATTCACCCATAAATTGTGTTCATCACCCGTTGTGTTATATGTATTGAATGAAAGAGTAAGAGGGAGTTTAGTTATCAAAACTGAAGTAATTATAAACCCTTAGTGTTTTAAGGAATATAGATTAATTCAATCTTATCCTTATTAGTTTTCTCTCCATTATCGAATTAACTTTAATTCACTTCCCATAATAGAAATGTCAGTGAATTCTTTTATGTTGTTCCCAATCTTGAATGTATAGAGCCTAAATGGGATCCATTGTGATCCTCACGTAATCAGACCACAATGCTTACAATTTACCTCTATCCCATTTGTGATCTCTGTGCCTTCAACGAAACTATTACCAGTATTATGACATGAGAGAAAGTCAATTCCTCGGTCTACCAGTTAATAGAATCGAAGTAATAATTACCATTACTTTATGTAGATTAATATCACCATGTGTCGTTTACCAAACCTGACTGATGCAGCCCTGTTACCGGTCATACGATACTAGCCAATGATGAAAATACGATCAACATACCAGCCTCACTCACCGACAGTTTGTCAAACCTATGGTACTACTACGCTATCGTCGGTTTAGTCGCACTAAATTAAATGGTAAACGATTTACACATGAGGGACATACGACTGGACATGATCTCATGAACACATGATTGTTGTGATATAATACAAACTGTCTTGATAGTAATTAATGATTTTGTTCTCAAATGTTGTTGTCTCAATCTTACCTATTCTCAGTGTTATGTGTTCTCACAGTTTTAACAAAGTGTTATAAGAACTAGTCTTAGTACACATTGTTAGTATATGTGGTTAATGATATCATCATATTAAAGTATGTTATCATGATTATCATTCTTTTTGTTACTTGTAATTGTCTCATGTCATCTCATTGTTATCTTATTGTAAATAACAAAGTGTTATAAGATCAATTCTTATTTCACTTGGGTTATTTATAAGTTTGGATGTATTAATGAAATATTTTTATCGTGAAGCATCCTTGATTGTCATTGTTGTTAATGCACACACAAGCATACACATTGATTTTGAATAAATTATGTTAATAAGGATAACGTCTTTATTATCTCAATCCCATGATATTAGAATAATGTACTAAAACTTTTAATAAATAAAAGAGTTAGCATGTTTGCCAGCCCGTATTGAAAATCAAATGATTAGAAAAGGAGCATATGAACTCACCTTGTGATTGAAGTGGTTGACTAAGTATTCAAAGAATGGACATACCCGTTGTTGTTCTTGTGGTTATTTTCACAATGCTGTATTGATTTCAATTGTGTGCAACTTATAAGTATTAATTGTGGATATAGGTGTTAGCCCTAAAGTTGATTATCCTTGTAGACTTTTATGATTTTCTCTTTCTAGAACCCTTATGGGGATGTGTTGGAAAATAAGGACTGACGAAGCAAAACCACTTCTCAAATAATCAAGCAAACTCACCTAAACTCAATCGAACTTAATAAATGTTGCAGGACATAGCTTTCGAAGACAGGAAGACTTAAAGAAAAAGCTTCTGAAGACAATAGCACTTCGGAAGAAAATAAATAAAGACAAAGCTTCCTAAGACAATAGCACTTCGGAAGACAACAAATACAGACATAGCTTCCGAAGACAAAGTTTCAAAACATGCTTCCGAAGACACGCAATAAAGACAAAGCTTCCGAAGACAGTTTTAGAAGACACTTCGGAATACATTGCCTATGAAGATCATATTCTATCAGAAGATATGTGCTTCCGAAGAATATGGATATACTTCGGAAGAGAAACTCCAAAAGACACAATCGGAAGAGAACACTTATCTTCATAGACTTGTGTATCTACATCAATGAAGAATAACCGATTCCTCAATCAGTGTTAATAACTTCCGAAACAATAATAACTTCTAGCATCAGTACAAGGGTCTGAACCTCGAAAGACTTCAAGATATTTGAAGATCCTAGTTTGACTTTACACTTGTACTTTTCTTATGCTACAGTGTCAGTAAAAGTGTCTTCTCTGCTGTCCTTTTCATGTATTTGTCCTGAAACATTAAGTGTCGGGGCTATTTATACCCCGACATCCTTTGAATAATTTACAACACTATTCTAAAAGCTTTTTTGTGTTGCCTTCTTACTTTCTGTTCTATCTTTCTTTTAAACGCAAGAAAACTAATCCATAAAAATAATCAAGATTGTTAAATCTTAGAGGGAGCTAATACCAAATTTTTTGACTAAGTGTCTAAAAACATCTGTTCCTAGTTAAAAGGCCTCTCTTAAGATCAACCGATCTTTTACAATTGGTATCAGAGCCTTGTTCTTTAGTCTTGGTTTAACCATCAAGTCTAAAATTCAAAAGCTATCTTTGATATCTTGGCGTTTGGTTTTTCTTGTGTTCACATACTTTTCAAAATCTGCAGAAGTTTGATTGTTGAACTAGTTGTGTACAAAAATCATTCGAACAAACTACCTTGAGTATTCATTACTTGTTGATTTACTCATAAACGTTTGTAAACAATGGCAGAAAAATTCACCAAAGATCCCCATAACTCTGGTTCTGCCACGAAGCCACCAATATTGGTTAGGCATCAATACAATATTTGGCAGAGACGGATGTTACATTTCCTGTCAAATAATCATACAGGATGTTGGAAGTCTGTCATGTTCGGACCTCATAAACCAATGGTTCTGGACACGGAGACTGGAGACCATGTCCCTAAGGATCCTCGAAATTACACCGAAGAAGACTTTCAGAAATTGGAGCTTGATGCCAAGGCACATGATCAGCTGGCTATGGCCCTTCCGAATGAAATTTATTCGGGTCTTCTTCACCATGAATCCGCTAAGGATTTATGGGATGCTCTCAAAGAGCAATTCGGTGGTACCGATGATGTTGTAGCCAACACTAGGGAAATATTGGCTAAACATTATGAAACTTTCTGCCAACTAAATAACGAGTCACTGACTCAGCAATTCAAAAGGTTCACTTCTCTCCTAAGTGAACTAAAATTAGTTGGTCAAGTGCACCCTTCTATCTCTGTTCTTAATCGATTTTTAAGATCTCTTCCTAAAAAATGGGAAACTTATTCTATAGTTATGAGATCTTCACCAGATTTCGACAAACTCTCACTTACCCAACTCCATGGTAAGTTTCTCACTTTTGAGCGAGAGATTGACCAGAAACGTAAACTAATAAAATCTGGTAAATCAACTGAAGAGTATGTTCAAGGGAACACAACTCTTCTTAGTCATAACTCTGTAATGAATGATCAGGGTTACGATGAACATATTGAATAACTACTGGCATCACCTCTTCTCTTTCTTTTCGTGATGACCATACTCTTTCTTCTGACCATCTATGTTTTATCATGGACGATCTTCTACAAGTTCCAAGTGATGACTTGGAAGAGATGGATATTTTCCATCAACTGGCTCTGTTAAGCGTTAGAACTAACAAGTTCTATAAGAGGAAAGGAAGAAAATTTCCTGGTATCCATGGAAAAACAAGAGTCGGTCTAAATAAGGCTAAAGTCCAATGTTATAGGTGTCATGGCACTGGACAATTTTCCATCGAGTGCACAAATGCTCCAAACTGTAACCCTTCATCATATGTGACTTTTCCTAACACACCTTCATATCCTCTCTCAATACCTCACTCTTCTTCTTCTTCATCTTTCAAAAGGACCAACAACCCTCAGGAGTCAGCACACATTGTACAAAACTCCTCTTCTACAAATGTACAATATGTACAAGCTGCAAATGGCAGCATGTACCAGCTCACTCCTACTTCACTTCAAGTTGTTGCTGCCTCTTCTTCAATGAATACACCAGGCCCTGCTGTCCAGTCTTCTTCATTTAGTCAACCGGCTCTCTACTCTTAAGAGTACGTTGACTGGAGCAGCTTACCTGAAGATGTTGGTCATGCCCTCATCACCTCTGAACCAACAGAATTTGCTCTCATGGCTGTTGGTGAAGATTCTACTTCTTTTGATCAACCTGCAGCAGACTCCTCTGATACTCAGGTATCTTCTTCTACCTTAGAAAAACTATGTTCCGATGCATGCATAGAGGCTTTTACAAAAAGAAAGAAAGCCAATATGTTACTTCAAAAGCAAAATCAGGAGCCAGAACAACTCCTAGACAATAAAAATTCCGAAGTGGAAAAATTAATAAAAATCAAGACAATGAGATCTCTACATTAAAAACTAAGAAAATCAACTTACAAGCATCGTTTGACTTACAAAGAGAAAAACATTATGCTTGTAAAGATGAATTATCTCAAACTCAAGTGAGCTGTGAAAAAATGGGTTTTCTTGTAAAGGATTCAAAATTCTTTTAGAAAAACAAGCTCACAGCAAAGCAAGATTTGGGATTGGGTATAACCACACTGCTCAACAAGAGGATTATACCCCAATTGATAATAACCAGAAAGAATCCATGACTAAACCCCTCTCACCAACATTTCTTCCTGATGAGATCCCTCTTGTAATAAACACACCTCAGATGGTGTATCTGCCAAATTCTTCCTGTAGGTTTGTATACCCTACAAACCCAAATCTGTCAAACTTAGGAAAGCCACTTTTGAACTTGAGTCAAAACAATAATTCTTCAGAACAAAATGAGATTGCTCCTGATATGAGCACTATTCATAGTTCAGAAGAAAAAATAAAAGTAGATTCATTTTCTAACATAAAGTCAAAAGAAAAAGAACCTATGGTTAACATCCAGTTTCCTCCCTCCCATCCTCATCCTCCTTATCCCATAATGAAGGTAAACAAACCCTTCATTCCAAATTATTCATCTCTTTCTCCTACCTGCTTAAAATCTTTTAAGTACAATCATGCTACCGAAGAATGTAGAACAAAAACAACTTTAGAAAAGGCTAGATTGAAGGCTAATAAGTTGAAAGCTGAACATGCCTCTTCATCTAAAGGGAATCTCCCTAATAAGATAAAGAAGGTAAAAACAGCAAGTAAACAACTCAGTGGACCAAAACCTCATCCTTCATTCATCTCACCTCCTTCCTTTGCTGAAAATTCTAGATCTTCTATTCTGGGAACACCACTCCTTACTCTGTAGTAAATCCAGTTTCTTACCCCCCAAAATGCTGGAAATTCTTCTCCTGTGAACTCACAAATCAATCTTCTTCATCACAATCAGCAACAACTGTTGCTTATGATGCAGAAATTGATGAATGATACACAAAATAAAACAAACAAATAAATATGTCCCACATCTAACCTATTGCATTTTAACCTCATCTGTAGAAACCCTCTTCAAACCAAAATCATCTATGGTACGTGGATAGTGAAGGATCTAGGCACATGACAGGATGCAGATCCATTTTGAATTACTTTATTCCAAAGAATGGAGGATCTGTCTCTTCAACACACTCTGCTAACAGCTAAGAGAACTGGAAATGTCTACATTGTAGATATGACTACAGATTCTCAAACTTCTCCTCTTACATGTTTAATAGCCAAAGCATCTTCTTCTGAAATTGCTCTTTGGCATAGAAGACTCAGTCACGTTAATCATCAAACTCTTCATAAGCTTTCTACTCTTTCTTTAGTAAGAGGATTACCTTCCAAAGATTTTCACTTTGAAGGTCTATGTGAGTCTTTCTTAAAGGGAAAGAAACATAAAACCTCACATAAATCAATTGAGGAATCCAAAACAACTAACTGTCTTAATCTTCTACATATGGATCTATTTGGTCTAGTGAAGGTAGCCAGCTTGGCAAGAAAAAGATATTGTTTAGTTGTTGTGGACGATTACTCAAGATTTTGCTGGACCTTCCTCCTCTTCAGCAAAGATGAGACTTCTGAGAAAATAATTGGTCTTATCACCCATCTCGAAAGACGATTTAGTCTTCCTGTTAAGATAATAATGAGTGATAATGGCACAGAATTTAAGAATCAAGTTCTTGATAAATTTTGTATCTCTAAATGATACCTTAGACAATATAGTGCTCCTAGAACTCCTGCTCAAAATGGAGTTGTGGAAAGAAAGAACAGGACACTAATTGAAGCTGCAAGAACCATGCTTGCAGTTTCAGGATTACCTTTATCCTTCTAGGCTGAGGCAGTAAATATTGCTTGTTATGTCTTGAATAGAGTTCACGTTGTAAAAAGACATAACAAAACTGCCTATGAAATTCCTTATAACATAAAGCCTCTTATCAAAGTCTTTGGATGTCCATGTTTCATCTTAAACACAAGAGCCTCCTTGTCCAAATTTGCTGCTAAAGTTGATTCTGGGTACTTTGTCGGATATTCTCAAACCTCCAAGGTATATCGAGCTTTCAACCTCAGAACCAAAATTGTTGAGGAAACTATTGATGTAAAATTCAATGAATCAGCATCAACCTCATCCTTCCCCTCTAAACCTGATGATCTCTTTGATCTTGAAAGCTTCACCATTATATATCCTATCTCCCCTTCTCAATCCTCTTCAGAATCATGCCAGACTTATGAAGATCTATCCTCTATTGAGGAATGTTCTAGTTCTAAATTCTTTACTTCCTTTCCTTCTTATCAAATAAATTCTCAAGAATCAAATTCTCAAAACCAAGAGAGTCAAACATCTAATCCCTCATCTCCTATCTTGGAGAATATACCAGTCAATGTTCCTGAAAATTCTAATTTCTCTCCTTTAGAAAATTCTCGGGACCCCATTGAAAACTCACTTTCTTCTGATGCTAATTCCTCAAATAATTGTTTGGACATCATTCCTTTTAACAAAAATCATCCTCTAGAACAAATTTTAGGAGACTTAAATTAAGGAATTCAAACGAGGAGCCAGATTTCAAACTTTTGTCTTTATGTTGTCTTCTTATCTCAAGTTGAGCCCTCTAAATATTAGGAGGCTCTTAAAGACAATAATTGGGTATAAGCAATGCAAGATGAACTTTTGCAGTTCAGAAGGCAAAATGTTTGGACTTTGTGTCCCTTGCCAGATGGAAAATATCCCATCGGAACCAGATGGGTATTTAGAAATAAAACAGATGACAGAGGTATTGTAAAAAAATAAGGCCTGTTTAGTGGTACAAGGTTACTGTAAAGAGGAAGGCATTGACTATGATGAAACCTTTGCTCCTGTGGCAAGATTGGAAGCCATTAGACTCTTCCTGGCATTCGCCATCTCTCATAACATAAAGGTATACCAAATGGACATAAAAAGTGCATTCCTGTATGGAACTATAAAGGAAGAAGTCTATGTATGTCAATCTCCAGTATTTGATGATGTTCATCATCCTGATTGGGTGTACCGACTAGACAAAGCACTTTATGGTCTAAAGCAAGCACCTAGAGCATGGTATGATACTCTTTCTCAGTTTCTTCTTTCTAATAAATTCTCTCGGGGAACCGTTGATAAAACCTTGTTCATCAAAAGGGTTGATAAGGAACTTTTGTTGGTTCAAATCTATGTTGATGACATCATTTTTGGATGATCAAAATCCTCCTTGTGTGAACAATTTTCTAAGTTAATGTCTTCAAAGTTTGAAATGAGTGCTTTAAGTGGACTAAAAACATTTTTAAAACTTCAAGTCAAACAAACCCCAAGTGGAACTTTCATTCATCAATCTAAATATATAAAAGATCTTCTAAATAAATTTGATATGAATGATTGCAAAATAATTTCTACTCCAATGGCAACAAGTCCTGGAATATGTGCTAGACGAAAATGGTGAACCTGTAGATCAAACTCTCTACAGGTGCATGATTGGTTCACTGATGTATCTCACTACATCAAGGCCATACATTATGTATGCAACATATGTTTGTGCAAGATACAAGTCTGCCCCAAGCAATCCCATCATTCATTTGTGAAAAGGATACTTAGATATCTGAAAGGTACTTCTGTAATAGGTATCTGGTATCCTGCTAATCAAATTTGCAAGCTTGTTGGTTTTTCAGATAGTGATTATGTTGGTTGCTCGCTCACCAGGAAGTCTAATTCAGGAGGTTGTGAGTTCTTTGCAGGTTGCTTAGTGTCTTGGCAAAGCAAGAAGTAGACTTCAGTGTCAAACTCAACTGCTGAAGCTGAATACATTGCAGCAGCTCATTGCACTGCCCAAATTCTCTGACCTCAATACCAAGTGCAAAACTTTGGAATAGCTGAACTAAAGACACCTTTTCTAATAGACAGTGAAGCTGCCAAAAACATAATAAAAAATCTTGTCTATCATTCTAAAACCAAACACATTGAAATAAGGCATCACTTCATTAGAGATTGTTTTGAAAAAGGACTTATTGTTCCAGAACATGTCTCTACAAGTGACCAAATAGCTGATATATTTACGAAGCCCTTAGACTCCTAAACCTTCTCTATGTTTGTGGCAAAGTAGGGAATGATAAATATGAGTTAATAACCATAGTTAAGACTATGTTTATTAATTTTTCTTACATATAAAAGGATAATCTCTTTTAGATTGTCCTAACAATGGATTTTGATAAACCACTGTCAAAGAAATCTTGGTTTCTTTCAGTTATTATCTCAAAACATGGATAGGATAAGTAACAATATTGTTACTGTTTCATATCTCTCCAATGTTTCAAATTCCAATGTCACAATTCACAATCGTTTTGATTTATTCTTCTTCCGATGATTTCTCTTCCTTCCAAAAAACATCACATGATCAATTAATTTGCTTCCGAGGATATGATTCTTTCTAAAATCCTTGATCCTTGCATCTGATGTGACAGTTGTCAACTTCTCTGCGAGATTCGTATCTCAATGCTGACTCCCACGGCTCGAGAAGATGCTTAACGTCATCTTAGTGACTAATAATCTTATTTAAAGACTTGATCACCATTTTCATTCTTATCTCTCTCACTTAAATCTTCTTGATCCTCTGCTATCAAGAAACTCTTCATCTTCTTCATATGCTCCAAGTAAATGCTCATGGCTACGGATGATCACTTGTCAGGCTTGTCGCCTGGCACGAAGCACTTACACTGAATTCGTCGAAGCTTTAAGCTTATGATGATGGTGTAACGGCTTCGGACCAGGCTTCATTCCTCACAAAACTTCGTCTGTACTTCAAGATGTGCATGAACTTGTCTCTGTGTGAAGTGTAAGCATTAATATTCTCTTTCTTTACTTTTGTATTCATAAACGTTTCATTTGTATCTAGTATCTTTTCTAATCAAAAGCTAGGAATACTTGTACAAATAACGTGCAATCTGCTAGCTTATACTTAATAATCTGGTACATTACCAGAAATGTTCCACGTTCCTATTGTGTTTATCTCATTGATATTCATAGTACTATGAAGAACATTGATAACAAGATGTTCACAAGTTTGAACACCGATGGATGACACTGAGGAAACACCCATCTTCAGTGAACCCACATCCAACTCTCTTTCACACCTTTAATAGATACCAGCCATAAAACAACTTTTCCAAAACCCTCGAAGGCCTAATAAGCCCAAAAAGTCTGTTCAGGAAAATGAGATCCCTAAATATGATTGTGTTCCTACTGAACACATGGATACATCTGCTTCATCTTCTCAGATGAATCAAGAATCTCTTCCCATCCAGCTCCTCATTTTTCCTCTCAACAGGATAATGTTGTATTCCAAAGGGATCCCTCACTAACCTCTGAAATCTCATTTGATATTCAGATGGTAGTCCTCTCTCCCACGGACATCTATGTTCTTGCTCATAGCCCCACTCTTCTTAACTAATTTTTTTTAACCCTAGCAAAGAGGATGAGATCCAAATGTCAAGTCCATCTAGACTTCTTGATCATATACCTGGAGCATCCGTTTGACATGAAAGTCCAATGGATTATCATCTGAATGGATCAGGAAATAAGACTCCTTGTATGGCAATGGCCCATGAAGTTTGTTTTAAACTAAGACCGGAAATCCCCAGTACCAAGAAAAAGGGGTTCATGACATATCTGAGATGGACTCAGGTTATGATCCAACTGATTCTCTAGTCAGGGATTCGGATGAAATCTCTAATCATATGGACGGATCAGTTTTTAACATAACGGAATTGACGGGTTCCACTGTCTGTAACCAGACTCATTATGTCAGTTACAACTATCTCTCCTTGAAGACCTCCTAAAGTCCTTGAGCCACCTTCCCTTCTCTATCCTTCTTCATTCAAGGCCCTGGCTGCTAAAGCCAAAAAGAGGGAGATTATATGGCTAATACATAACCTCTCGTCGCATAACCCATTTCACCCACTCTTATGATCTTCTCTCATAGAGTTTGATTGGGTTTCTGTTAGCTAAACATAAGTTGGTTTTGGCTTCATCAGTCCAGAGGGAGATTGTTGGAAAATAAGGACTTACGAAGCAAAACCACTTCTCAAATAATCAAGCAAACTCACCTAAACTCAATCAAACTGAATAAATGTTGCAGCACAATGCTTCCGAAGACAGGAAGACTTAAAGACAAAGCTTCCAAAGACAATAGCACTTCGAAAGACAATAAATAAAGACAAAGCTTCTGAAGATGATAGCACTTCGGAAGACAACAAATAAAGACAAAGCTTTCAAAGACAAAGTTTCAAAACATGCTTCGGAAGAAACACAATAAAGACAAAGCTTCCGAAGAAAGTTTCAGAAGACACTTCGGAATACATTTCCTATGAAGATAATATTCTATCAGAAGATGGGTGCTTCCGAAGAATATGGATATACTTCGGAAGACAAACTCCAAAAGACACAATCTGAAGAGAACACTTCTCTTCATAGACTTGTGTATCTACATCAACGAAGAATAAACTGATTCATCCATCAATTTTAATAAATTCTGAAACAATAATAAATTCTAGCATCAGTACAAGGGTCTGAACCTCAGAAGACTTCAAGATCTTTGAAGATCCTAGTTTGACTTTACACTTGTGGTTTTCTTATGCTACAGTGTCTATAAAAGTGTCTTCTCTGCTGTCCTTTTCGTGTATTTGTCCTGAAACATTAAATGTCGGGGCTATTTATGCCCCAACATCCTTTGAATAATTTACAACACTTTTCTGAAAACTTCTTTGTGTTGCCTTCTTACTTTCTGTTCTATCTTTCTTTTAAACACAAGAAAACTATCCATAAAAATAACCAAGATCAAGTGTTAAATCTTAGAGGGAGCTAATACCAAAGTTTTTGACTAAGTGTCTAAAAACATCTGTTCCTGGTTAAAAGGACTCTCTTAAGATCAACCGATCTCTTACAGGATGTACTATCCCAAGGCTTACCCACTCGAGCTTAGCCTTAACTTAGTACATCTTTTGATTTATGATTACTTGATTTAACCACATGGTAGGTTTTAATGGCTTGGAATTCAATGTAATCCCTAAGTATTATCTTAGGTTTATTGTTTTTAACTTCTTTATTGTACTCATGTAATTCTTGAAATAATCATCCTTATTTAAAGAAGGTGTTACAAAACTCATTTATAAAGTTTAGTTTCCTAACATTTTTATAAGAAGAATTGTAGTTGTTATCAGGTTGGTTAAATAAAAGCATCTCACCAACTTTGTAGTAATACTAGTTACTACTTTAGTTAATATATGTTGTTAAATGAAAGTGGTTCAATGTTATCAACTTCATGATTTAGGATGATTAGTAATGACATGCGAATAAGGACCATGGTGCGAATAGGGACCAAGCCTCGACCAAATAATCATCATTATGCGAATAAGGGTTCGAGTTTCGGCCGAATGATCATTTGTTACGAATGATGGGTATCCATACGAATGGTGCCCCATGCGACTCAGGTCATGCATGCAAATGAAACTCGGCCGAATCAAGGGGGTTACACTAATGGAGGTGCTCGGCCGAATGAGGGTGCTCATGCGAATGGGAGGCTCCCTTCGGTTGTTGGCTCAATCGGTCGCTCCTTCCCATTCGGCCAGGGAACTAAGACACTCGGCCTATGGCCATTCGCACGTTAGCACTGGATGTGCTCATTCGGCCGGCCGCAACAGGGAGCTTCTATGGCTCAACATTTGTGGTTGTGAGTCATTGGTGATGTTCCTTTTGACCCTACTCCATACCCATGTCAATTCTAAGGTTCCTATGGGTCGGAAACCGGCTCCAATACATGGAACCGAGAGAGGGAAGAAAAACCCTAAAAATCCGAACATTCAAGCTCGTTTTACCTCCGATTCAGTGCTTTCCACTTTTGAACTGCTGTACTTTCGTGTGAGGGATGTTGAGAGTTTTGATTTGGTAGCTTATTTGCAAGATTTGGCCAAGAAATAAGGAAGATATGAGGGTTTTTGTGATGAAAATATATAGAGAGAGGGAAACCAGGTTTGAGGTTTAAAGAGAGAGAGAATGCGTGTAATAAATGAGGAAGAAAAGCCTAATTTAGGGTTTATATACCCCACGGATGTTCGGGTTCGTTTGGTTTGCTCGGTTTTCATTTTTGTTACGTTTCCGGAACGTAAAACGCGTATTTTAAATAAATAGTTTTCTAAGACCATTTTATAGTTGTGATTCCAAATAAATGTTTTCTCTTTGTTTTTCTCATTTTATTGTTTCGAAATCATTTATTAATTTCGTTCCGTCAGATCGTATCTCCTTCAAGCGCATTCGCTTGAATCGTCACCCGAACAAACACGATGACGGCTCAACTTTCTGACTTTTGTTTTCTACTTTTCAGTCATCATTCAGAACGTTAAACTCACAGATACGTTTGTGTGAATCGTCACCCACGCAAACACACTGTCAGTTCATTATTCGTAAACAATACTGAATTGTTGTTTGAGATGTGTTTCCTCACTGACGGACTCAACTAAACTCACATATTTTCACATTATTTTCACACTGAATTGTCGAGCATCTAATTCCTATTATTTGTGGACATCAGATCGCAACTGATAAGTTTTTGTCATTTGTTTCCACACTGTTGTTTCACATGAGTTTTTGTATTTACTGCATTTAAATTTTCACTTAAACACATACAATTGTTATCTGTTTTCTTAATCTTGTTGTCACACAAATGTTTACACATTGTAATTACACACAGTGAATAGTGAAAGTACACGTACCGTACGGACTTGCAGGACGATCTGGTACTAGTTGTCACATTGAACAAACGGAGCTTTTTGTACAAAACATGGGCTCAAGAGCGGCTAACTAGGGGGATGGGACAGGTTTATAATGGGTTAACAAGGAAAGATTGGTGTAATCCTAAAGCCTTCTCATTTTAGTGCACTTATTCCCTTTTGGTTTTAGCATGTATCAAAACACACAAGTTCTATCACAATCCTCACCTACCGGTCCCCCTCAACAAATGAAATTCATCTCACATATATTACACTCTAGTGCCCAAAATATCACACATATATATGGAGGAATCAGGTTACCGAAATGCAACATATGCAATTACCCTAATGCATAATATTCCTAATTAGGCATTTATTTTAATTTTTCCAAAAATTAATTGTCAGCAATACTCTCATGAAACTTAAAGGAACAACCATGTTTGAAACCTTTATCCTTTCCTTAATAGATATCCATTAATACATTGCAAATCAGGTTTTTATGTTCAATCCGTTCGCTTACGAGGACAGTTTTGAAAAAATTTTCAAGATTTTGAAGATATGTGATACGTGAAACCTTCCTTTGCAACCATTCCCCTCCCCACACTTGATTCACATTGTCCTCACCCCAACAATATTTGAAATTGTCCAACAAGTAATTTCATGACCTTCCCAAAAGTAAAACTACTTGACTTTCAACTAAGCAAACACAAAAATAAAAACAACCAAATGAAAGTAAAAAAAAAAAAACATTGTTTTCCAAACTCCACCCGCCACCCATAATTATAAACCCAGCAAGTTCAAAAGTCACAAATGATTAAAGAACATGGACGTGAATAATCAGTGAGTGCTTAATAATAGCGTGGATGTGGTGGTCCAAAAATGGAGTTCATCTTGGACTGCATGTCTCCGAAACTGAAAGAGGAAGATGATCCTTCGGTGCCTTTCTGTTGTTGCTGATTTTGGTAGGGATCCAACCACTCTGAATGATGCACCTGAGGCTGTGGGTACCTAACTGACCCACCATATGGATCCAATGAAGTGCAATCAATTACCGGTGGATGTCTCACCACCGGTTCCCCAGCGTGCCACTCATCATGCATCTGTCGCATCTGCGTGTCATCAAATCTGTGATTTATCTCTCTTTGAAAATTATATGCATGAAGTATGTTCCATTGCTCATTCCTATCATACAGCCTTTGTGCCTCTCTTCTTCTCAACTCCCCATTCCTAGTGCCTTAATCAAAGGTAGCTGTTGCACGCAATAGCCACTGTTGCCACACAATCGGTCGGGCTCGTTGAATGGTTTGTTCCAATTCCACATCATTAATACCCCACGTGGTATCTCTCTGGTCCAATCTAACTACCCCCTGCTTGACCCGACACCCCTTCTTATACCAATCATGCTTGCAATGGGTTGATCATCCCCATCATGATCTTCCTCCTCTTCACCTGTCGCCATGTCAACTCCAACTACCTCTCCATCAAATGTGTCATCCTCCCCCGGTTGGAGAGGTCTAGAATTTACCTTCAACACATTCCAAACTCTCTCAGTGGCCACATCCTTTAACCAGTGATACCGTTCAGAAGACTTATAATCCCAAGCTAGAGTATTCAATGTATTCAGTCTAAATGGTGTATGATGCTTCTTCATGTACTCACGATCATCATCATTTATCAACCCATACCATCTAATCAGTGCCTGAATTAACTTACAATAACGGATCATTTTCTTTTCTTTGTTGTTACGCGCTTCCCAAATGTTCAGCATGGCTAAATACCTAAACGATATCTTTGGTCCCAGAGTCATTAACGCATAAAGATCTAGCACTTCAGGGTTCTAACCATGGTCTTATCTCCTCTTCGTGGGACCACATTCATGTGAATGATAACCAATAACAGTTTAGCCTCAATCCTCAGATTGTTCCTCCTCATTGTAGTCCACTTCTTGGGTTCAAAAATGGTTTGTAGCATCGTGGACCAAGTTGGATGCTGAGCTGGTTTGGATTACAGATCCTCCAAAGAGGGATAAACATATTGATTGCTTGGCTTAGAGTCAAATCGAGCAACGTGATTCAGATTCTCTCGCGACATCACCACATGTACTCCCTCAATCGTCCAAATGAGTCTAAGTGTGCTTGGGGGTAGGTTTCCCCAATCAATGGTGAGGGTTCCCACCCATTCCTCAATCAATTTCAGGTACAACCTTTCTACTCTCATCTCTTCAAAGTTAATAACTGCCCCCGATCCTAGATCATCAAAACACTTGACAAGTCCAAATGGTGTAAAGTGATCTCGATCCAACACCTGCTCACACAAACCCTCCATTGTATACCTTTAACTCCTTCATCTTATCCTTGAACAACTCCAATTTCCACTCAGGATCCATTCCTGACAATGGACCTCCACCCTAGATGGGTTTAGGTCCTCTTTGATCTTCTTCTTCATCTGAATTATCTATTCATCGCCATTGCGCATGAGGCTGACTTGGTGGCCTTGATGATGAGGCTTCGGCTCTTCCCATGCCTATCCCAGTTGGTTGTTTTGTTTGTACCATTTGCACAACAACACCACAAGCAAACATAACAAGTTAGTGCATGCATATGTAATAACAACATCTCCCCACACTTGTTTAAAACAATGGCCATTTGACATGTGAACATGATCTTAGCATTCTCCATCAGTTCCAGACAAGTCATTTGCAACTAAGTCCAAATGCTTATATTGTAATCTCAGTCAACATTTTCTCAAGCAAGCTAGTTATCTATTAATCTCTCATGGTTAATTCACAACTTTAATCCATCCCCTTAACCATACTAACTTGTTTTGTTGTTCACATATCACAACCATAACCTTAACGACAACAATGTGGTGAGTATTGGTTGTACACACCATGTTCCAAATGCCATTTCGTGAGTTCAAACCAAATTTAAGTACAAATCATGTCAAACCTTGAAGCATTGATGATCATCACTCAAATAAATAGAAACCACGTACCTTTGAAGCTTAATGAGTGAGAGATGTGTGGAAATTGGAAGAATAACTCAAAAAACCAAAAATCCCCAATTTGAAAATCAGGGCTCGTAACTGCAGCGGATGATATCTCTCAAACGGACTCGAACTGGGTGAAACCAACACCGAGGATTTGATCCTCATCGAAAAACACTCAAGATAGACTACTTGCTTGCTTGAATCGGTGAAAGAATGAACAAGTTAGGGTTATGGTGGTTATGTAGTTTAGTTGAGGAAGATGAAGATGGTGAAAGTTGAGACAGAGAGCATGATGTGGTAAATAGTGAAGAAGATATCCATATTTTTGTGAATTTGAGTTGTATGTTCGGGTATTTTACCTTTAAGATACATGTCAGCCGGGTAACACGAAAATGAAGAAAACAAACACAAAAAATTTTGCTGTGTGGGAGCCCGAGGTAAGTTACGGTGGGCCGGTCGTACCTTACGCCGGGCTGCATTCTAGTGTAAGTGGACCGTAAGGCAGAGACCTTTCAGCACAGGTTGTTGCAAGAGCAGTAAGTTATGCCCCTTTCAGCGTAAGTTATGATCGTATTTTTTTTTTGATTGCCCTTGTAACCCAAAAGAAACAAAAAGGAAAATCAACACAAAACAAATGAATAATAATATTGATAAAACCAAAATACTTAAAACTATTAATTTGAAATATTTGAAAATAAAAACAAATAAGAACAAATAACAACTAATAATAAAAATAAAAAAAACTAAAAACAAAACAAAACATAACCTACTAACATAAAAACAAAAGTTAAAAAAAAACAAAACATAATCTACTAAATTGTTAAGTTAAAGACCGATTAACCAATACATTACTAAACGACCCACCCCTTCACGAAATTCGTGTTGAACTCAACACAATCACAGTTAAGCGAACATTTACGAAAAGAACACTACATCCCACGTTGAAAAATGAATTGTGTTTAGAAGAAGTTACACCAAAACGATGAAAACCAAAAAGAAAAATCACAACGAAACGTAATTTAAAGAAAAAAGTAAAAGTAGAATGAACAAAATATACAGCTCGGGATTTCTCCCGAGGTTACCTGAACCTCAGACGTCCGCATAATCGGGTGAGCTCGTGAGAAAGCTCATTGATTCCTGTGATGCACATTGAAAATCCGTTGCTTTAAAATATAGCTTCAAACGATGACCATTGACCACTTGTCGTATGCGACCCTCAAAATCTTCTATCTCGATATCATCATAGTGTCCAATGCATACAATAGAATATGGCCCCATCAAGCTTGCCCGAAAACAACTTCAACCTTGAGTTGTATAACCACACCTTCTGACCAATTGCAAACTTTTGCAGCCTCAGTTTTGCATCATGAACTCTCTTGAATTTGTCTTTGTACGCAGATGCACACTCGTAAGCCTGGTCTCGCAATTTATCTAATTCACACAGATCTAATTTCTTTTGTTTACCTGCAGCATCATAATCAAGATTAACCTCTTTCACAACCTATAAAGCTCGATGAGCTAACTCTACCGGTAAATGACAAGCATTCCCAGAAACCAATTGATATGGGGTTGTGCCAATAGTTTTTTGAAAGTGGTTCGGTATGCCCACAAGGCATCATTAAGTTTGTTAGACCAATCCTTGTGGACAGGCAGAACCGTCTTTTTCAAAATGTCTTTAATTTGCCTATTGGATACTTCAACTTGCCCACTAGTTTGTGGGTGTTAGGGTGTTGCAATTTGGTGGTTAACTCCATACCGTTGAAGCAATTTTGCAAAATGATTGTTTTTGAAATGGGTGCCCCCATCACTTATGATCACATGGGGGACTCTGAATCTTGTAAAAATATTTCTTTGCACAAACTTTCATATAACGGAATGGTCATTCGTCTTGATGACAATTCCTTCAATCCATTTAGATACATATCGATCGCCACTAAGATGTAATAGTTACCACATGAATTTGGAAAAGGACCCATGAAATCGATGCCCCATACATCAACTATGTTAACAATCAAAATCGGTCGTAAGGGCATCTCATTCGTCTTTGAGATGCTGCCCAGTTGTTGACACCGAGAGCAATCTTTAGCAAATTCGGCAGCATCTTTAAACATTGTTGGCCAAAAGAAGCCGCTAGTCAATATCTTGTGCCCTGTTTTGTGCCCACTTGTCACACCCCCTGCTCCGCGTGCGGAATCTACGGCGCGGTGATGAACAATGGCTGAATCATGCACAAGTATTGAAAGAAGAACAACCACAATGCATTACTAAGTTTCATAATGTTAAACAATTGTTTAGTTACAAGCATTCTAACTATCTACCAAAAGAATGACAACTACAGACGCAAAAATATTGTTTACAAAATAAGACTCAGACAAAACAATTAAACAATTAGGATTAAATGAGTTTATAATCCATCCTAGCTTGTTTCTTCATCTTGTTCTATCTTAATTATGGTCTCCTTAGTTGTCCTTGTGACGCTCCAAACCTGATTACCTGAAACACGTGAAAAGTAACTGTCAACTACAAAATTAGTTGGTGAGAACAATTGGTTTAACATTTGTAAATATGAACCTGCAGTTATAAAACATGTGTATAAAACATTGAATAAAATATCATGGATAATTGCTACACAAACTATCATCAAGTAAGAATAATGTGTGCAAACAGTCGAATGACTGTATACTAGAAAAGCCAACATATAATCAAGTCCCAAATTACATTTGGAGTCAGAAAAGTAATCAGCAAACACATTCAACACGAGCTATACTAATGAGTTTACTCAGAATAAAACTTCGTTTTGACGTATCCCGGTCAATATGACTTATGCTGTTAAACTTAATTAGCAGCAATTTCATATTACCGTAAAGTATCCAATCTGCAGTTAGTTTTTAAAACAAATATAAAAGGACAACCGCAGCCTTGGCGTAACCAAAACATGTCCTGCTTTCCCTTGTTGTGATCACTCAGTACTAACGTTATAAGCATAAGAATAAGAATAAGATTGAATGAACAAGTGTCTTGATGTGTATAAGTTTGTTTACAATGATGAACACCATGCTTTTAAGTATTTATGTTTGAATACCTTGATTTGAAAACCCTTGATTAAATACCATTATGAAATCCTTTGATTGAATACCTTGTTTGAAACCCTTGATTGATTACCACATTGAAAACCTTTGAAAACCTTTGATCGAATACGGTGATAGAAAACCCTTGTATAAATACAAGGTTTGAAGGAAAACATTTAATAAAATATTTATTTATAAAAAACACAGGTTGTAGTTTAAAAGCTTGTAAGAGTTGTAAAATTTAATCTTTCAAAGTGTTTATCATTTATAAAACATTTTATGTAAAATTGGTTGTAAAATAATTTATAAAACTCTTTTATAAACCTTTTAATAAAATGTGTTTAAAAGTTGTAAAGACAGTAGAATTAAAGAATAAGCCCTTGTTTTTTGTAAAAGAATAGTGAATATTGTATTTGATAAGTTGTAGTACAAAAGATGTTTGGTCATCAGTAAAAGAGGGGCTGATGTTCTCACCTGACAGCAATAGACTTGGACCTTGTACAAGTAGCAATTCAGACAAGACCTCTAAATGATTTCTATATCATTGTAATCATACATATAATATAAGATTTATTGAATATGTTGTAGACTTTGTTTAGTTGATTGGGCATTGTTAACAATAATTGATGAAACTTCCTTGTGTAAGCTTGTTTTATGTTCTAAGGTGTTGTTACTTGAAAACCATGCTTGAAACCTTTGTATGACGATTGTCTTATGAATAAGAAATGTGTCACGTAACATGTGATCATGTCTTTGTTAAATGTCACACCCCGACCCGGCGGGCTGGATCGACTTTTCTGCCGGGCGAAAGGTTCCCAGGGCGCGATATCGTTGTGATAATCGAATGATCAGATTGTTTACATAGCACATGAGATATAAATGAAAAATTCTAATCATGACAATGAAATAGAATTACGAAGTTAAAGTACATTGTTTCTTCATAAATTAATTAAGTAAATCTAGTCAAAAGGAATCAATGAGTTTCGGTCTTGTAACTGTACAAGATATACAAAAGATGACAACACAAAATGAATCTAGGTCTTCTAAAAGTCCACTAGCTTAGTTCTTGAAGATGGGCAACTACACTTGTTCGTCACCTAAGAAAAACATGCATTTAAACAAAGTCAACACTTGATTGGTGAGTTCATAAGTTTGATAATTGAAAGTCTTGAATTGTTCGCCTACACAATCATGATGTTTTAAATGTTACTTGTAGATGATTGATTCACACGTTCACCCAATGGCCTCTCCATAGTTGTACGTACAAGTAGTACCTCATCCTATTAGATAGGCTTATATATAGGGCATATGTAGGGGAACACGCCCTAGCCAACATCCCACCACATACCTAATAGAACTTAACACCACTTGCAGTACAACTGTAGACACCCATTATCATATTACCTGTTCATCATATTTGATATTCATCTGTTGTATCATATATTGAATAATATGTTGAGAGGGGTTTAGTTATCAAACCGAAAGTATTGATTTACCCTCAATGCATTAAGGAAGTTAGATTAATTTATTTTGTTCCTTGTTATTGTTCTATTACTTGTGGGGTTAACTGTTAATCACTTTTAAATAATAAGAGTGTTAGTTAACTAATTGATATTTGTTCTCAACTTGAAGTGCATAGAGCATAAAAGGAATCCATTGCAATCCTCACGTAATCAGATTACAATGCATCCGATTTACCTCTACCACTTTGTGTATCCATAGGCCTCATTGAAACTGTTACTAATAATACGACATGAGAGAAAATAAATTCCCCAGTCTACTAATCAACAGGAATGATGGATTAATTACAATTTCACTGCAGATTAATATCACCATGTGTCGCTTTCAAGACCTTGACTGTTCGTCGCCCTATCACCAGTCGTACGTTACCGGTCATTGAATCAATTCTATCAATATACTAGCCCTACAAGCTAGAGGTTTGTCAAACCTATGGTACCACTATGATATCGTTGGTTTAGTCACGTCAAATTAACTGGTCAGCGATTTGTGAAGGGACTTGCAAAGATCATACTTGAATACATGGCACATGATTGAAATGATATAATAAAAACAGTTCAATAGTAATCAATTGTATTGTGTTCATCAATGTTGTTTGTTCTCAGTGTTGTAAGTTCTCATTGTTGTTAACAAATTAAATAAGACCTTGTCTTGTTATACTATGTTAACTGTTGTGTGAATGATGTTGTTATCATGAAGTTACATTATCATGATTATCGTTGCTTGTTATTCCATATAGTCACCCTGTTGTCACTAAGGTGTGGTAAGAACTAGTCTTACTAAACTTTTAGGTGGTGGATGATACTTGTTCGTGTTATCCTGTAGTATGCACCGAGTCGTAAACTAACTGTTATAAGAACGTGTTTTATTACACCCAGATAACTCTGGTATTGAATGATATCATAAAGACATATTATCTTTATTTCATTCATGTTTTTTTTTGTTTTCATCATGTTCACTTGTGATAATATGCTCTTGTAAGAATAATGAAGCATTGTAAGATACAATTTTACAACTATGTTATTCTATTGTGTAGATGCTTTATGAATTTATATTATCATAGTCATCTTAGTTGTTCCTGTCTTATCATGATCATACAAGCATGCATACAATGATAAGCGATAATAAGTCAAGCAATATTATCCAAATCAAAGTATAAACAATATGTTAAACTAAAACTTTTAATTTAATAAAAGTTAAGCATGTTTCTCAGCCCTGAAAGTTTAAATCAGTTAATGATTAGAAAAGGGGCATATGAACTCTCCTTGTAGTAGTTGTGGTTGACTTAGCTTAAACAAGAAGTGCACGCGCCCTTTATTGTACTTGTAGTAATGTTCAAGATCCTGTATTGATTTCACGTTGTTGTAACTTATAAGTATGAATTGCAATGATTTGTGTGCGTGTATGTGTTAGCCCTAAAGTTGGCTAACACTTGTGAGTCTCGGTCTTCATTCAGCCCTGTTTGGTTGTTAAGGATTTTGATAATACGTACTTACTAAGTTTAGGTTAACACACTTTGTTATTGACTTTATGTTCCACGTGAATGATTGTCATGACAAAAAGGGTTCTAAGTGTAAAATTTAGGTTTTAGGTTAAGTGTTAATTATCCTTAGTATCATGTAGTATAGCTTTGTATCCTAATTGTTCCATTTCTATCCACCCTTAAATCACTTGTTGACATATTCAAAATACATTATTATAGGCTTTAGGAATTAAACCCCACTTTACCACATTTGTAATATTTTAGGAATCCATGCATATCATCCATGAACTTAACCCGTGTCCTTATTCATATTTTGAGTCAATTGGGCCAAATTACTCCACTAGGCCAAATAAATCATTGTGGGTCGAACTAGCGGTCATGGGCCGAATGTTATGTGTATGGGCCGAGTGGATTGGGCTGCATATTGGGCCAAATGAAGGAAAATGGTAGTTTAAGCCATGTAAGCCGCATGAAATGATATTGGTCTTATAGCTGTGTGGGTCGGCCGAATGGAAAGGTGTATGGCTCCAAGGTTCGCTGATGATGAACAAGGTTCGGCCAGGGGTTCGTCCAGCTTAGGTTTGTGGTTAGAGACTTCGACCAGGGTATAGGTTTGGTCATATGATGGTTCGGTGATCAACCCAGGTGCATGGCTTATCAGGTTCGTTCAAGGGTAGGTTTGTCCAATAGGGTTTGGGTGACCAAAGGTTCGACTAGGGTTACAGCCTCATGAACCTTAAGGTTAGTCTTCCTGGGTTCGCTCATGAAAACTCCAGGTTCGCAGCCCTTGGTTCGGCGCTGAAGGTTCGGTGATGGTGGTTCATGAGCACCAGGTTCGTGGGTAGTTGCAAACATGTAAGGTTCGGCCAAGCAAAGAGGTGGGGTTCGCAACACAGGGTTCGCCCAGCTCACGGGTTCGGTCACCTGTTGATCACACGAACCTGTTACTTCAGTTGAACTTCATCATCATCACCATCGAAACTAAGAGTTTGCAGGTTGTTCCCACTGGTTGTGTTATGCTAAGATGGTGTCTCGAAGGTGTTGGTTTAATGTGTTAGGGTTTTAAACCGGTTAAGGGTGTGTGGGTCAAACAAGGGTGCACAAAACCCTAATTTTCATGGATTTCATACCTCGAATTTCAGTGGATAAATCTTCAGATCGATTGTACTTTCTTGTAGAGGAGGTCGAGAGCTTCGTTTAGACACCAATAACGTCCATTTTTGTCAATAATCGAGCTAGATATGATGATTTGAAGATGAAAACTTTAGAGAGAGAGGGAGGTTCGGGAATAGGGTGTTTAGAGAGAGATAGAGTGAAATAAATGAAAGAAAGACATCATTTAGTCCTTATATACCCCGAGGGTGTTCGGATTCATTTCGGTCGCTCATTTTTCGTCTCCATTGCGTTTCCGGATTATTACGCACATTTTACGTTTTTTAAAAGTAAAAAGGTTTTATGTAAATATTTTTAAAGGTTGTAATGTCTAAAAAATGTTTAATATTTAATTTTCTTAATTTATTATCGTTCGTATCATTTATCGATTTCGTTTTCTCAGATCGCGTCACCTTCGCGCGTAGTTACTCGAACAGACACGATGATGGTTTTGCTTTCTGACTTTTGTTTTCTACTTTTCAGTCATCATTTCAGAACATTAAACTCACAGATATGTTTGTGTGAATCGTCACCCACGCAAACACACTGTCAGTTCGATATTCTGAAACAACACTACCTTTATGTTTTGAATTGTTTTTCCTCACTGACGGAATCAACTAAACATCCTGTTTTCTCATTGTTTTCCTACTCATTTATCGGCCATCTGATTCCTGTCATCTTTGGATATCATCTCACAACCGACATGTTCTTGGTGTTTACTTGTACACTGTTGTTTCTCTTCATTCGTTGTATTAATTGTACTTACGTTTTCACCTAAATACAAACAACTATTGTTTATCATGAGTCGTTGTACTTATGGTATTTAAGTTTTCACATAAATACGTACAACTATTTCTTGTATTTCTGAGTTCCGTTATCACAAACAATGTTCATATATCGTATTTTTACACAGTATAAGGTCAAAGTACACACACCGTACAAATTTGCCGGACGATCAGGTACTGGATGTCACATTAAACTTTTTTTCACATGATTAGTTTGAAATCTTAATCGATTATGTCCTTATGATAATCTAATATATTAGAAAAGTGTTTTAAGGTCACCTTCCATTGTTCAAGACTTCACCGATTTTACATCTCACCCGTCGATACTAACAATATCGATAGATGATTGTGTTTGAATCAAATCGATCAAGTATTCGATTTTTTAAGCCAATCACGCATGGAGGACCTTAATATACGTTATGTATATGATTTAAACTAATGATATAAGATTTACGTGACTTAGTTACCATCAAAGAAAATTATTTGAAGACAAGGTGATGCCCATCGATACTAAAAATATCGGTGGGACTTAAAATCGACAATTGGCCTTCAATACTATCCAATTCAGCCCTTCTTTGTGATAGCACTCTTGATTCATCTAACTCTAAGTGTTATTATTTGTTTTAAATGATGTTGTCGCTTACATGGTCCAACAGATCGAAGGAAAACCGATTGAAACCAAGTTTATGCCCATCGACATTACAATATCGATGGTTTCCTAACTTCGATGGTTCCCCCCCGATTCTATCAGTATCGAACCAACTGATCCTGCGAAACTACTTGGATTTCATCAGTATGTTAATATCGTTGATAAACCAGCACAACAAGGACCTTAACCCATCGATGCTAGCAAGAACGATGGGTGCTAGTATCGGCAGATTTTTATTCAACATAACTAATATCGATGATTGTTCAAATGCATCAATTGCACTAGTCCATCGACACTAGCAAGGTCAATGGATTCTAGTATCGACATGTCCTCATCAGCCCCACTAATATCGATGACCGGTAAACACAACTAAGACATTAACCATCGATTCTAGCAAAATCGATGGTGTTTATATCGACAGTTTCTGATCAGCCAAGCTAATATCGACGAGGTTGAATCTCCAGAACCTTGGAAACGACTTTTTCAGCACAATTCAAATCGTTTTCCAGCCTCCCTTGCATAGCAAAGCATTGATATTGTCTTTATTTAAGTTTCCATCGACGATACTAGTGTTGGCCGTATCTTTCTCATGCCAACATTGTTCTCATCGATATACTTCTCCTGTTCCAGCCTCCAATTTCTCACATCAACCAATTCCCAAGGTTCCATAAGTGTCCTTGAGTCCTGGTTTTGAGTTTGAAAGGCTGAAAACAAGTGTTCATTGAGGAAGATGATGAATAGTGTAAAACCCTACAGTACCGTACATTCTCACTAAGATTCCGACCAAAGTAACTCGATTCAGCTCCGATCCTTTGTACTACAAGCTTCCCCTCGTCGAGACGATCGTTTTGATATATTATATGGGCGATTTGGTGAAGAGATGTAGAAGTTATGGTCGAATTTGTGTGAGTTTTCTAGTGAGAAGTGTGGAAACCGGGTTTAGAGAGAGGAAGAATTTGCTATCAAGGAATGAAAAAATGGAAAGAATTAAGGGTTTTTATACCCTGGATAGTTCCCCACGTATTCGGTCTTGCTCGGTGTCGGTTTCGCGTATTTTTACATACGCGTCGTTAAGATTACGTAAATGATTATTTTACATTGTAAATTAGATTTGTTGGATTATTTTTTTTTGATAAGTTTCAAAATTGTAATACGTAAAATAAAATATTTTACTTATTTTTACTATTCGTTCGAAATCAGACCGTTAAACGAATTTAATTACGTGTATACCCGTAATTACGTACGTTTTTGGTCGTTTTGCGTCTTTATTAACGTTTACTCGCAATTATAAGTTCGACATTTATATATTCATGGATCGTCGCCCATAATGATACTCAGTCTCGCTTACGTATTACGATTTGTTCTAAATGATTAGTTTGACATATTATTTTTCATAACACTACGAACAAACACTACCCTATTACACCGAACGCAACATATGTATAGGGCGTACGTAGAGTCCAGCTACCTGCCTTATCCGCCGCCAGCGCACCACTATTTCAGTATAATACAATAATGTTATTGGCTAGCATAATCAACTGTAAATTAATAATATATACTTGTTCCTAACTAGATAAAATCCTATAACACACAAACATGAACATGAACATGAACATGAACATGAACATGAATCACATTAGTACACTGACATATTGAATACGAATCACATTAACATATAGAATAACATGTACACACTGTTCTATCCTGATCTAAAACTACCATGACTTACTGTACAAATGTTACACCACTAAAATGGCCACCACATGCAAAGGAATGCACATGCTCCATCACGCTTGGAATCTCTTCATGAGGCACACATCTTCAGATCACTTGATCCGCTCCCACTTTATACAAGTCCGGCTCTTCCCAAATGTATTGCTTGACTTTTGAAAAGAATTGCAGTCGTTTCTTCTTCACCCAATGCTCCGGTACTTGACCTATCACTTTATAGTTCACAATGATAGCATACCAAGGTAAAGTAGAAATAGACATGATATGCTCATCTGGGAATGTGTCATTGATGGCAAGTGAGGTGTCATTCTCCGTAGGTGGTAACCAAGATAGGTGGTCCGTTACCACATTCTCACATCCCTTCTTGTCTCTGATCTTCAAATGGAGTTCTTGTAGCGAAAGAATCCGTTGAATCAGTCTTGGCTTTGCATCCTTCTTCTCCATCAAGTACCTAACAGCACTATGGTCAGAATAGAGATAATAACTTTACTATCACAAGTATATGATCTAAATTTATCCAATGAAAAGACTATTGCAAGCAACTCTTTTTCTGTTGTTGTGTAATTCAATTGTGCATCAGAAAGAGTTTTGCATGCATAGTAGCTCACAACGAGTTTCTTGTCAACCCGTTGTCCCAACATTGCCCCAACTACATAGTCACTAGCATCACACATAATCTCAAAGGGAAGAGACCAATCCGGTGATTGGAATATTGGGGCTGCCACAAATTGTTGCTTAAGCAAATTAAATGATTTCAAACATTCCTCATCAAATTCAAAAGGGACATCTTTTAAAAGAAAATTACACAAAGGTTTTGTTATGACACTAAAGCCTTTTATAAACCTTCTATAAAACCCGACATGTCCTAGAAAAGATCGAATTTCTTTAACACTTGTGGGAGGTGGCAATGTGGAAATAACATTTATTTTAGCCCTATCCACCTCCATCCCCTTTTTAGAAATCACATGACCCAAGACCAGCCCTTCACGAACCATAAAATGGCTCTTCTCCTAACTTAAAACCAAATTAGTTTCAACACATATTTTCAATACTTTGGTTAATTGATTAATACATTTATCAAATGATGAATCAAATATTGAAAAATCATCCATAAAGATTTTCAAAGACTCCCCTACCATATCTGAAAATACACTAATCATACACCTTTGAAAGGTAGCGGGGGCATTGAACAAACCAAATGGCATTCGCCTAAATGCAAAGGTACCATAAGGACAAGTGAATGTAGTCTTATACTGATCAACTGGATGAATAGCAGTTTGGTTATAACCAGAATAACCATCAAGAAAACAAAAGAATTTCTGACCTGATAAATGCTCAATAATTTGGTCAATGACAGGTAAAGGAAAGTGATCCTTAGATGTGGCAGCATTCAATTTTCTGTAATCAATGAACACACGCAACCTGGTTACTGGACAGGTTGCGATTTGCTCACCATCATCACCTCGTACTTCCTGGATACCTGACTTCTTTGGAACTGACTAAGTAGGACTCACCCAAGTGCTATCAGAAATGGGGAAGATGATACCTGCATCTAGCCACTTAAGTACCTCTTTCTTTATTAGTTCCCTTATGTTGGGATTAATCCTCCTTTGTGTGTCTCGAAATGCTTTGGCCTCCGGCTAAGTGATGATCTTCTACATGACAATGGATGGGCATATACCTTTTAGATCTGCTATTGTCCATCCAATCGTTGATTTGTAAGTGGACAACACCTCAATAAGTGCTCTTCCATGCTCCTCAGCCAAATCGGAAACAATGATGACTAGTAGTGTCTTGTTGCCACCCAGAAACACATACTTGAGATGTGCTGGCAACTCCTTCAACTCTTATCACACCCCCACCTCTCGTCACCTGAGATGATGTCATTCGTCGAGCTGAGAAAGTTGCGGAAGCATAGTGGTGATGTCTCAGAGATGAGGTGTGACTTACTTTAACCGATATCACATCACATAGATTAAATTAAAAGAAATATATTACAAGGATCGTCATCACAATCAACAGTACAACATACAACCTTAACTTATTACATGACTGACTTATTTAATTACAATTTATATCATGTGCATCCTCACCCGGCGGTCACTATCTTCCTGCAAAAAGGTTTAAGTTTAAACGTCAGCACAAAGCTGGTGAGTTCGTAAAGTTCATGTTCAACAATATGATATGTTATACAAGTTCTCAAAATGTTCAGTTCAAGATCACCATGGGACCTGTATCTAGTTCCTTTCTAACGTTCTTGTTCTATAAGATACTACCCGCCGGTAACATCTTAATGCCTCATTATCTTAATGTCTATCACAACATTAAGAATTTCTAAAACAAGTAACAAACATTCACAGCAAGGGGAGTTGCATACTCCTAGCAAATGGGTGGTCAGCCAATAGTACAATCATTGTTCCCCGTTCGGCCCCTCATGGGTTCACTAGATACAGTTCAAAAATGAGGACTTTTAAGTTATGTGATAGTGTTCTTGTTCTCCAGGCAAAATCCCATGAAATCCACAAGTTCTCAACAATCACGTGAAATCACGCAGATAACAGTGATACATATTATATAGTTCAAAAAAGATTTACAAAGCTTCCCCGATATTTATAAAAGATTAAAAAGAAAAAGGGTTGTACGAAACTCACCTGATAATTCAGTAGTAGCAGAATATCATAAGACTGATAGTAATAGAGTAATTCTGCATTTAATTATGTTTAATGAGTTATTTATGTTGTAATTTACTGATTAGATCTTTCTGAACGTCCAATGTCAAAGACATTGTCTTGAAAGTCATCAAACCGATATTAGATTTTCAATTATTTATTTTAATGTCATATCATACAATGTAAGATAATGTAGGAATCTATACTGATTCAGATTCCTAATATGAAGTTGATGACATGTTTGATTAATCAGAATAATCTAGGATTAACCAGATAGTTAATGTTGTTGATTATAATGTTATAACAATTTTTAGATAGTTTAATGGCTTAGAATTCATAAATCCTTGTTATTGATTACCCAAATATCATGAAATATCACAATGTAGTATTAGAATAGGTTTAATAACCTTGTTTAACATACTAATCTAACTGTTATCAAAAACATCAGATAATCGTTCCAATAAGTATGTTAATGATTATGATTAGTTTGAAACACTTAGATTTAACCTTTGCGTTTAAAATATTAATCAAACTAATCACCAACATTGTTACAATCAAATGGTTTAAACCATTATAATCGTAGTTATGATTTCATGCAAAACGGGCATTACAACGGATCAAAACAAGGATTTACCCGTTAGAACATCGTGTTCTTCGTTTATAATCAATCCTAGCCATCATCTAGGCAATAATCAACAATCCTAACTATCTCATTACGTTCAAAAAAAAGATCTAATCAATCAAAATCAAACTAGAAGGTTAAAATGAACTGTTACTTGATCTGATGGATTTCTGTGGTTAAAACAATGATCGGGACTTGAAAGCACGATCCTTGGTGAGTTTGGTGGGTTTATAGGCCTTCAAAATGGATTTAGGATGATGAAAATACGATCTAGAGGTGTTTTTGATCGTGAAGGGTCGACAGATACGAAATATGATGTTCCCCATGCAATCTGATCGACTTATCACATTTTTGCCAAAATAGGGCCTCCGGGCACAACGCCCCGGATCGGCGTGTGGCCCGTGGCGTACCTCCCCAGCATCAATTTCTCAAAATTTTGGTTTTTCTTCATTTCGCGATTTCGAGAGTATACGAACTCTGTTTTGCGCACGGTTTTCGACTACGTTCACGATTTTTCGAGCTCTTTCCAGTGGTTATAATCTCAATACCTAGAGAATTCAAAGTATTTGACTTCTTATCTATTGCTATATTTGATTCAGTGTATCTTGAAATCGGAGCCTCGTTTCACGATTTCGCTTACACTCATTCTCTGTGTTTTCAAGTTATGATTCTAACCTGAGAATTTTGAGTTGTCACAGTCTCCCCCCTATTATTGGAATTTTCTCCCGAAATTCAATTTGCAATTGTCCATAATTGTTTATGAAACCAAGTGAGGATATTTCGTTTTCTTACGATCTCACGTTCCCAAGTGAACTTAGATCCGCGCTTGAAATTTCATCGAACTTTGACGAATGGTATGCGACTATGTTTCAATAATTTTACTTCTCGATCCATTACCTCTACTGGTTCTTCACTGAACTGATGTTTCTCATCAATTTGAATTTCTTCGAGAGGTACGATCAATAATTCATCAGCTAGGCACTTTTTCAGATTTGATACATGAAAGACATCATGAATGTTAAAGAGTTCAGAAGGTAACTCAATTTAGTAGGTTACTAATCCAATTCATTCAAGGATATTGAATGGCTCTACAAATCTTGGTGAAAGCTTACCTCTCTTACCAAATCTGAAAATGCCCTTCAAGGGTGAAACTTTCAACATTACTCGATCACCTATTTGGAATTCTAGGGTCTACAACTGTTGGTGCATATTTTGGTTGTCCGCTGCTGTTCGAATAGATTAGATTTGTAATTGCTTATTTGTAATCACTTGTATGTGTTTGTATGTTGTTAATCTGGAAACTGAGTCGTTCGCAGGAGCATCTGCGAATGGATATTATGTAAAGGGACCCATTCGGCGAATGAAAGGGCCGAATGGCTCCATTCGGCCGAATGGGCTACAGGCCCTATAAATACCATATTTCCAGATTTTAGGGATCAAGGTTTCGTGTGTGTTCTTGGGTTTGAGCACGAGGGGGAGAGATCATGCTCGATCTCTCCCCGGCAACACCATGTTCTTTTATGATGTGAATACAATCATGTAATCATTCGATTCTATCAATATATCATTTGATTTTGTTCATCATCTTCATCTTCTTTGTGTGTCAAAACCCTAACCTTCCGTCCAAAGTGAAATCGCCGGTCCTATCACGTTTTTACAACAACGATTATCAGCGTGACTCTTTTGACAATTGCGAGTAGCTTTAATTCGTTCTTGAATGAGTGCGATCTTATAAGTGGTTTCTTGAATAAATTTTGGGCCTATGATTTGATTTTCACCTATCTCTGACCAACAAATTGGTGATCTACACATGTGTCCATAAAGTGCTTTGAATGGAGCACATTAAATACTGGTATGGTAAATGTTATTTTAAGAGAATTTAACAAGTGGAAGATGAATATCCCAGCTAACTCAAAAATCAATCACATAGCTTCTGAGCATGTCTTCAAGAGTTTGATTCGTACGTTCAGTCTATCCATCCGTTTGTGGATGATAAGCTGTGCTCATATTGATTTGTGCTCTTCATCCAAGATAATTGTTCTAGAGTTACCGAATAAAGGAACCCAAATTCGGCTTTTGAAATACAATACTCCGTCAATCTTAGTCTCTTGTTGTTTATCTAATCCTCTTAATTCCTCAACAGAGTAGTTGGTTGCTTGTAAAGCTTGTTGACGAGATTCTTTGATTTGAGGAATTAGACTGGTTTGAATAGTCATACCTAACGCTTTTACACGTAAAGGTTTGACTCGTTCCGTGCGACTCAAGGCATCGGCTACAACATTCGCTTTACCTGGGTGATAACGAATTTCACAGTCATAGTCGTTTAGAAGTTCTATCCACCGCCTTTGTCGCATGTTCAGCATTTTCTGATCTAGAATGTATTGAAGACTTATGTGATCAGTGTATACGATACACTTGGTTCCATACAAATAGTGTCTCCAGATCTTGAGTGCAAACACCACTTCACCAAGTCTATATCCTCGATTCATCAGATCCATGAAAATTGCACGTGTATTCGTTAGTCCAATGACATTACTAGAAATTCAGAATGTTCGTACCGAGTTCTGAAAGCAGTTTTAGGTATATCATCATTATGAATTCTTAACTGATGATATCCGGATCTTAAATCTATTTTCGAGAAATAAATAGCACCTTGTAGTTGATCAAGCAGATCATCGATACGTGGTAATGGATAATGGTTTTTGATTGTCAATTGATTAAGTTCCCTATAGTCAATACACATCCTGTAATCACTATCCTTTTTTTCTTCTACAAAAAGGTACGATATTCTTCAAGTGCTAAATTAAATTTGATAAAGCCTTTATTTAAAACTTCCTAGTTAACCCAAAAGTGCTCACATTTCAGATAATATTAGGAGATAAAGAGCTTTTATCAACTTACCATTAACAATTTCAATGGCACTTGGTTTCTCTAAGTATGTAGCAGATAATGCAATTAAAATGATCATTCTAAGGAAGTAAGATTCTTATGTATCCCAGTATAGAAAATACACATGCAGGTTGTTATGTTAAGAAGAAACGTACCAGAAATGTTCACATCCTGATTGGATTTGTTCATACTTATTTAAAAGGTTCTTTCTTTAGCTTTGGTTGTCTTGTTTTGTGTTATTGTTGGGACAATTTCTCATAAAATGATCGGGACTTCCACATTTAAAGCACGTCTGGTTTGCTTGAGTGGTTTTTCGTGGTGATTGGTTGGATTGACGAGCAGAAAAGTTACAGTATTTGGCGTAGTGTCCGACTCGGTTATAGTTTGTACATTCAGGACATAGTCCTGTGTGATGATAAGGACATTTATTACATTTGGGCGCCTGCCCAGTATATCCTTTTCTTTCTGGAAGAGCCTCACCATACTTTTTCACAGCTGCTTTGCTCTGGCTAGTCTCATCCGGAGCTTTGGTTTTGTTTTTCTGAAACCACTTCCTTTTTGTTCTTCTTGTGTTACTAGGTGCCTCGATTGAAGTACTGCTAGAACTTTCCTCATCTATCATTTTTAAGGTACCATTTCTTATTGCCTCATCAGTAAATCTATTGACTAAGATAATGGTATATTCTAAAGTTGTAATTTTAGCATCATCTACCATTTCTCGAATTTGAGGAACCAAACCTTGAATATACTTTTCTACCAAGACTACCTCAGTAGGAAACATGTCAGGAAATAGACATGTGAGTTCATGAAATCGTTCCATATATTTCCAACACTTCGTACCTATCATTGAAAGATTCAAGAAATCTTCTTGTAATTTCATAATTTCGATGGCCGGGCAATACTTTGAAATAATCAAGGTTTTAAACTCCTTCCAGCCCATCACATCAACAGTAGCCGTACCCAATAATCTTACTTGGGTATTCCACCATATCAAAGCCGAGTCCTTAAGAGAACAAGTAGCATATGTTACTTTGTGCTCTTCTAAGCGCTGGCTGATTTGAAGTTTTGTTTCCATCTCTTTGATCCATTTTAACAACCACTCAACTCCTTCCTTTCCAGTAAAATCGGGAGGATTATAATTTTGAAAGTAGTTGTATGTACATCCATGTGGTGGAGAATCTAAAATTGTTATGTTCATCCTGGTGGTAATAGGAGTTTCTGTGTTCCTGTAAGTAATGTTGCGCTCTATATGGCTTCCATGTGAGCTAGAAGCTATGTTCTGCTGATATTGAGCCAACATACCTGGAATAACTGCCACCAGTTGCTCATTTACAATTCGAGCTATCGTTGCTTCATTTAGTTCAGATCCACTATCAGCCGTAAGTGGAACCATATTCGTTTCAACATTCACGGGTGGATCCATGTTCGTTTCCGGACTGATACGTGAATCCGGATTTGATTCCACTTTTACAGGTGGGACTTGATCAAGTTCAGGTTTAGCGTTATTCCTGCCAGCTTTCGTGGCTGGTCGACCTCGTTTTGGAGCCATTGTTCTGCTCACATGCAGACAGACTCATGTCAATTCAGGATTGATAATAAAAATATAACCCATGTTCAATCACATTAGTTCAATCATATTCAGTCATACTGAAATTTTATGTCGAAATGTGATTATAATAAATATAGTATAACTACATTGATATAGTTTAGTCATATTCTTAGTTCACAAAGATCACACAAATGTTCATAGTTATACTCAGTCCTGTTAATTCAAAAACATGTTAGAATATTACACAGCTCACAATATTGTGCTATAAATATGTTATTACCCATGTTTTTGATATATTAACATATAGGACACTGATAAGTTCTCACACAAAAATGTTCGCCTACAGTTCTTTAATACATTGCCATACTAGCCATAGATATGTTCTCGTACAAAAATGTTCTCATGTTCTCGTACAAAAATGTTATCATGTTCTCGTACAAAAATGTTCTCATGTTCTCATATAGTAGTGTTCTAACATAGTTCACTTTTATTATCTAATTATAGTTCATACAAGTTTGATATTAATATATAGTTCATACATTCACACACAAGGTATTCAAAGATGATACCTTATCTAGAGCATTCCTCTGTTTCATAAGAGACATGTGAGACATAAGTATCTCTAATACGGTAGTACGGATGTTCTCTAGAATAGTACGGGACTGTTATATCTCATGGTGTATACTCTGTAGATCCTAGTTAGCCTGCTAAAGTTGTGTTTGTAGTTCCACCTGGTGGGAGGATTCTCCCAACTCATGAATAGTGTTAAGCACGTCCCTTGGTGTCAGCTGTCATCATGGGGGAAGACTCGTACTCTTGTGAGCTTGACCTCCCATGTATCGAAGTCCATCACCTATTGGAATACTCTGGGATGAAGAACTCTGCCTCTTCCCTACATAAGCATTCTTAACCGGTGCTTGAGAATATCTGGATGAAGCAGGTAATACATGTGGTGATAACGTAGCTGGTACCTGTGGTACAGAGACTGGGAAGTAGCCAACGATGCTTCCGATGAATCGAAATCCAAGCTCAAACTAGTGCGAGGCGTATCATCAATTATCATGTATGAAAATCTCTTATCAGTATCATGGACTAAATATTAAATAATAATATTCAACATAACCATGATATGATGTCTCTTCCTATCTCAAAGAAACTATTCGTCTTTATAGTTGTTATTGTTCTGCTTGCATTAAATCAAACTAAATCGCACACGTGTTGCAAATTTCAGTTATGCTGGCCACTCATAACTAGAATATGTACCACCTAATTATCTTGGCTTAATTTAAAAAAAGTTTTGTTCATTAGTTATGTTCGGTGCTCTCTGTGTTACTATTCGAGCCTATGTTATAGTCTAGGTCTCTAAGTCAACCTAATTCTCTATAACCTGTGGCTATGATACAACCTGATCACACACCCAACTCTCGTCACTTGAGATGATGTCATTCGTCGAGCTGAGAAAGTTGCGGAAGCATAGTGGTGATGTCTCATAGATGAGGTGTGACTTACTTGAACCGATATCACATCACAAAGATTAAATTAAAAGAAATATATTACAAGGATCGTCATCACAACCAATAGTACAACATACAACCTAAGTTTATTACATGACTGACTTATTTATTTACAATTTATATCACGTGCATCCTCACCCGGTGGTCACTATCTTCCTGCAAAAAGGTTTAAGTTTAAACGTCAGCACAAAGCTGATGAGTTCGTAAAGTTCATGTTCAACAATATGATATGTTATACAAGTTCTCAAAATGTTCAGTTCAAGATCACCATGGGACCTGTATCTAGTTCCTTTCTGACGTTCTTGTTCTATAAGATACTACCCGTTGGTAACATCTTAATGCCTCATTATCTTAATGTCTATCACAATATTAAGAAGTTCTAAAACAGGTAACAAACATTCACAGCAAGGGGAGTTGCATACTCCTAGCAAATGGGTGGTCAGCCAATAGTACTATCATTGTTCCCCGTTCGGCCCCTCATGGGTTCACTATATACAGTTCAAAAATGAGGACTTTTAAGTTCTGTGATAGTGTTCTTGTTCTCCAGGAAAATCCCATGAAATCCACAAGTTCTCAACAATCACGTGAAATCACGCAAATAACAGTGATACATATTATATAGTTCTGAAAAGTTTTACAACGCTTCCCCGATATTTATAAAAGATTAAAAAGAAAAGGGGTTGTACGAAACTCACCTGATAATTCAGTAGTAGCAGAATATCACAAGACTGATTGTAATAGAGTAATTCTACATTTAATTATGTTTAATGAGTTATTTATGTTTTAATTTACTGATTAAATCTTTCTGAACGTCCAATGTCAAAGAAATTGTCTTGAAAGTCATCAAACTGATATTAGATTTCCAATTATTTATTTTAATGTCATATCATACAATGTATGATAATGTAGGAATCTATACTGATTCAGATTCCTAATATGAAGTTGATAACATGTTTGATTAATCAGAATAATCTAGGATTAACCAAATAGTTAATGTTGTTGATTATAATGTTATAACAATTTCTAGATAGTTTAATGGCTTAGAATTGATAAATCCTTGTTATTGATTACCCAAATATCATGAAATATCACAATGTAGTATTAGAATAGGTTTAATAACCTTGTTTAACATACTAATCTAACTGTTATCAAAAACATCAGATAATCGTTCCAATAAGTATGTTAATGATTATGATTAGTTTGAAACACTTAGATTTAACCTTTGCATTTCCAAGATTAATCAAACTAATCACCAACATTGTTACAATCAAATGGTTTAAACCATTATAATCGTAGTTATGATTTCATGCAAAACGGGCATTACAACGGATCAAAACAAGGATTTACCCGTTAGAACATCGTGTTCTTCGTTTATAATCAATCCTAGACATCATCTAGGCAATAATCAACAATCCTAACTATCTCATTACGTTCTAAAACAAGATCTAATCAATCAAAAGCAAACTAGAAGGTTAAAACGAACTGTTACCTGATCAGACGGATTTCTACGGTTAAAACAATGATCGGGACTTGAAAACACGATCCTTAGTGAGTTTGGTGGGTTTATAGGCCTTTAAAATGGATTTAGGATGATGAAAATACGATCTAGAGGTGTTTTTGATCGTGAAGGGTCGACAAAAACGAAATATGATGTTCCCCATGCAATCTGATCGACTTATCACATTTTTGCCAAAATAGGGCCTCCAGGCGCAACGCCCCGGATCGGCGTGTGGCCCGGGGCGTACCTCCCCAGCATCAATTTCTCAAAATTTTGGTTTTTCTTCGTTTCGCGATTTCGAGAGCATACGAACTCCGTTTTGCGCATGGTTTTCGACTACGTTCACGATTTTTCGAGCTCTTTCCAGTGGTTATAATGTCAAGACCTAGAGAGTTCGAAGTATTTGACCTCTTATCTATTGATATATTTGATTTAGTGTATCTTGAAATCGGAGCCTCGTTTCGCGATTTCGCTTACACTCATTCTCGTTGTTTTCAAGTTATGATTCTAACCTGATAATTTTGAGTTGTCACAACTCTAGCTTCAGTGGTTCTTCCAATGAGGATTTAAGCTCCTTGTTCCAAGAATCTGGAATTTTCTCTTGATGACAAGACCATGGTGCTCTACCTTCTTGTGTAGCCTTCACTTCTACCTCCTTCTCAGCATTCATCAAATCTTGCATATGTTCTTTCTCTAACCTGTCAAACACAGAAATTACATCTACTGTGTTTTCCATTCTCACTACAGGATCATAGGAAGGAACAAAGCTGTAAATAATATCTGCCATAAAACATGTGTCATCAGTAGAAAGGTTAGTAACAGGAAAAACCATATTCATAGGCAACTTTCGGTTACCGAATGTCATATTAACCATGCCATCAAACAATTGATTTGGGCAAGAGTAATGGCCAAGAATGGAACTAACTTGCACATTAACATCAAGCTTTTTGGGCAACTTATGTTGCCTTTTCTGTGTGTAAAGTTCCTTCAAGTACTTAGCATAGGATGGCACCCGTTTGATTGCATCTAATAAAGGGAGATTGATTTTAACTTGTTTGAAAACTTCCCACATCTCATCTTGTTGTGGCCCCGTTTTGTTTTATTAGAAAGATTCGGTTTTACCAAGGCCGCCAGAAAGGGGGCTTCCTTGGTTGTTTTATATGAAACACATTCGGGTTTAGAAACCAGTTTAGATGCAATAGGTGTTTCCTCACTATCACTCTCCTCATCATCATCAACATCCTCCACCACATCTTCTAAAAAGGTTGGTGGAGTATCAAGTTTGTTATCGTAAACCTTACCATTTCTAAGTGTAGTTACCAGTTTTACCTTTGCATGCTTAGAAGATGATCCTTGATGAGCTGGGTTTATCTTTGTATCGCTTTGCAATGTTCCAGGATTCCCCTTTGCCAAATCTTCAAGCATTTTCCCCACATGCTAGTTTAGTACATTGAAAGCTTTGTCCCTCATCTCATTCTCCTTTTTCATTTCCTTCAACATCTCGAACATCTCATCAATCTTTGAGGCTTCCGAAGTAGATGTTGATCCACCTTGTTTATTTGCTTGTTGTGTAGGTGGTTGCCTATAAGTGCCTTGAAACCCTTGGTTTTGGTGACCTTGATATTGCCTTTGGTAACCCCCTTGATTGTATCCTTGTTGGCAATTGAACTGTTGTTGATTTCCCTTATTGTTGGGTGCTTGGAAGTTAGGGTTCATTGGTTTGAAGTGTTACTATACCTGAAGTTCGGATGGTCCGGAAGGTAAGTGTTGTAATTCATGTCTCCATACACTTGGTTAACTTTTTCAGTTGGACCAAACTAACCTAAGCATTGACTTGCCTTATGCCCAGTCTCTCCACATCCACCACACACACTAAAGACATTTTCTGATTTAGTGTTATCATTTCCCAATCTAGCTAATTTGGCCATATTTTGTGCCATGACCTCCAATTGCTCCTCACTTCATTATGTAGCTGCACCATTAACAGTTTCATGCTTTGACCGCTTGTTAGATTGCTCTAACCTCTTTCAAGTGGTGTGCATACGCTCAAGCATATCGCAATCCACTTGTACATGATTGTACAAGAATGTCCCATTACTTTAGGATTTGATATCCCGAAAGTCATCTGATGACATCCCATCATAGAAAGCAACCAATAGCTCCCACATATTTATGTCATGATGTGGGCATTTCCTCAACATGTCTTTGAAACGACATGAAATAACTCTCCTCCCTTTTGCTTGAAATTCCTAATGGCAGCCCGAGCTTCAGTTGTCTTCTTCATTGTATAGAACTCACTCAAAAACTGTTGTCGCTGGTAGTGTAGAAAAACACTCCTTAGCTCTATCCTTCAAACTAAAAGGGAACAAGATGAGTTTAACTTCATCTGATGAGAATCCCTGTCCTCCTGTAACCTGAAAAAAAATTTCAAACTCTTGCAAGTGTTGGTATGGTTCCTCAGTATCTCTCCCATGGAATGTGGCAATGATGAAAGTACTGCTGGTCTCACATCAAAGGATCTAACATGCCTAACAGGTGTCACTACTGGTGAGGAATTGGTAGTCAAAGCAGGTCAGAAATGAGTAGTTGCACCTTGTGCATGTGTTATGCCTTGATTGTAGTTCATTGGCACTCCCAAGTTTGGAGGAGGCATAGGAATCGCAGGCCCATAGTTTTTATTTTGCGGTCTTGGTGGCCAGTTGAAACCTTGTTGTGGCGGATAACCGTATTGTGGCTGTTGATGGAAGCCATAACCCCCTTGATTCAGTTGTTGTGGATTTGGTAGGTAAGGGCTGCACATTTGTGGTTGGGGTGGTGGATACCCGTAAGGATCATCATAAGGAGCATTGACATTTTGTAAATTGTAGTCAAAATCATTCAAACCATCATCCCAATCATGGACGTTGTTCTCACCACTCCCTATTGCACCATGGTGACTACCTCCTCTCAAAGTATTTCTCTCCTCAATAGTGTTGGTATGGTGGTCATCATTAGTAGGATGATTAGGGGGAGGTACATGCTGAAATTAGGGTTGAGCAGGTGGTGGTAGTGGATTTGGGTTACCATGTGGATTCTCAAAATCTTCAAATCTTGGTGGATCAGGTAAGGGATTATTAAGTTGAAATTACATGATCAATTGTTGTTGAATGCTTGGATACGCAAGCTCAGTCGGGTGGAGTACTCGATTCCTACGAGCAGTGCATTCAATTTGTGAATCAAAATTCAGTGGTGAAGATCTCCCAGAATACCTAGTATGCATGCAAACCTGAAATTACCTGCACACTAACACAACCCATGTAAATCTAACATATAAAACAAATTAAAATGTAATTGAAAGTAATTTGCGCACGACTCCCCGGCAACGACGCCAAAATTTGATCGATGTCGAAGTACCAATCAAAAATAAGAGTTTTCACTCAAGTCCTACTACCCAATTTAGCTAGGGAAGTCGGGTATCGATCCACAAGAAGTCAAGTGGAAACTACTTTCAACACAAATTAACTAACTACTTGCAATTGAAAAGTAAACTTTAAAAGGTTGAGTTTAGGTTTGAATTAGAAAACAATTAACTTGAACTAAAAAAACGAACGAATTAAAACAAAAGATTTGTAAACAATAGATGGAAAAGGTGATCACTCCAGATTTCAAGTTAATCAAATAGCTAAGTATACTTTGAATTGTCAATTGGAAACCACATAGACATAGCTTATGCATTAATTGATCTACACTTATGATTTGAAAACCAATTAATGACCTTATTGACAACCGGTAGCTAGACCGATGTTGTTGATTTGGTTGATTATTGATTTCACAAAACCGATGATTACTAGGGCTTTGAAAACCCAATTTCAGCAATTACCAATCCACTCAAACTATAAATGAATAAAAAGTAACAACCTTGAAATTGAAATTGGAAAGTAACCTACAAATCGTTATGGTTTCACAATCCAACACTGTTAGAAAAGTAAATCAACGAAAAACTAATCTAATACCAATGTTTAACAATCCAAAATAAACCTTAACTATTAAACCTAACTCTCCATCCCGAGATGATCACTAGAAACTTAGTCGGACATCTCAAAGCTTGAATCTTCGATCTTCATGTGGAATTGCATGATGGAATCTTGATCTTGATGTTTGGATTGATGTTTCGGCGCTCTAGAATGCTCCAAAGTCATCCAAAAACTTGCCCCCAAGCTGTGATATGCGACTAGGGTTGATTTGGCCCATAAATACCCCAAAAATCGCAAAATTAGGTGTTTTCCGGAGCACCCGGCGTAACTTACGCCCCATCAGGAGTATCTTATGCCCAGGGTCATTCCTTACGCCTCGTACTCTCTGTTTTATGCTTCTAGTTATGGTGCAAAGGTACCTGACATAACTTATGCCCCCTGGCTGTAACTTACGCCTAGAGTAACCAAAATTGGGTATTTTCACCTGCCATTGCATCCATTCTTCGTTCCTAACGTACGATTTCCTTCCAAAACTTTCATATTGCTTCTTTTTACCTGCATTAATCCAAAGAAACAAAGTAGCTCCATTTTCAATGAATAATCAGATCAAAACAAACAATAACATGCAATTAAACACTTTGTAATCATGCCCAAACCCATGGTCATCACCCCATTATAAAAATAACATAAAATAAATAAGATGTGACATAAAGGCGATCACAGACACACACGGCAATGATAAAAACAAGTCAGGCTTCCCCATTGACCAGGTCATTAGGCTAACCTGACTGGGGGCCTGATGACAGGAGTAGATACATCCTTTTAGCCAAACTAAAAGTGTACCATGGCTAACATTTAGCTTGGATAACACAGAGTCCGAACAAGCCTTATCTGAGATACCGACAACACGGATAAGCTTGGCCAACAAAAACTAACTGCAAATATGAGCGTTGAACAAAATAGATGGTTATACAAATAAGGAAAGACTGTAAAAGCATCTTAACCTGAAAAGAAACAATTATCCATTCAAGTGTAACTTGTTGCAAAAGCATCACTGCAAGACTGAAATGCAAAAGTGACTACTGCATGATGTGAATGGGACAATTGGTGATAAGTCAATAACACCAAAACATTAAAACAATCAAGGTTTGAGGAAGAAATTCAAGGAAGATAGTATCCAAAAGAAGAATGAGATAATCTAGCTTAACCAGAGCTCATCTGCTATAAAAAAGAGAAGTTAAAGAGTTAAGCGAGGTACAACATATCCAAGTATCTAACACTCTCTACAATCCTTACTTACAGTTATCTTCCATTTCTTCCAACCGATTCTTATTCTCACGTCAGAGTCCCGACCACAGGAGACACCTCCTGTGGTGAGCCAAACGGTATGTTTCTGGTGATCTTAGCAAGGCTAGATTATTAGCTGGAAGCCGGAGGTCATTGAAGCAACACCGCCCACACGTTTAACACCTGAAGTTACGTGCGATCGCTTCCTCTTATTTGTCAATCTAAGCTTTAGCCAACGCCTCTTCCTTTATGAGGATCCACTATAGAGGGACTGATTTACCTTCTTTCTTTGTGCTTTTACACTTTTTAGTTTGTTCAGGTTGGGTCTCGAGGATGGTGTTGGTTTGGGTGTCGGGCATGGTCCATAGTATTGTTGGCTACTAGTCGATGGCACCCGGTAACAGTTACTGTTGAGGTTGTGGTTGTATTTGGTAATATTGTTGGTTCAAATTTGTGTTGTGTGGGAGGCGAAGGAGAAAGTCAAACCGGTTGTGGTTGTTTAGGTTGTTGTGGTCCATATTTTTTTTAAATTGGAAAAAAGTGATTTGGAGTAGTTTCAATTGGTATATTGGTTTCTAATTAAACGAGGAAAGTTAAATAAGTTGTGGTAGGAATGTACGCTTAAAACCCACTTGTTGTGATGTGACGGTTGAAACGTAAATAAAAAATATTATTATTTCTCGTACATTGCAATAAAAAGACCTTTAAAAAAGTAATTTAATAGAAAAAATTATAGGAAAGACAAAAGCGACATAACACGATGAAACTTGTTTACGAACTTTATTACGTGTGCTGTGTTGATGTCATTAGCGTGTTTAAATACATAAAAGAAAGGTACAAGGTTATTTCGACACGGTCCTCGAGATCAAAATATAAATACAAAAATGTTATATAACAATATGGATGTTCTTTTGTTGATGTTTGTCTCATTTTTCATGTTATCGATAGCCAATATAACCTATGATTATTAATTTTTTTTAAATAAATAAGTGATATTTATTGAAGAAAAAACAAATTATATTCAACATGAGATAAAATTTAAGCTTTAAAAACCTAAAAAGATAGCGTGATATTAATTAAGTTTCATTTTTTTTCTAATTTAATCACTCATACTTGTTTTAATTAAAACACTCAAGTGAGCATTTTAATATTATATATTTAACCTATAACTTAACATGAATATATGTCATTCCTTTATTTTTTTTAAAATAATGTTGTGGATAAAAAAAAATTAATTAAATATATTACTTATTAAATAATACAATCTAGAAGAAAATAACTAAAACCAATCGATCAATTCCAACCGGTGTTTTTCTTAAAGAAACATGCAACCTGATTGGGTTTACTTTTATTCTTTTAGAGTGAGAAGTTGGGTTTAAAGAGCAAAATTATTGAAGTTAAGGTGTTACTATTTAACGTGAAGGGTTCTTGGCAACGTCAGAACATAGTTGTTTTTTTTATTTTGAAAAACAATAGAGAAATTGGGAGAGTTGGTGTCACATTTCGAGCCGGCGAGTTGAATCGACTTTCTCGTTTGACATAATAGTCTCGGGCGCTATATCGTGTAATAATCGGAATGATCAGATTGTATACATAGCACAACATTTGAGAATAACTAAAGCATAATAACATTAAACTATGATTACAAAGTTAAATTACATTTGTCATCTTCAATAATTTAACAATGTAAACCTATCAAAAGAATCATGAGTTTACTATCTTGTAGCTATACAAGATATCAAAATGATTCACATGTGATAATCAAAAGATATGCACATCCAAAAGATACTAGGTTCTCTAACTGGGTACTCTAGTAAGTATCATGAGCTCTTAATCTTAAACATATTCATCATCTGAGAAAACATGTAAAAACAAAGTCAATACAAGGTTGGTAAGCTCATAAAGTTTAGTATTGAAAATCATTGTAAAAGCTTTGTAAGTTTAGCTTTTTTCCAAAATCTCTCAGAGTCTCCATGTTAAACCTCACTACCAACATCATCCCATCATGTCAAGACTGCTTATATATAGGGCATACGTAGTATCTTTTCATTAAGTAGGGTACTGTATTGTGAGTATTATAGTTGTTTCTTGTTGTGTTTAAGTCTAACTACTAAACTAGCCTATCTATTACATCTTTAGCAGGTTATAAAAGTTGTCTGTGTAATCTTATCCTATTACCCTTATTGAACCCTTACCCTTAGTCATCAAAACTAACTCATTGAAAAGGATATGTGTTTAAGAACATGTGTTTAGATTATTAAAAGACAATCTATTACTTTTACTACTTATTTATAACTAAATTTATATTTTGTTATAAAAGAAGGTGAAGCTTGTTTTATAGAACTCTTTTACTTTAATGATATCATCTTTTAAAATGTTTCTTGATTAATCTTTATAAATACATGAAACTAAAACTTGTGTTTAAGTTATGAAAACCTTATCTTTTACACACTTGATGTTGAGTTGATTATCATTAGCCTAAACCGATTCTTGGTCCAAGTCTTTGTCCCAACCAATCGATTTAACATTTAGTCATGTTTATACTTGGTTCTCTTGATGCCTAACCACTCAAATTGATAAACTGTTGTTAGTATCGATGGTTGGAGTTGCCTCAAGGGAGGTCGATACTAATAGTATCAACACATGCACACTTAGCCCAATCTCGGATATCCATCTTTACTACCATGTTATTTTGGTGTGTTTGATCTTTGCTGCTACTTATTATGACCCAGTTGATGATTAAATTGCTTGAATTAAGTAAATAAATCATTATCAAAGGCTGTTCTTTAAGGATAAGTTAGCTAGTATCAACAATTGTCCAAGAAGTTGCAATTGATACTCATCGATACTAATGGGTTCGGTTCATCTTGGTATTGACTCTAACCGACCTTACCCTGGTTAATATCGATGAGACCTCATTTGATCATCCTTGGATTGAACATCTGAACCTAGTATCGACAAGATCCAGGTAGCATCGATACTAATAGTATCGATGCCAAGCTGAAATAGTCGTTCAAGCCTATCCAGACTACTAACGTCGAAAAAATCTTAGAATCGCACTCCGGTAATCGATCATGACAATATCAACGGGCACTTAGTACAATATCCTTGGACTTCATCGAACTTATCAATCTCAATGAAAGCCCGGTCAACAGAAGTCCATCGAACTGAATAGGTTCAACCAAAGTAAGTTGTCACCTTCATGCCCATCGATACTATGTTTATTGTTGTTCATTCGTTGATACTAAGAGCCAGAAGTTTTCCAGCCGTTCTAATCCTTTCACAACTTAATTTCGACACGTTCCAAGTGTCGTAGATCCTTTTCCACACCAATCCTATGTGGTTTGAAGAGTGTAAAACCGGTACATGTTAAATGGGTTGAATTGATGAAAACCCTAAAATAACATAACCTTCTCTCTAATTTCTCGTTCGTTCGAGCTGATTCTGAGCTAAATCCTTTGTACTTTTGTGTTCCTCTCGTTGCAAGGATCGTTTTAACACCAAGATTTCCAAATTTGGTTAAGGTTTAAGTAGCTTGAGTGTGGGTTTAATGTAGAGAGAGAGTAGTGAGAGAAAATTTCACTGAAAATGAAGAGAGAGAGAGAGCGCTTTTGACTGCTACAAAATGAAGAGGAGGGAAATATTTAGGGCTTTTATATCCCGGGTTTGGTTGTGTGTGTTCGGTTTCGTTTTAACGTGTCTTTTTTTCATTACGTTTTCTTAAGTTCATAATCTTTTAAAAGTAGTTTATTTTAAATCTTTCTAAGTGGTAATTCATAATAAATATTTTAGATATCTTTTTATTATTTTTAAAATTTTGAAAACGTATATTTTTATAGTTTCATCGGATCGTATTGTTTTCGCACGTATTCGATCGTCGCCAGTACGAACACGAAGACAACTTAACTTTTCGATTTGGTTTTCTAGTTATAAGATATCATTCAGAACGTTAAACTTACAATTATATATTCGTACGAATCGTTACCCACACGAATACACTGTTAGTTTAAACGATATTCGTTGTTGTTTGGAATTGAATATCCCCGCATATGTTTATACATAATAATATCTCAGTTAACATTTGTATGTGTCATCATTCAACAGTTCCAGATTGTATTTGAATCATTTTTGCGTTCATTGTGTGTGATATGTCAGTATTGTTTTTTACTATGTTTGCAACATTGTTTCTTGAAATGTTTACTATTGAATTCTCATATAATAGTTCCAAAACAAGTTTCGTACAATTGTCTACTGTACAATCCTACTGTTCAGGTAATGGATGTTACACTCTCCCATTGTGAGAAAAATTTCATCCCGAAATTTAAGAATCATTGTTGGGAACGACTTCCTCTATTTTTCATGTGTTTTTATCTTTTAAAAGTGCATTTTTATGGGCATTTCACATGGAACAATGATACTTTGAGATACAATGTTGATTTGCAGGTAAAGACGCGTTAGATGGATGATCGGGGGTGTTAATGAAGTAAAACGAGACACAGACGGAGCGGAAACAGTCGAGGAAAGCTCAGAACTTCGGAAGAGCATATCTTGAGCTAGAAGAAGAGTTACGGAATCCATAATATATGAAAACTGAGTTTCTCGACGAGACGAAGCTGCTGGTGAGATCAGACTGGGCGTAGGCTACGCCCAAGGCAGCCTAGGCTACGCCCGGGCGTAGGCTACGCCCAAAAATGCAGCGTTGACAGAATTTTACCACCGTTCATATGAGCCCAGCGTAGGCTACGCCCAGGGTGGGCGTAGGCTACGCCCAAAACGCGGAAAACACCTTTTTAACCCTAATTTGCCTATTTTAATGGGGCAATCTCCCTAAGACGAAAATTAGACTTTTTGGGGGACTTCTTGGGCGATTTTGGAGAACTTTTGGAGCGTTCTAAAGCCACGAAACATCAATCCGAACATCAAGATCGAGATTCTATCATGCAATTTCACATGAAGATCGAAGATTCAAGCATTGAGATGTCCGGCTAAGTTTCTCGTGATCATCTCCGGGTTGAGAATTAGGTTTGATGATTAGTTTTGCTCTTTGATTTGTTAAACATTGGTATTGAATTCGTTCTTCGTAGATTTATGGATTCAATAGTGCTTGATTGTTAAACGATTGTGTTTTGTTGTTTACTTAGCAAGTTCAAGTTCAAGTTTATTACTTTCTTTACATTCATTGTATGATTGAATGGGTAATTAACGGGACTGGGTTTTAAAGTCTTTTAGAAATCATTGTTTTTGTATAACAAATAATCAATCAAGTCAACAACATCGGTCTAGTTATCGGTTTTCAACAAGATCATTGCTTTGTTTTCAAAACCATATATGTTTAGCAACTAAAGCATGAATCATGTCTATGTGATTCCCAATTGACAAGTTAATGAAAACCTAGTTGTCTTCCTAATTCGAAACCTAGAGTGATCACCTTTTCCATCTATTGTTTACAAATCTTTGTTTTGACTCGTTTGTTTCGGTTCAAGTTAATTGTTTTTATTCTAAGCCCTAAATTCAACCTTTTCAAGTTTAATTTTCAATTGCAAGTAGTTAATTAGTTTGTGTTGAAACTGATTTCCACTTGACTATTCGTGGATCGATACCCGACTTCCCTAACTAATTTGGGTAGTAGGACTTGAGTGAAAACTCTTATTTTTGGTTGGTACTTCGACACCGATCAAATTTTGGCGCCGTTGCCGGGGAGTCGTGCGCAAATTACTTTCAATTACATTTTATTTTGTTATTTGTCAGATTTACACGGGTTGTGTTAGTGTGTAGGTAATTTCCAAATTGCATGCATACTAGGTATTCTGGAAGAGCTTCACCACTTAATTTTAATCCAGAAATTGAACGCACTGCTCGTAGGAATCGAGTACTCCACCGAACAGAGCTTGCATCTCCAAGTGTTCAGCAACGTTTGGCAATGGAGTACCCATTGAATGAACCACCGAGGTTTGAGGATTTTGAGATTCCGCAAGGTAACCCAAATCCTCCTCCACCACCACATGCTCAACCCCAATTTCAACATGGACCTCTCCCTAACCATCCTCCTAATGATGACCATCATACTAATACTACTGAGGAGAGAAATACTTTGAGAGGAGGTAGTCACCATGGCACAATAGGGACTGATGAGAACAATGTCAATGATTGGGACGATGGTTTGAACGGTGGTTATTACAACTTGCAAAACGTGATTGTTGTTGACGATGATCCTTACGGGTATCCACCACCACAATCACAAATGTATAACCCTTACTCACCAAATCCACAACCATTGTATCAAGGGGGTTATGGCTTGCATCATCAACAACCACAGTACGATTATCCTCCTCAGCAAGGGTTTAATAGGCCACCAAGACCACAAAATCAGAATTATGGGCCTGGAATCCCTATGCCTCCTCCAAACATGCGAGTGCCCATGAACTACAATCAAGGCATGGCACATGCACAAGGTGCCACTACTTATTTTAGACCTGCTTTGTCTACCAATTCCTCACCGGTAGTGACACCTGTTAGGCATGGTAGATCTTTTGAAGTGAGACCAGCGGTACTGTCATCCTTGCCCACATTCCATGGAAGATCCACCGAGGAACCATATCAACACTTGCAAGAATTTGAGCAATTCTGTCAAGTCACGGGTGGCCAAGGCTTTTCAGCAGATGAAGTTAAGTTAATCCTCTTCCCGTTTACTCTGAAAGATAGAGCTAAGGAGTGGTTTTCTACACTACCAGCAGCAAGTATTTATACTTGGGAAGAAATGCAGCAACAGTTTTTAAGTGAATTCTACACCATGAAGAAGACAACAGAGGCTCGGGCTGCCATTAGAAACTTCAAGCAAAAAGGAGGTGAATTATTTCACGAGGCTTTCACCCGGTTTAAAGACATGTTGAGGAAATGCCCACACCATGGTATAAACATGTGGGAGCTCTTGGTTGCCTTTTATGATGGAATGTCATCTGAGGACATTCGAGATATCAATTCCCAAAGCAATGGTACATTCTTATACAACCATGTGCAAGTGGATTGGGATATGCTGGAACGCATGAGTACTACTTCAAAGAGGTTAGAGCAATCTAACAAAAGATCAAAGCATGAGACTGTAAATGGTGCATCTACACAGTTAAGTGAGGAACAACTAGAAGTGATGGCACAAAAGATGGCAAAGTTGGCTGGATTGGGAAATGATAACACTACATTAGAAAAAGTTTTTAGTGTATGTGGTGGATGTGGAGAGTTAGGACACAAAGCTAGTCAGTGTTCGGTGTCGTTTGGTCCAACTGAAGAAGTCAATCAAGTGTATGGAGACATGAACTCCAACACTTACCATCCGGGGCTGCGCAACCATCCTAACTTCAGGTATGGCAACACTACAAATCAAATGAATCCAAATTTCCAAGTTCCTGATAATCAAGGAGGTTACAAGAAACCATATCAAGGAAATCCACAACAAGGGTTTCAAAACAACTATAGGCACCAACCTCCACAACAAGGTGGATCAACATCTAATTCGGAAGTTTCAAGGCTAGATGCCATATTTGAGATGTTGAAAGAGATGAAGAAAGAAAATGAGATGCGGGACAAGGCGTTCAATGCTTTGAACAAGCAAGTAGGGCAGATGGCAGAGGAACTGGCGAGAAGAAATCCTGGAACGCTTCCAAGTGACACACATGTGAATCCAGCACATCAAGGCTCAGACTCAAAGAACTTTCATGTCAATGCTGTAAGTACTCTTTCAACAAATGGTGTGAATGAGCATAATTTGAAAAAGCAGGACCCATCTCAAGATGAGAGGTGGAGAATTTTTGAAAATGTTAAAATTAATTTACCATTGCTTGATGATATAAAGAAAGTGCCTGCCCATGTTAAGTTTTTGAAAAGATTGTGCACTAAAAAACGGCATCATAAGATACCAAATCAAGTTGAGTTAACAATGAATACAGATGCCGTTTTGTAGGGTGAATTGCCACCTAAACTTCCAGATCCAGGAATGCCTATGATTGCTATACAAATTGGGAATTTTCAAATGGATCAGGCATTGTTAGCATTCTCCCCGGGAGTGTGTATGACCAATATGATTTTGGTCCATTAAAGAAAGTTGACACTACTGTGGTGTTAGCTAATCATACATCTACACTTCCTAGGGGAATGTTATCTGATGTGATTGTTAAGGTAGGAAATTTTTACTACCCAGTTGATTTTTTGGTTTTAGACTGTGCTGAAAGGGCTAAAGACACACATCCTTCAGTCATTTTGGGTAGACCTTTTCTTGCCACGGCACATGCTATGATTGATTGTGCCAACGGGACCGTGGGGTTAAGGTTTGGTGGCCGGGAAAAACAGATTAACATGTTTGAGATTGCTACTAACCCTCTTATCAAGAATGAATGCTCAAAAGCAAACATTTTTGACAGGCTTGACTTCCTTTCTAAGGAAGATAACACCAAAGAGGAGTGTTTTATGTTGCACAGGTCTGAAGTAGCAAAAGTAGAACAACCCAAGGATGATAAAGATGCTGAGAAGAAAGAGGCATCAAAAGATGATGGGTGGATACCGAAATGGAGAAGGACAAAGAATGAGAAGAAAGCTAAATCCATGGAGTTTGATGAAGGACAAGCAAGGTTAAAGATGTTTGGACCCAACTGGGAAACCTGGGAAGATTTACCTGAGTCACGAAAGCTTGATTTTGTGGGCTATGCAGCAGGTGATAGCCTTTTCAGGCCACCTTGAGTGGCGGTGGGTATGGTCTGGCTGAAGACCATAAACAAAACTTAGCGCTGCACAGGAGGCAACCTATGTTTTTGTATCGACTTTATTTAGTTAGTTTGTTTATTTTTAAGTGTTTTTGCATTTAACTTTTTGTTTTTGTTTTGTTGAGTTTCTGCCACAATCATAGCTGGAAATAAGTGTGGGGAAGACTCATGGAGATTCAAGATGACAATGACATCATCAACATTATCTACGTCACAAGGGCAACAAGATCAGGTCAATGTGCTCTTTCCATGCTTTCATTACTCTTTGTTTGTTTGAATTATCTTTGACAATTTGTGCTTGTTTTGTTTGTTGATGTTCGGTGGAAGTTGATGTTTGTTGACATGGAGTGTAAAAGGGAATTTGAATGGCGCATATGGGTAAGTCATCACATCATCCTCATTTCACACTCATAATTAATGAAAATTTACATTGGGGACAATGTAAGGTTTAAGTGTGGGGATGAGAGAAAACTTTGAAAAAGTTTAAAAATTGTTCCAAAAGTGGTCTTTTTGTGCACGAAAAACAAATTTTTTCTCAAAGCAAATCGTGAAAGTGTCTTAAACCGGTGTATACGTTTAAATTCGCAATTATGCCTAGTTCTTTAAGTTGCGGAATAAAGTCTTCTTAGTAAGTTATATGAAAATTTGGTAGGTGAGTCTCAATTAAGGATACAAGGCCAGATAGTGGATAAACGTGCATGTTTTACATCCGAAACCCGTGACCACTGTTTTTGTGAGAAATTGAGCCTATATAGAGCATGAAATAGAGGTAGAATTGAATGCTCGTTTTCTTTTTATGTGTGATTACCATAATGTTGTTGTCATTTCAAAACTTGCAAAGATAATACATGTTAAGACCATGAGTGAGAGTGTGCACAAAAGTGATAGAGGCATTAGGATAACCCTTTGTTCAGCCTTTTTGTTTGTTTGTTTTGCCAACACTTGACAAATCCCTTAGTCACCCTGTTGAGCCAATCACCCATTCCTTTGCTAAACCAAAACCCGAAAATTCCCCTATTAGCCATTTTAGTTTTGAACCCATTTTGTGAATCCAAGTTGAGTAGTATTAATATTTGAAAAAAAAAGAAAAAAAAAGGGAAAAAAACAAAAGAAAAGAAAAAAAACATTTGTTCATAGTATTATTAGTAATGTTTAGAAATAAAAAGTAGTCAAATAAGGGTAATTACTTGCCTTAGTGATTATGTGTTGAAGTTTTATTTTGGTGAAGTAAACTTGGATTCATACTTTTGTAGCCATTTCTATTTCTTTTCCTTACCTTAGCCATAGCCAACATTACAACCTTTAAAGACCTCTTGATTTGTGTATACTTTGCACATAATGGTGGAGATGTGATTGCTTTGCAAGCCTATGATAATGATGCATCATTAATGGACTGAGAGTTTAGAAATACTAGTGCATCGTTGCTAGTCCAGAAACCGAGTGGAGTGTTTATTGTGAGAGGTGTAAATGCATTCATGTGAACCATTTGAAGCTAAGTGTCCTTGGTTAGGGACTTTCTTGTCGAATGAGTAATATCGCTTGCTAGGATGTAAATCTATTGCACGTTGTAAGTCTTGGGAATTAGGTATGATTCTGGATTTTTGCTATTAACCGGTAAAGAGATGTTTAAGCGATGGTTTTTGTTGATTTGTTTGTTATCGTGTGTAAAGAACTTTGCTTGAGACAAGCAAAACATAAGTGTGGGGATGTGATGCGTGTCTGTTTTTCATGTGTTTTTATCTTTTAAAAGTGCATTTTTATGGGCATTTCACATGGAACAATGATACTTTGAGATACAATGTTGATTTGCAGGTAAAGACGCGTTAGATGGATGATCGGGGGTGTTAATGAAGTAAAACGAGACACCGACGGAGCGGAAACAGTCGAGGAAAGCTCAGAACTTCGGAAGCGCATATCTTGAGCTACAAGAAGAGTTACGGAATCCATAATATATGAAAACTGAGTTTCTCGACGAGACGAAGCTGCTGGTGAGATCAGACTGGGCGTAGGCTACGCCCAAGGCAGCATAGGCTACGCCCGGGCGTAGGCTACGCCCAAAAATGCAGCGTTGACAGAATTTTACCACCGTTCAGATGAGCCCAGCGTAGGCTACGCCCAGGGTGGGCGTAGGCTACGCCCAAAACGCGGAAAACACCTTTTTAACCCTAATTTGCCTATTTTAATGGGGCAATCTCTCTAGGACGAAAATTAGACTTTTTGGGGGACTTCTTGGGCGATTTTGGAGCACTTTTGGAGCGTTCTAAATCCACGAAACATCAATCCGAACATCAAGATCGAGATTCTATCATGCAATTTCACATGAAGATCGAAGATTCAAGCATTGAGATGTCCGGCTAAGTTTCTCGTGATCATCTCCGGGTTGAGAATTAGGTTTGATGATTAGTTTTGCTCTTTGATTTGTTAAACATTGGTATTGAATTCGTTCTTCGTAGATTTATGGATTCAATAGTGCTTGATTGTTAAACGATTGTGTTTTCTTGTTTACTTAGCAATTTCAAGTTCAAGTTTATTACTTTCTTTACATTCATTGTATGATTGAATGGGTAATTAACGGAACTGGGTTTTAAAGTCTTTTAGAAATCATTGTTTTTGTATAACAAGTAATCAATCAAGTCAACAACATCGGTCTAGTTATCGGTTGTCAACAAGATCATTGCTTTGTTTTCAAAACCATATATGTTTAGCAACTAAAGCATGAATCATGTCTATGTGATTCCCAATTGACAAGTTAATGAAAACCTAGTTGTCTTCCTAATTCGAAACCCGGAGTGATCACCTTTTCCATCTATTGTTTACAAATCTTTGTTTTGACTCGTTTGTTTCGGTTCAAGTTAATTGTTTTTATTCTAAGCCCTAAATTCAACCTTTTCAAGTTTAATTTTCAATTGCAAGTAGTTAATTAGTTTGTGTTGAAACAGATTTCCACTTGACTCTTCGTGGATCGATACCCGACTTCCCTAACTAATTTAGGTAGTAGGACTTGAGTGAAAACTCTTATTTTTGGTTGGTACTTCGACACCGATCAGTAATGAAATCCATTGATATTTTCTCCCACTTCCATTGCGGAATCTCAAGCCGGTGTTGTCGCACCCTGCCCGTAGGGGCAAGGCAAAAGATTGGTAAAACACATAATTAAGTAGGACTAAGATAAATTCATCATCAACCAGTACAAAATAGTCTTAATAATTCTCTTAAAACCAAAATTCGGAATGAACAACCCTAAGTCATATTGTTTGTAATCATAAAATATCTAGAAGAAGTTAAATCTTGTTCAAAGGCAGCGGAAATAATGTTGTAAGTCTCTAAGATAGACTCCAATGTGTTAGGCACCAAAAGCTTCCCATCTACCTCTCCTTCTTAGTTTAACGTCCTGAAATACATGCTTAAAAGAGTTTGGGTCATCATAAAGCTGGTGAGCTCGAGCATTTAAAAACGTTTAATAAGTAAACAATTTGTATTCTTTGAAATAAACAAAGGTAACGATATTTCATTTGTTTGCTCGTGTACAATGTTCAAGTGGCACAGCCAATCCTGCACCACCCACATGACCTCATAACAAGACCATATGCCATCATTCTGTCCCTGCGTAGTTCATTTCCCATTCATGAACTAATAAAAATAGTTAGTAATTATGCCACAACGATTTTCCAATCTCAGTGGGGAAACCACTGTGTGTGAGGGTTTCTCATATAGCGCTACCCATAATACTAATGGCCCCAACTAGGCTTAATGGTGTGCTCTAAAAAAGGGAAAACAATATAAGAGGTTCAAGTCTCAAACATTAGTACACGTAAAAGTTTAATAGCATTTAGTTCATATTAAAGAAGAGAGAGTTTGCACGAAAACTCACCGAGGTTAAGGTTTGCAAACCGAGTAGTGAGATGAATATTCCAAGTGATTGCCTTTTCTGGATAGGTGTATACATATGTTTAAACGTGTTGCTAAGATTAGACTTTGTTGATAGTATCATTGTGATATATGCATAGTTTCATACTTTACTCGGGCCCCATTTTAAATGTTTAATAAGTTATAGCGTTTATGCGGTATTTTGTATTATGTAAGTTGATTCTTATTAAAGGTTATTGTACGTATACAAATACTAGATAAGTTATCAAGTGGACTTTAAGTCACTTTTACATATAAAATATTATTGGGCCTATTGGGCCCGTCCGGACTTTTAAAGCTCAACAATGCGTTTATAAATTTTTATTTGTCCAAATACGTATATACTTGTTCAAAAGTTCAAAATAGACTATTTAGTATAAAATCTTTTGATTAGAAATACCTCATTTTACTTAGTGGACTAATTGGGTCGTTAATGCCCTTAACGCGGTTTTTATCCATTTTAAGTAAATTGTTTAAGCCCATAAGTTTTATATATACATATATTAAGTGTAATATTCTGGTCTAAATAGTCCTAGGCCTGTAAATATATATAAAACTCGTTTTTACGCATTTCGCATTACGGTTATGTACGTAGTTTCGCATTTAAAGAGTCTTTCGTATTTCCTATCATCCCAAATATTTTTATAACATTATATTATATATTTTTACTTGTATATATTCTGTAATATTTCAAAAATTAGTTTTAGTCCAAGACTATGTGATTTAATAATTCAAATGAGTCGGTTTCGTAACTAGTTTTGCGTAAAATACATTTTTAGTCAATTTACTCACCTTAACTCATTAAAATATGATATTATAAATTATTTATCAAAAGTATTCTTACAAAATTTCAAGAATTTAAATATGCATGAAAATAAACCACTTTAGTATCTTTTAACACGTCGGTTCAGTAATATAAAAGTTTTAAGTTTAAGCCATGATATGGATGTCTTAGAAAACATTTCTAAGTTACTTTTAACATTATTTGAGATGTTTTTAACTTCTGGAATGTTTAAAGTCATACATGTATGGTTTGTGTCGGTTTTGAAATTTTAACGTGTTATTACAGTTTTTAACGTACAAGATGTTGCATGCATTATGTTACATTTTATGTTCAGATACTTTAACTTATTTTAAGTTATATTACATGTGTTTTGTATGTTATAAGTGTTCATGTGCTAATACAAGTGTTAAATGAAAACTATGCAAGAAAAGCATAACTAAATTACTTAAATGAATACCCTTAGCGATGTTGCTTTGCCTTGACCAGTGCTCAACCAATCATATGTGTGAGGCTGCAGTATCCAGAGGGTTTTTAGGGCTGTATATATGGTTAACAAAAGTTTATTGGCTTTAGATGGAGCGAAGGTGCAAAGATGAAGGAATTAGTGTTCAAAAACTAAGTTTAGGCACATGCAACCTCCATGCATGTGTGTTTTTCGACCAAGCTTTTATACCAAATACCTTTGTTAGTTAAAAAATTATTTTTACCACCAAAACAAGTTCTTAGTCATGTCCAACAAGAAGTAGTGATAAAAATACATAGTTGTTTTTAGAACTCGAAAACCCATTTTTTTGTACGTGCAACCTTGTTGCATGTAGGAGTTTTGACCATGGCTTAAAAACCATGAAATTTTGGATGTTCAATGGTCCTTATTTTTTTTAAAATAATAGGTCTTGGTCATAAATTTGAAAGAGTATATGATAGAGTGCAAAACATTAATAAAAGTGAGTTTTTGATTTTAAAATGTATGATTAGTACCTAGTTCTTGAAGGATAACGAAGACAGATGGATTATGAGATTGTAGGACCTTCAAATGATAACAAAAAATCTGCTATGAGGAGTTCTTGCAAGCGTTTGAGTTCAAAAGTTCAAGAATCAAAGAAGAATGAAGATGCAAGTCATTGCATGTAATGTTGCTGCACTTTTTCCACACTTTCAAAGAATTTAAGCTTCGTTCTGGGTCTTAACAACTCCTGGGGTTTTCACTACAACAAAGTAAATTGATTTCCAGGGATATCAAAAAAATAATGAGGTTATGTGGAGTTCATTTGGTACCGTAACCATGATGAAGAAGTGAAGATAGCACAGCAGGTCAGTTTCTTCGCAGCTGAACTTTGGAGGCTGTTTGGAGGTCAAAATCTTGATGAAAATGAGTTAGGCCACTTGGGATATTTCTGGATGAAATTACGGTATATTGTAAAAAAGAAATGGATAAATTTGGTGGAGTTTGGGAAGAGTTATTTGGTCTGAAAGTTGACAGACCACTGCTGCCAGAATTCTAAAAAAGCAAAAAGAATCTTCGAAGGAAAAAGAGTGAGATGAGGAGAGAGAAAGAGATTTCTTGGATAGTGGGAAAGTGTGGATAGTGAAGGTATAATGAGTGTAATAAGGTTGATTAGATATGTTGACTTGGTTATTTGTTTGGTAGTATTTAAAATTTATTCTTGCATACATGTGTCTATATAAGTATGAATGCAAGTATGTATGTATGTATGAATTTCATGCCCATGCATTCATGTGTGTATCATGTATATATATATTTATGTATTTTGTAATTGTTTGATTTGTTTTGTATACATATGTACATGTATTTGTTTATATATGTATGAATAAGTGTACGTATGCATGTATTTTGTGTATATATATACATATATATAAACATTGCTTGTCTATACATACATATATATATGCGTCCATATACGTATATATAAATGTTTCATGTCTATATATATATATTAAATAAATTAGGTTTTTTACATAAATGATTCCATATATATACTTTTATGTGTATGCTTGTAGGAATTTATATATATACGTTTTTGTATAACATAATTATGTTGGTATTGTATTTACTAATTGTCGTAATTAAATTGTTAGGGTGTTTGGGCCGAGCAAAGTGATTTTCAATTAACCGTCTAATGTCGATTCGAATCCCTTTATGTTTGGTTCTAAGTTCGTTTTTCGAAATAACATATTCCTTTATTGAGCCATAGAATATCGAATACATTTCTAACTTAGCAAGTGTTAAACACCGACTGACGTACCCAACTACGTCTTTCGTCATCCTCGGCCACCAATAAAATCTCGGAAGATCTTGGTACATTTTATCGGCCCCTCGATGCAAAGAGTATCGGGTCTTGTGCGCCTCATCAAGGATGATTTTTCTAAGTTCGTCTACTACAGGAATCCACACACGTTCCGGGTAGTATATAACTCCATCTTGTTTAGTTTCAAACTATCTTTCAGCTCCGCAATCGATCTATTTCGTTAAGTTTCCATGTTCTACCGTCTGCTTGAATGATATGAACACGCAAGCTCTTTTGTACCGCCATTCCCATTTCCCTGACATGCAAAGGTTTGACTCTTTCTTTCCGGCTCAAAGCATCATACAGTCATAATCATTTAGAAGTTCAACCCAACATTGTTGTCGCATGTTAAGCTCCTCTTGATCAAATATGAGTTGTAGACTCTTGTGATCAGTAAAGATGGTACACTTAGTGCCATACAAATAATATCTCCAAATCTTCAAAGCGAAGACAACTGCTTTCAGTTCTAAGTCGTGTGTCTTGTAGTTCTTATCATGTATTTTTAGTTGTCTTGATGCGTAAATGATAACATTGTCTCGTTCCATTAGCACACAACCAAGTCCCTGATGGGAAGCATCACAATTTACTACAAAGTCATCGTTACCATCCGGGAGAGTTAAGATTGTAGCATGGATAAACATTTCTGCAACATGGATGTCTGCAACATACGCCACAGATGTCTGCAACAAATTCTTTAAGACTCCTTCTTGTAGTTTTATTCACTCTAGTTTTCAATCCATTGTGTCTTCCACTTATTCTCCACTACAACATGGATTAAACGTGTTGATGATTGTGGTTGAGGCACGTATACAATATGTTTCCCTTAAAACAGATTTCGCGTCTCTTCTCAATATGAACGCGTCTGTCTCCCAGGGTAGAACAACTGGAATAGTATGTGTACCCTCGGGATTAACCTAACAACTGAAAAAGATATCTAAAACAAGAACTTGGAGATCAACAAAGCTTGAAATTCTTCAAAGTTGTGGTGAATTGCATGTAGTATTCTTGGAACCATCAAGTAGCCAAAAAGACAAGACACCAATTGTCTTGTATTTATACTACAAGATTGTGATTCCAAGAGACTTGAATTAATACATGTAATGAATACATGTAATTTGAACAATATTGAGTAATATGAAGAGTCTTGATTTTAATTCATATTAAATTTGAAACTTACTCAAATTTCCAACAATCCCCCATATGAATGAAGATCAACTCGTATGCTAAAGTGTCGAGATACAATTTATGCGGTAGTATTGCAGGAGAAGTAGGCGTTCCCTTTAAACTTTCCTTTGTGAAGTATACTTTGTCTCTAAGCTATTAGTAGACGCGGTGTCCTTGAACCAAACCTTTGTTCTACGTAGACGTTGTTACACTTCACACAATACACTTCCTGGTCCGATTAGCCCCTCATTGTCATGTCCGTTATGGTCACGGAACTCTATCCTGGTTCTACGAGAGCTCTAGGAATTATGCCCCACAATTGCATTTGAAGCGACCTCATTTCTCTCTAACATAGGTGATTTGTCCATAAATCAAGAAAAGCATTATGGTTACCATGATTTACACTGATCATTAACCATATATTATGCTTAGCCTCACACAACTATGTCACTAACTGTTATAGGAATTGATTATGACGTATTTAAACACCTTTTTTATAGTTTAGGGGAATATATATAACCATATATACTAGCTTATATGTAAACATACATATTAGTTATGCTCCCATGGTGACCACCCTTAGGTTACAAGATTAAGTTATCCTATTGAACCTAGATCTTAAGATCTCTAGTCAACTAGGTTAGCTTTCCTCATGTTCACTTTTCCATGGGCTTTAGTCTCATTCCACAACTTGATCTCTAATTATGCCTTTAGCCTTTTGGATCCAAAAATTATCTTTGACTTCACCAAGTCAACAACGATAACTTGTAATGGAGATAAATTGTTTTAGCGTGTTCTTGACTTAGAAGTCATTATTTCCCTTTTATCCATTTATAAGATTATAACCAATGATCTCAACTTGGATCTAGTTATAATACTATCTCTTTAGAATGATTTGACTCTCATTAAAGTCTAAACATATTTTCACAATGCCTTTGGTAAGCTCTTTCAAATATCTAACTAGAATTTGAATTTTACCAATTGACATTTGAGTTCAATCAACTTGATTGACTGCATATAATCATTGTGTATCCCGCTTGATCACGAATTTGCAATATTTATCTGGATTACTAACATCCTTATTGCTTAATCTTCCACATACTAGTCTCAAATGCAATCTACCCCAACATTTCAATCTTATTGGATAACCATCATCTAATTATTAAAATGGTGTTGTGAAAAGTTCTTCTTTTCACAAGAGGTTGAGAAACTTCTCAAATACCATTTTTTACAAACTCTAGAGGGTTGTTTCATAAATGGTTCCTTCTGTCACATTTCTTGCACTTTGATTAAGTTTGATTAATAGAATGGATTTGACTAAAAAACGGGCTCAGTAATTTGTTTTTAATATCAAATTAATAATTAGCAGTACCTATTCTAATCAATATGAAATAGACCTTTCATTTTATAAAAGAATTCTTCTATTTTCTGGAAAAAAAAAGACAAAATTTTTAATTTCTTTTTAGTATATTTTCACTCAAATTTTGGTGGTGGGGAGTCTTATTTTCCCCCATCAACCTTTACAAAAATGATGACTTTGGCACCCGTGATAAGATAACAAACATCTATATCTTTGTGTCTTTGAGCCTTGACGACATCCATATATATTACTCTATGAGTTCTCCCCATATGAACCAAATAGAATTATCATATATTTAAGTGGTCCTCTCAAGTTATCATTTTTAAGTGAATAAAGTTATGTTTATAAAACTAAAAACCTACAAATCATCCTCATGTCATCACATATATTGAATGGTTAAAGTTAGTTTAGTCTCTGCAGAGCATCTAAATTAACACGTTAGTAGCATGCTTTAGACTAAGGTACTTTAGCATGTGAACAGAAGATGCATCGTTCTGATCATTCATAGCTCTTAGAGATAACACAATATCCCTATGAACATTCATCTCTTAGGTTAGACAAGAATGATGGATTTCCAAACCCTTGGTTTAATGATAACGATCATAACTCATTTGCCTTTAATCTCCGAGGTTTCACCATTTATTCATAAGCATAAGTCTTAAATCGAGTCACTGTGTTAAATACATTCATCACCAATAGGGTGAATAGTATTTGTATAAAATCACTAAATTCATGAGATGTAGTAAACTAAATTGACACTCAACAACATGGTCCTCCTATTTGCCTAAAGTGATTTATATATTTCTATTTTTGTTTTTGATGAAACCATGTATTAAGATACTCTCCCAAATTAAAGGATAAATCCTCCACGTAGTTTCAATAACATTAATGTTGTAGCATAATCTATAAGACCATCACTATTGTAACTCTTCTATAATAAACGTGCAAATTTATTAAGATTATTTACAATAATAACATATATTTCTTTCATATGTTATAGTCATTCGAAAATACACTTATGCATTTCCATGTTGATGCTCTCAACATTAGACAACATCTTTTGTTTTGGAGTATTTCATCTTAATATTCTTACTACATTGCATTTGATGTTTGATTTGCGACTTGCAACATAAGTCATGATCACAAGCCGCTCGTTGTGTTCGTGTAAATCAATACTTGTACTTTTCGATAAAATATGCATCTTTATTAAATTTCAAAAATTTAAATCTTCCAAAATTTAAATATTATTTATCATTTATCGTTTTATTATCTTTATATCAACTTGTTTAATTAAATAATAAATAAACTTAAGCCATAGTTGAACATTTATAATAAAATATAAATGCACAACATATTTTAAAAGGATGCAAGAATGATAGGTAAACATCAAATACTAATGTGTTATATCTTTAACACTTTCATCATTTATCGAAATTATAGCAGATTACCTCGTCACATGGAATGTTTTGAAGTCCTCCTTCAATTAAACACCATCTTTCATTATGACATATAACAAACTAAATTCAAATTTTCATTTGTTTTATTTCATACTATGTATTTATGATGCTCTTCCAAAGTTAGAAGATATATAATCCACATAGTTTCAACCACAATCAAAGCGAGCATCTACATGTCATCATCACATTAAAATGAATCCCACACAATTTATTATTGTAGTTTACTATAACATATATTACTTTCATATGTTAAAGTGTTAATTTTGCATAAAGGCATGTGTTATCCTAAGATTTTAAACACAAACAACAATGCATCATAAAAAAATTATTTGTAATAATTTAAAAAGACATATAGATGAGTTCTAAACATCAAGTCATATAGTGTTACTATCTTGAACACTATCAACATCTGACATTTTGATGTCCTTTGGCTCCATATCACTCTAGAGTTCTAGTCAGTACATTCTATATCTTAATGTTCCAACCACAATGAAATTAACATTTTCCATTCGATGAAACATTCACCATTTTTTCTGCCGATGCAAGTAAGATCTAGTAACCCTCAATATTCAAATTTTTCGCAGACATTACACCCTTGCTTATGCACGGGACATAATAAACATCTTTAGGGAATCACCCGACATTTTAAGTTCCACATTCCAATTCCAATAGCTTGTGACGTATCACCGTTGATCTTTATAACGTTTCTTTCTATGGGCCTATAGTCCATAAATCGTTAAGATCTGAAGATGTGTGAATGGTTGCTCACCATTCTCGATAGGCAATAACACGTGTCTTTCGGGATAAACCAAAATTTACCCCAATAACATCTTCATTCTTTTGTACCCCAATAACATCTTCATTCTTTTGTTCTTGTTCCATCTTGAAACTATAAATTAAACAACCACAAATCTGTCCAAAATAAAATGATCACATAAATCGTGTCTAACTCTCACGTTATGTCATTAAATTCTTTACATAAACAATTATTTTTTATAACATAAAATTTTTCTAATAATCATATTAGAATTTACCCGATTACATAAATCTTGTTTAATATGCATACATAAAGCAATTATTGATTACATAAATTGTGACTAACACACACATTATTATAATGTTTACTCAAAACAATTTTTAACCAAAATCATTTCTATCTCGTTCGGAAAACTAACAGGTCAAAAAAAATAACATTTTTTTAATATGAGAAACCGGCTTCTAATGTGTTCGTTTGAAAATAAACTACAAAAATTTAAATGTTTTCTGTTTATACAACAAGCTATTTCTAACACTCTCATTAGAAATAAACAATTACAGAAATCGTTTTTAAAGCTTTTCGGTTTATAAAATAATTAGGTTCTACTACTCTTCTTAAAAATAAACAAAAACAAAATCATTTTTGAAAACCTTTTGGTTTATAAAACAAACCGGTATACACCACAATTTAGATACCGGTGCTCCCGCTTACATAGCCAATCTCGTGCAACCTGCTAAAACCGTACGCCCGAACCAATACCTGTATAGTACAAGCCCATTACCGCGTTTGTGCATACACATATGCAACCCGAACACGTGCATAACTCGCTCCCGAAAATGAAGCATCTATGTATTATAATAAAGCAAGTTTTAATCCTGTTACATGTCAATCATTGAGACATGTTTTGGGATTGGTTTCCCGCCCATTCTTTTCCCCAAAGAAAGCACGCTGGTCATATGCCCGTCCTTGTTTTTAACCCGCATATTAACAATCGAAAAAATAATCATCATTCCATTGTCGTTCCATTTTCCATCACAGGAACCCTAGCTTTCTTCATCAAAAAATCGTCTTCTTCGTCACTCATTGTCGCTTCAAATCTGTGGTTCACAAATCTTAATCAATTGTAAATTTCATCTACTCGTGCATCGTTGTTGCTTATAATTCTTTGTTCATGTGCGTATACATCTTTCTGATTGTCACAAAATTGTTTTCTTTAAACCCTAGCTTTGTTCATTTGTGTGTCCTGTCCTTTGTTATATGTTATTAATATTATTGACTTGTGGTTTAGGATATGTGCTGTAATATCTAACATTTAGGGAAGTTTAATTATTGGTTGCTTTATTCAATTAGTTTTATGGAACATGTATACCATACAAACAGATAGCACCCTTGAAGAACTTGAATTCTTAATTATTGATATTCTTATAGATCAAATTCGACCCAGTTTATGACTACTTCGTTTAATAAATCTGTTTGGATATCAATGCATCTAACGTAAGATTTCTCTTTTCTTTCTTAATATTGAAATTTATAAACATGTACAATTTGAAAAGATTTAAATGGGTTGTGTTGGATTTTACTTAGGCTAATGGTTCTTGCTAGGTTGACCCAATATTTGTTTTTAAATATTAAGTTTTTTTTATAAAACTTAGTTTCAAGTATGTTTTTGTTAAATTTATATTATCTCCAAAAGAATCTCTTTTGTAAAGAAAAATGATTTATGAGGATTGACACATTAAGAATACACACTCTGTTACTTTTAACTCATTTTATTTAAGGCCATTTTTTATCCATATGACACATAAAAATAACCTAAATCAACCTATTTATAACTAAAATGGGTCGAAAGTACAACATTTACTTTTGATGGTTATACTAATGGGTTATTTTCTCTTGTTCATGCACGCTTTTGTCTTCATGCTTATACTATACAATTTTCACTTCAATTGGATTTTCATCCTAATAAAATTGATCTGTTTTTGCTTATGTGATAATGACAATGTAATTCATTACTAGAAGTATCAACCTGCTCTGATGCACTTGTCTTTTTAAAGCCAGCCACAAGATTATTTAGGCTTACTCTTTTGGTTTTTTATAATATCTTTTAACCTCTGTTTCAACATGAAGTTTACATCTAAGCATAATTTATGTTTCTGGACATATCAGGGAGGTAGTACACACGTGAGATTCTAGAATGTAACCGGATATTTACAGACAACTACATCATGTATGGTTTTATATAATGGTGGCATTTTTTACCTACTTGCTTATGTATAGGTCAATTCTTTTTATAAGTAGTGAGGTGTTCCCTTGCGTTTTTTAGCATGAGGAATTCGTTACATAGAGATGGTGTAAATCTACAATTTCAGTTCTTTTTTTGGGTTATATCCTGAAAAGCAATATTGGAGATAGTTTTTCCTACGTTGTGGAGTGTCCCCAAAATGAATTTTCTAATAAAATTATTCCTTTGAAATACCTCATTTATATGTGAACAAAGTGTGAAAAGTGATTATTTGGCAAGAAATGAAAAGAGACTTTTATTTGCAATCCTGAATTCTTCGTGAGTGGTAATTTTCGTCTATACGTGGATCATTGTTGCTTATACTAACTTTTTTTTTCCCGAACTTTTTCTTATTTAGACAGCATGACTTCTATGTTTGGTAGTTAACTGAATCATTTATCTTTAACCAAAGTACATATTACAGAAAAATGTTTCTTCATGTTTATCTACTCTAAATGGGAGAAATCTTACAAGAATTTTGTTTTTCAGGATCATGGATTTGTTTTCTTTAGATATGATGGTGATTATACTTAACCATGATCTACACTTGTCTAGATCACCCAATCGCTCTTGGATCATTCTTGATTCTTCTACGGGTACATATTTGAAGATTATGTGAACAATAATTAACTGGTAAGACTTGGTTTTAAATATATTTTATTTAATTACTTTTTATGACATTTTACGCTACAAATATAAATTGCTATTATTCAATTAATATGTTTTTAAAGCACTGTATTCCCTGTGCTTATTAGTATTTGTAAAATATATTTTAAAATTATTAGTTTAATAAAAAATAAAATAAAATTTAAGAGAAAATTAAGATAAATTATAACTTTTAAATTTTCCAAAATTTTAAATCAAGTATATCTAACATTTAAGAATATAATTCAATCTTTACATGCTCATATCAATAGGAATGTAAATCATCATATAAAAGTCTACCATTGATCTTCCGACTTTTATATATTAATTACTAGGTTATTACCCTGTGTATTATGCGGGTTGATTATCAATTAAAATAATTATTTTATTTTTTTAATCACTAACTTTTTTAATGTTTGTTTCTTTAAACATTTTGTTTTAAAATATTGCTTTTAAAATTGTATATTTCATTATAAATTGAATTTAAAATTTTTTTTAATAAATATATTTGTAATGTATTAAAAAAATATTTTCTTAACTTAAAAAGTATGTATAATTATATATTTAATATTTAATATAAGGTGTATTTAATAGAAGAAAGAGACCATGTGGTCTAATAACGTGCCATGTGATCTAATAGCGCGCCATGTGTCCTTTAAAACTTTGATTTTTTAGAATAGATAGATGTTTAATAAAACTGGTGCCATTAAACACAATTGAAGTTTCCGTTTTTACAATTTTTTAATTTACATCATGGCAAAACAGTTTCGAAAAATAAATTAATTTATGAATGAACTTACGATGAGTATTATTTTTTGACGGGCTATTATTAAACACAATACAACTTTGACTTTTTTGAATTTTTAAATTTTAAATTTTATTCTTTATATAATCGTTTTCATGAATTCACTTTCAAACTTAATTCATGTTTGAGATTTTGAATGGTATCATTTCCTACAATTGAATTTTGGTTTTTTACACAATTTAAATTTTCAATGCTATTGTTATAAAACAGTTTTCCAAAAATTTAGAATTATAGGTAAACCTTTTGTGAACTTAACATATGTCATTTCCAAATTAGTTAATTGAGTTCATAAATTAAAGTTTCTTATTTTCTCTTATAAAAGATTGCATGAATACAATTTATTTTAATAAAACTTTGTATTACTTTATATATTATACATTTAGAGACACATGCATGTTATATCCTATGCCTTTTAAGATGACAGTGAATATATAAATTGAGGCAATTAACGAAACAAGTAACCCAAGTTCTAGATATTATCTTTGTAGCTTATTTGGTAGAATGTTACAATCAAATACTTTTGTCATGGTCTGGTTTTGTTTGGAAGACTACATGAACATCCATTTCAAGTTTTAATTTTATACCTTCTGACAAAAGAATTCTGTTTAAGTTTCACAGAAGACAATTTTCACTTTCAATTTGGTTTACAATGATAATAAATAAATGGCAGGAACACTCTTTTTCGCAAGTTAATTGAATTATATTTGAAAGAAATGTTTTCACGTATAGACAATTATACGTGACACTTTTAAGAGTGTAAATCATAGATGGAGTTCAATTATTAATATTAGATAAAAATGTTAAATGTACAAATAAAATATCGAATATTGTATACCAAGAATTTTATAGAGATTTGTAAATTATTTTAAATGCTTGTATGTTATTATTCTTTCTCAAATGTTTATTATGTTTATTTCATATGATACGCAACAGTAATCTTTTAGATAATTTGGATTGTAGAATACTTGAAATTACATTTTTTTTCATAATTCCACCCGTGTTATACACGGGTTCTAACATAGTTAAAGATTCAATATATAAATGAAACTTACCGAGCTTGTAACGAGATGTAGCTTATCCCTTTTGTTCCTTTGATTCTCGTCGTTTAGTGACTGATCGTTTATTTGGTTTTGATTTCATTTGCAGTAGATGCGAATTTAATATGGGTGAACGCATTTGCATTTGATTAACCAAAACGTTACATTTAATTGACCAAAACATTATTTGTATCTTAAAATACTATAATATTTGAATAATCATTTCCTGATATCAACGTTGCGTTACCGTTTTACAAAATTGATCCAACAAAAGTACAAAACATGAACTTCTTCAAAACTTATTATTATGGTTTTATTTGGATTTTAATCTATAACTAACTCTTCAAGTATTGTATTCCAATTAAATCCAAATTCATTGTACTAAACTTGTTATTTCTCAAAATTATATTCGCTTGATTTACCTAAAAATCTAGAATATTATATATTTTAACATTTCGTGAACCCAAATCCTTACTAGTAATGTTTTTTTAAAAATTTTAACAATTTCGCGAAATTTGTTTTAAGATTGTAAGAGGTGTGTCACATTTTATTAAAATAATAATAAAATATATTAACGATAATGTCGTTATATATGGGAAACAAACTAGCTAGTACAATACCATGTATACTAAATAAATGATAATTGAAATATAAAATCCAATATATATAAATTATTATATATAATTCAAACAGATGTCTGCAACAAATTCTTCAAGACTTCTTGTATGGGCTTGACCAATTGTTATCCTTGTATGACTCTATTTTCTTCTATTCAATAATTACAAAATAAACTCTTCATAATTATCTGTTATCTAATAAATAGAAAAACAAGGAAACATAACTAGGTTATAATTCTCCCTAATTATGCCAACCCATCATGAGCTTGGTGAGTCTGGAATTAGAGCCATCGCCAACAGTTATATGCTTCGACTCGTTGTAACCTATCTGAATCCTTCAATTTAATGAGCAAAATACGACCTTGGTGTTTTGTTGAGGAAAAAAAAAGGTCATTCTAATGGTAGGTTCATCCAATAAAATGATGAACATGTGAGAAACTTGAATAAGCAAACGACACGTAGAAGTAAAGTTAAGATAAACCGAAGTTTCAATTGAGCATCGTCTTAAATTTTCTTACAAAATATATAACAAAAAATAATAAACCTATTTTATAGAACGTGTTCCTTTGAGGTGATTTAATAACTTATAAATTTTATTTATCAATGTTGCCTTGTAAAATATCAAACTTAACAAATAAGTAGTTTTTAATGACACGTATTACAATTTTTTAGTCTGATGTTTGTTTTACCGCTTTTTTAATTTTATAAATTCCTATTCTATTTCATTCATGTCTAATATTTCTTATTTCACTTATTCATTATTTAAAAATTTTATTATTAAATTCGTACAATACATACTTGTTAGGTTTAAGATGAAATATAATTTAAGATTACTCATTTTATATTATTACGATAGATTAAAGGGCAATTCACGAGTTGTTGATTGAGTATGTGTGTAATGGGGTCCACCAATCACTCCTTTATCTCTTTTTTTGCTTTGGCTTTCCACTTCAGTTACTGTAGAATAAAATTTTCAAACATTACTTTCTCTAAAGTGATTCGATCTCAATTATTGCGTTTCTATGCCATAAACAATGTCCACCAAATGGATCAATTAAAATTCATTTTGGTTTTCAATCTGTTGAATTTGATTTTCTAATTCCATCCTTATCTATCTCTCAACAAGGTAATCTTAATTAACCTTTTCTTAATATACTCTCTTGTAAAAGTAAACATCAATAACTCGAGCACGTATTCCGTTGTAATACTCTCACTATGTCAATTCATATAATTAAAACAGATTTCGCACATCTTCTCAAGACGAAAACGTCTGTCTCCCAGGGTACAACAACTGAAGCAATATGTGTACTACCAGAATTAACCTAACGTCTGAAAAGATATATAAAACAAGAGCTTGTAGATCGAGAAAGCTGAAAATTCTTCAAAGTTGTGGTAAATTACATGTGGTATTCTTGGAACCATCAAGTACCCAAAAAACAAGAAACCAGTTGTCTTTTATTTATACTACAAGATTATGATTACAAAAGTCTTGAATTAATACATATAATCAATACATGTAATTTGAAAATCTTGAATAATATAGAGAGTCTTGATTTTAATTCATATTAAATTTAAAACTGCAGTTGTTTGTTTGCATCTGAATGGCATTAAAAGGTTACCTCTGAATGGTTCATAACCTCTTAATCATTCAGACTTAGGGTTACCTCTTAACCATTCAGAGGTTATGAACCATTACCAACCTCTTAACCATTAAGACTTAAGAATAATTTTTAACCATTCACATGCTATGAACCATTAAGAGGTAGCATCTGAATGGGATTAAGAAGCTACCAAACAGGGTGAAAATATATTTTGCTAAACATATGTGGTGAAAATATAATATCATGCCTCCTAATATTTCCAAGATACTTCTACGCATTTATAGTGTGTAACTATAGTACCTCTTGATCAAATAGTTCTAAACCATCTGTCTGGGGAGGGAGAGTATGGAACTTTGCATATGTATAGCGTCAGGATACAATGTGTGTGCTTAGAGGATAATTTTTTTTTTCGTATTAAAATATGTTATGGTATTTCATAATTATCTATCTAAAAGTTCAACAGAGTCTCTTGATGATTATTATATCCCTAGTGTAAACTGTGATTATATTGAAATTAAAGAAATAAATTTTTCGATAAACACACTGATGATGTCATCAGAATATTACCTTAATTATTTACAGAATTGTGGTATTACAAGCAATTTTAACATATGGAGATTTTAAGGTTGGATATTTATATGTGGCAATTATTTGACTTGTAATCATATTGATTTTTGTTTACTTGTTCATCTATTATACTTAGCATCAACGCATGTCGCAATGTATTAATAATGTAATACACTATTTAGTATTTCTCTTGCATTGGTGTGTTGAGATATGCGATCGGTCAAGCCTCTGTGAATCCGCCAAGGCAGGGGTGTGATAGAACCCTTGCTCTATGTTTGAATTTTAAAAACTATACGAGTCGTATAGGCATATACGAGTCGTATAGTTCATATGTTTTTAATCTAACATTAATGAGCTCTACAAGTCCATGAACTATACGAGCCGTATAGGTCTATACAAATCGTAAAGTTCATATGATGTTCATGTTGCTTGAAGGTCTTCATGGAAGTGTATGTCTCAAATCGGATCAAGAACGTAGATTTATCACCCAAATTATTCATTAGACTCTAATAAATGCGGAATCTATGCTAGAATCAAGAAAGCAAGTAGAAAAATGAAATCTTTATATTAAAAACTGAAGTTCGAGTACATATGCCTCAATACGTCTAGAGAATAAATGCCTCGGGATTCCCCACTAAACTAGTACAAAATAAGTCTATTTATACTAATCTAGGTGTACTCAAAGTCTAACACAAAATCACTTCGAGTACTCGAACACTTAGTGTATTCGAACTACATGTACACGAAATCAACAAAAAAACTATCAGAATTTTGGACTTTAACTCTTCCAATGTTTGACTTTGTCAGTCTTCATCGTGTAGTGGGCTCTACAAACTCCCCCTAGACTGGCGAAGTCATCCAATAGGAAGAGTCATAGAGTGTGATCAAACTCCTGCATATAACTTCAACTCAATAGCATATATAACGGTTCGTGTGAACGGCTTTGCTTCTTCATGAGATCTGTGGTAGACTCTGATCGGTGAGTTGTGAAGCTTCATCATGTCCTCTTTCCCGTATTTCAATAGATCCGTTGGATCTGGAATCATATCAAGATCATTGATATCATCCTTGTTTCTGAGAATGACAGCTGCAAGGTTGCGCTCATCAAAATACCATGATAAGATTTTAGCCAACGAGTTGTCAGGGACTCGAGGGGAAACTGGGACAGCAATCTCAACAAGTGGAGGAGGATACTTGTAGTAAATCCAGGGCTCTTTCGTCACGGGATCTATAATGCACTTTGAAACAAAGTGTTTTCCCTTGGCCGTCTTCATTGCAGGGAAATCCTTTTCGCATTGATCCTTAAAAAGTTGGCAAACAAACTGGCCTGAGAGTCCTTGGATGGATTAAAGAACATCGCGTTGTTGATACGTCTGATATCAAAATTTGTCATTGTGCAGAAGTCTAGCGGTTTCTTGTAGAACTCAACCTTTCCATTTCTCCGCTTGACCAGATATACACCTCTCTCTTTATTGTACATCCAGCAGCATACCTCTGATCTATCGTTGCGAATAGCAAATAGATTTCGATCATCGAATATAAAGGTGTGCTCTGGATGATCAACATCCATTTCTCTTAACCAAGTTGCTCTGTCTTCCTTAGGAGTCGGGTCCAGTCCTTCTGCTTATCGAACCAGCTGTTAATGATGGTTCCCAGAGGAGGAATTTCTTTGCCATCTGTACTAATATAAGTAATCCACATATGAGTCTTTGGCCACATCAGCAATAATAACATTTTCTGGTTTTTCCTTCTGATTAACGTCTTCATTAGGAAACAAATTTCCAAGTCTAGCTTCATCTAGCTCTCCACCAAGCCCTTCAAAATTTAAATCTTCAGGCATATCATCAAATAGATCATCAAAACCAGCTCTTGTGGCTTCATCTGGTTGAACACAATCTCCAAAAAGGATATCATCAGGAATATCTCCAAATAAATCATCATGGTCGCTCGTGGGTTTTCCTGATGAAGATGGATTTCCCGTGTCTCCTCCTTGATCTTAATCATCTGGAGGCCCTTGATCCTTCTTGTCTGAGGAATCCTTTTCTTTCTTATCACCACCATCATCATCATCATCGTCATCATCACTGCTCTCCTTTTCCGTGTTTTCATCCTTGTTCTTATCATCGGACTCTGGGACCTCGATACCTTTCAGTTTGTTGACCTCCTTGCGCATCTCATAGTTCTCAATAGACAAAAACCTGATGAACTTTAGGTGTGCCTTGAGTTGCCCTTGAAACTCACTCAGTTTGTCACAAACTTTGAGCATTCCCTCTTGCATTACCTGAATGGTTTCATCCTTTTCTGCAGATTACTTCTCAAGTAAGAAAACTCTGTCTTGTAGGCTTTCAAGATTGACGGGCACCCCCTTTGGCTTGTACGGGGACTCTGCGTGCAAGGGAGATTTTCCCTTGCCACTATGTGAGTGAGGTGGTGATGATTGAGTCTCAGTGTAGGGAATGGAAGTAGTAGATGGTGGTATTGGGGAACGAGCACGAATCTTGATGACAAGCTTAGGTTTGGCTGGTTTAGTAGGTGGCTTGGGTTGTGAAGGTGGTTTTGGTTGTGAAGGTGGCTTGGGTTGTGAAGGTCGTTTTGGTTGCGAAGGTGGCTTGTGTTGTGAAGGTGGTTTTGGTTGTGAAGGTGGAGGTGGTAGTATTGATGCAACCGAAGAGAATGACAAGTCAGAGAACATCTTCTGCAGTCTCGGATCCCTAGTCTGCTTAGACATCGTCTTCAGTCTCTTTCTTTTTGGTGACGACTCGGGAGTTGGAGTGTAATCAACATCATGTGCTTCCTCTCTTTCTTCACTGGTCGGAGGAGGCTTTTCAGCAACAAAATCCTCACTAGATGAGGAGGATGACTCAGGGATGGTGTCTTTTTCTACTTCATCGGCCTTTGTACTTGTACTTGTAGCTTGGACATCATGTTCTTCAGCAACTATGGCTACTGGAGTTCCTGGCATGTCTTCATTCACACTATCGCCCACAAACCTTCCAAAATTTATCAATGGATTTTCCCCCATATACTATTTCTTTCCTCTCTTGTTCATCTTCATATAACCGAAGATGTCGTCTCGCATTCTCCTGATTCCCAGAGTGCCCATAGTGGGAACCAGAGCTGGATGTCATTTGTTCATGACGATCTGTAGGAAACGAGGAAATGCCAGAAACCTTTCCTTCCTTCTCCCTTTGATATTGGCATGCATGTCTAGGAATATCATCTTTGAGTAGTTGAAGTCCATTCCCAGTGCTAGGGCTACTAAGCATGAACTCAATGTCTGATTCAACACATCGTAACCTCCTTTTCTTCCGGACAAACACTGAGTGACAATATGAGCCAGATATCTCCAGTAAGGGTGTACGAGTTTCTTCTCTGTAGGAGGGTAAGCACCCTCGTGTCCCATCTGATAAACTGTACGGTTGACCAGACCTTGATCCAACTCGACTGGATCTTCAGCTTTATCTCTGAATTGCAGGCACTCTCACAGAATATGTTCTGCGATAATGATCAGCTAGCCTTAAATCTTTCCAATGATGCTCACAGTACCATTTACATCAGTGTGTTCTGTAACCGTGCTCCAAAAGCCTTCAATGAAATCAGAAACAATAGAGGGATGCTCCATGATAGCGTAGTTAACCGGTGATAGAATCAGTCCATCATCCATGCTTTTGAACTCTGAGTGCTTCTTAGGCGGATCGCCAAGATATGCTGACAGGTTGTGATCCGAGACAAAACGTAAGTCAACCATCTGAAAACAAAGACAGATTAAGTTAGTCCAAGATCATATCACCGAAAATGGTCTAGGTCCAAGGGAGTTTGTGAAAGTTTGTGTGTTATCGAAATGACAGGTGTATTCAAAGTAAGAGGCTTATTCGAAACAACAGTTGTATTCGAAAATTGGCATACAAGAAGTGTAGGCTGTACACGAAATTAGCCTGTATTCGAATTTGGTCAAAACAACAGGTGTATTCGAAATTTAGCCTGTATTCGAAATGTCAATTTCGAGAACACAAGAATCCTTCAAAAGTTTATTAATTTTGCTCCTTAGAACTTCTAATTTCATTCGAGATACTCATAATCAATAGGTGACCGACATATCTGAAAATCGCCTTTCAATTTCAAGTCTTTCAAGGTCAATTTACCCATCACTATAGCCATCCCTATCAGTATAACCTCCAAACTCACCATCCCAACCATTTCCATAATCTCCCTCACTCTCATGACTCTCATTCTTCATAACTCAACATGCTGCCAAAATGCAGCAATCATCACCTGCACCGTTGTCCTCCTCATCCTCTCCTCAATAATAATCTGCCAAGCTCATGTGCCTACGTCTAGAGCACTCACCTGCTCCATCAGTGTCAGGTGAGATGTGAGTATCTCTAACACAGTGGTACGAGTGTCCTCCAAAGTAGTACGTGACTCCTGCAGCTCTATGCGAGTCCCCTGAAGATCCTGAGTCACCTGGCGAAGCTACGCCCTAAGCTTCACCTGATGAGAGGACTATCCCACCTCACATAAGGAATCCACTGATAAATGTATTTTTCTCATGTAGGGGCCATCGCTGTTCTAAATACAATATCAAATCAGTATCATGAAACGAATATTGAATAATAATATTCAACACAACCATGATATGAGATCTCTTCCTATCTTAAAGCAACTATTCGTCATTACTGTTATTATTTTTATGCTTGTATTGAAGTTTACTAGATTGCACACGTGTTGCAAATTTCAGTTATGCTGGCCACTCAAACTCAAATTTGTACCACTTGATTATTCTGGCTCAAATCAAAACAAGTTATGTTCTTTAGTAATACCCCGATGTTTATAAAACATTAAAAAGAAAAGGGGTTGTATGAAACTCACCTGGGTCTCAAACATAGTAGAATCACTCGTAGACTGATAATAATAGTTTACTTCTGCATTAATTTATGTTTAATAAGTTATTTATGTTTTAAATTAATGATTACATCTTTCTGAACGTCTAATTTCAAAGTCATTGCATTGCAAGTCATCAAACTGATATCAAGTACTTAATTAGTTATTTTAGTTGAATATAAGAATGTGAAATTGAAATAGGTTTAATAATCATGTTTAAGAATAGTTAATCCTTGTCATTGATTACCCAGGTATCATGAAACATAAGAATGTGACATTAAATTAGGTTTAATAATCATGTTTAGTGTACTAATCTAACTGTTATCATAAACATCAGATTGTTATTCCAGTGATTATCTTAATGATTGTCATTAGTTTGAAACACTTGGATTTAACCTGGCATTCCAAGGAATGATCAAGAAAATCACACACATTGTTACAATCAAATGGTTTAAACCATTATAATCTAAGGTATAGTTTCATGATAACCGGACATTACAACGGATCAAAACAAGGATTTAACCGTCAACATACCTAGTTCTTCGTTTCCAACCATTCCTAGCTATCATCTAGGCAATAATCAACATTCCTAACTATTTCATTACGTTCAAAAACAAGATCTAATCTAACCATTATCAAACTAGTAGGATAAAACAAATCGTTACCTAATCAGACGGATTTCTCGGAAAGAAATGATGATCATGACTTGTACAATCATTCCCTAGCACGATCCGGACGTTTGGAGGGCTTCAGAACTCTTTGTAGGACCAAGTTTGATCTAGGAATCAATCCAAAATCTAAGGAAATCTGCTCTACAGCCTCTGGAATAGTTCGGAATCCTATTCCATGGTTTTCCAATCGAAACCAACAGCAACCGTGGTGATTGGAAGATACGAGATGAACGTTTTAGTGAGAATCGAACACCACGAGCTATGAATCGAAGTTGGACAGCAAGAAACGCTCAAAACTTCAAGGGTTTGACACTTGAGTGCAATGGGAAGAATGAGGATTCTCAGAAGTTAGGGTTGAAATGATTTGAACTTGTACGGCGAATGACTTTCCCGAATGGACATGTCAGCCGAATGAGTCATTCGGCGAATGGCTCATTCGATCGCCAATGTCATTCGCTAGAGCGTTCATTCAGCCGAATGACTTCATTCGTAGAGTCATTCGCCCGAATGATCAGAATTCATACTTAAACATTAATAACTCAAATCAACCAATCATATAATCAACTAATCAATATTAAACATTTAGAACAATATAGAAAGACAACTTCCATTAATATAACTTTGAAATTTACATAATGAATAATACAAAATTGAACTAGGGACATTAAGTGCATCTACAAACTCCCCCTTGGACCTAGTTCAGCTCTTGGAAGTGTCTTTCTTGAAATACTTAGCAGAAATGGCTTTCCAGTCAGCTCCAGCATGAATCTTGAAAATACTGTAGAGACGGATCACCCTCATGAACTGTAAAGCCTGCACCATGTCCTGTATGTCAAAGAAAATCTGATGACGATATAGAGCTAGGACATCTTTGTGGGACAAGTTTATCAACCACATTGGCTCAAAAGTCCTTACTGTCTCCCACTTCTTATCTTTACAAAGAACGATCACAGCTTCTCCAGTACGCCCATCATAATACCACCATCGAAAGCCTTCCATAAAATCTTGACGCATCTTCCTTAAAGGAATCTTCTTCAAGACTTTAGGAGGAAGCCACTTCAGGATAACTTTATGCTTTCGGGTGTCTCCATCAATCTCGGGTAGATAGTAACGTTCAGGCTGTTGAGGTTGGAAGTTCACCCATCTCTTTCGGTACTCGTACTGGATTTGCCGAGAGAACCAGGAAGACAACCCCGAATCTTCACTGTACAACATCTTTAGACGTGCTAATTGATTGACTTCAAAGCCTGGAAACATCTTAAAGTCATTGGGATGCTTGAAATAATCTATGCCTCTTTCTCTTTTCACCGCATAGCATCCCAGATCATGAAAGTATGCCCAGCTCAGGATTTGACCTCCATCCTTGTAGCCTTTGGTTCTGTAAACCTTCTTGTGTGTGGCTGGCATCTTCATTGTGCTTTCCCTCTTCAGGACCTCCCAGTAGGCCTGCCATTCCTCTTTTCTTTTCTTTGATCATCAGCGTCAGCTTTGCTAACCTCAACCTGTTCTTCTAAGTATCGTATCAGTAGATCTTCAGTGTCTTGATCAAACTTATCAGTAAATGTGGGTAGCTCTTCCTCAGCTGATGTATACTTTGGATATTCCTCATCAGTAATGTCTTCCAAGATAAGTTCATCAATATCATCAAAAATATCTGGAGATGGCTCATAAACAATAGGAACAGAGGTATCCTCAGTGATCACCTCAGCAATTTGCTCCTTAGATAAGCCATGAATAATCTCTCCCTCCTCCTTGTCATAGCTAACTGAGTGCTGTATAATGCCTTGAGCATCAAGAATCGTAGTGAGAGTCTCGTCCAGTTGACGTCTCAGAGGCACAGTTTCTACTTCCTCAGTAGCATCAGGTTCAGCAGTCTTTGTAGGAGAAGATGGAGGAGGAGCCTGTTTCTTCTTGTCGTTTGCCTTCTTGGACCAGATCTCAGATGTAGAAGGGGCTTGATCATCAGCATCAACATCATCATCATCAGCAGCACTGGATGAACTAGAAGACCCACTTCCCGATCCGTCCTTATCATCATCATTAGGTTCATCATCTTTCTCAGAATCCTCATAGTCGACCTTTTCCTCCTCAGACTCTTCTTCATCTTCTTCTATTTCTTCTTTGTCTGATTCATCAGAATGAGCAACCAAATCTTCAATCCTGGGAGTGCTGTCTTTAAGATCTTCAATCTGTTCAGCAAGACGAGCATTCTCCGACTCGAGTAACAAAATCCGTTCATTGAAACCAGTGGTTGTCAATGCCAGCTGGTTGTGCTCATTAATGTACTTCAACAGCTGCTCCTCTTACTGAGCAGAACGAGCCCGTAGATTAGCTCTCTGATCTGCAGCTTGAACAAGCAGTGTATCCTGCTCTTCGACCCTCTGTGTAAGCTGAGCAATGATCAGTTCCTGCTCTTTGTTCTTCTTTTCTTGTTCGAGGCTACTCTCCATCAATCTAAGTACCATACTATTCAATGTGATCAGCTGATCAACAACTGAAACAGTAGGTATAGACATGTTAGCCCATGAGATGGAGGGACCAGCAGAGGCAGCAGTAAAAATGGGAGCTTGGGTCACAAAGGTGGTCAGAGGGGCAATGGTAGTACGCACTGGAATAGCCCTTGACCTAGTCAGTGAAGAAACTGAGACAGTTGATACTGATGTAACAGTGGTTGTAGCTAATGTTGTCAGTTCTGACCTCCTCTGGAAAGAGAACCTAGATCTCTTTCTCCTCCCAGCCTGAGAGGATGTGGACTGATTAGCAGCAGTAGATACTGCTGTAGTAACATGAGCTGAGGACCTAGGAGGTGGAGAGATATCAAACTCTGGAATAAAAGATGGATCAGTGATCTCTTCCATCTCAGCCTCACTCCTCTTCCTCTTCCTCCTTATTAGCCTGCCATTTACCCAGACACTCTCAAATTCATCATCCTCTGTATCTTCTGAATCAGAACTATCACCATCACCAGCACCTGCTTCACCTTCATCTTCACTTGAGTCCTCTGACTCATCTTCATCTTCTGCAGATGGAGTGACTGTAGTATCAAGAGGAATAGACACTGTGGAAGTTGTAGTCATCAAGAAATCCAACTCCGTCAATGAATCAATGTCAACCTCTTCATCTGCAGCTACAGAGGTACTGACTGCAGCACCAGCAGTCACACTAACAGCCTCAACTAGGCTAACTTGAGCAACCGTAGTCACATCAACTGGACTAACTTATACAGTGCTCACACCTACTGAGCTTTCACCACCACCACCACTTCTTCCACCAGCATCACTAACACCTGCACCAGTATCATCATCATCATCTTCATCACCACTAGGTACAACTATGTCCTCCACCTCAGAATCAGAGTCATCATGTCTCCATCTCCTACCAGGTGGTGCAATATAATCTGGCCTAGAGAGATGACCAAACAAATATCGAGATGTTGGCTTCCTCTCCTTGCCTCTGTATGACATCACCCTGTTGAGAGTGAGGTCATTCATGTGTTCCAGCTTGATAACATCGGCAATAATCTTCGACAGATCAGGTAACTAAGCATCAATCAACTGCTATAGAAACCGGGGATACATCAAAAACTTCTTGTCTCCCTTCAGTGTCACATTCTCCTTCATATGAGTTAAAATCATCTCAGAGAAGTTGAATGGCCTGTTAAGCACCAATGCAACAAAGGCACATTGTATGGTTTCCCTCATGTCGTCGAATCCACCTCTCCTCGACCCAAGACAATGAATCAGGACATCAGCGAGATACTTGAACTGCGGACACATGTATGCCTTGTTGAGAATCCCAGCTCCCAGATCTCCTTCATACTTGCACCTCATGAAGCAGCCACGAACTAAGTAGCGATCTAACAAATAAGGCTGATCAGGAGAATCCTGAAAACCACAAACTCTCCTGATGTGCTCGGCAGAAATAACCACATCATGCCCAAGAACCTTCCCTCTGATCACTGGAGGTTCGGCCTCACAATCAATGTCTGCCGAAGCCCAGAAATCTTGTTGATCTGACTGATATGGCACATGCACAGTAGATATCGCAGCAAAGATCCTCGAACGCCTGAGAAAGGTGATAATCTCAGTGTAGTGTCTGGCATTCGGAGTGGTGAGATCAAGATGTGCACAGATATTGTTCTTCATCACTAATTTGTATCCAGCCATTCTGAAAATCATATAAAGACATGTTAGAACAGTTCAATAGCTCAAAATGCTGAAATCATATTAAAACCAGAAAAACAAATTCAGTTTAAACTGATATGCCGAATGAATTGAATTGGGCGAATGAGTTATTTTTCCGAATGAGTCATTCTTTGAATAAGCTTCATTCGCCGAATGGCGTCATTCGACTGTCTTTTGAAACTCAAATTCCAGTTTACAAAAACTCACATCAGTCCATAAAAATTATATGACTTTGCTCAGAATCAACCGAATAACAAGTTTAAAACAGAACATATTTGATTTTAAGTCCATTTTGATCATTTATTTGAAGGGCAAAAATGAAAACCCTAAGATCCTAAAATTCAAACTGTTTCTGACGATTTCACGGTCAATAATCAACGATCTTTGATCCAACTGTACCTGAGATGATAAGAATCAGGATTATCAGTGACCAAGTCAGTGATAACGACGAAAAATAAGTGAGAAGATGAGAGAGAGATTCGGGCGAATGTCACACACACAATATCGGCTAAAGAGGGTTTTTGCGAATGAGGTACTTCACCCGAATTATTGTTTATATAGGGTCACTTATTCGCCGAATGAGACTGACGAATGAAGCTATTCGTTATGAAGTCATTCGTCAAATGAGAATGAAGAATGAGTCATTCGCCACAAGACGTTCGCCGAATGAGACTTATTCTGACATTAGTGATTAGGTCGAATGACTCATTCGCAGAATGAAGTCATTCGGCCTAATGAATGAATCTCACATCTCATTCGGGCGAATGAGAAGTTTAACACCCAAAACACAAACTGATTTCAAGATTTCACTTTTTGAACAACAAAATTGATGATAATTATGAAGATATATCTGGTTGGTTCAGGATTCAGATAGGACAGACATCCAAACCTACAAATGATCACCTAAACTAAAATTGAAAATAGAAAATCTTTTTGTACTTTTCTGAAAGAAAATACGATTCTACAGCTAGTAACTAAAGACAAAGAAATACTTGTTTTTGTGAGAAGTCTACTGATAAAGCAATACATACACCTAATCACATCAAATCAGCAATACTGAATGTTTCACTTCATACACATTTGTCATATGATACGATTACTGATATATTTGTTCAATCTTAAACCATACTATACATAACTCTTAAACAAGCTTTATGATCACTCATGTTTTCTGATAGAGTTCCCCATTTCATTTTACCATTAAAGATCAAAATCAGTTTATAACTCATTTCTGCATATCTTTATACCAGTCATCATAAATTCAATACGATTCCAACTTTATTATCTTTTTGTATTTTTCTTGTTCTATCCAAATGGATGGCTTCAGCTAGGTCCGTCCCACCAATATGGCACATATATGGAATCAAACTTAATTTGTTTATGTATTTCTCAAGCTTAATACCAGCTTGCTTTTTGTTTTTCTTCAAGCTTAATATCAGCATGTTTTTATTTTTCTTCAAGCTTAATACCAGCTTGCTTTTATTTTTCTTCATTTGAAACCTCATTTGATTCCATGATGACCGGTGTATGCTTGATTTGAGTTAAAAACTATTTTTCACTTAAGTGGTTTTATAAAACAGATCCCACAAATCAGACTTTCTAAGTTATCACAAATTGTTTATTCATTTTGTAGAGTCGGTCTATCAATACATCACATCATATTTCTTTTGTGTTTTCATCTTACATAATCACTTCTGCTTCTATGATATGATAGATTAATGTATTACTTTTCAAAGAAAGACCATCTCAATTTTTAATTTTTCAATTGTTTTTGTATTTTTGAATTTTTCAAATGTTTTTGGTTTTTTTAAATTAACAACTATCTCCCCCTAAAAACCTAAAACAGAAAATCTTTTTGAGTTTTTGATAAAGAAAAGAAACTATACAAGAAAACTTAAATGCAATAAAGAAACAAAACAAAGACTATCTAAGAAAATCGATGATCATTTGTTAGATTCAGATGAAGGTAGGACTTCATCCTTTTGAAAAACACCATTAGCCGATAATATATATAGAAATCTTGGTTTATCAAAAGCTTTGGTGAAAAGATCGGCTTTCTGATGATCGGTGTGAATTTTAACAACATCGACTAATTTCTTTTCAAAACAATCACGTATGAAGTGATATTTAATGTAGATGTGTTTTGTTTTGGAGTGGTGAACAGGATTCTTAGTGACAGCTATGGTAGCAGTATTATCAACATATATAGGAGTGTTAGAAAAATGTAACCCATAGTCCCTGAGTTGCTGTTGGATCCAGATGATCTGAGAACAACAACTAGCAGCAACAATGTATTCAGCTTCACAGGTTGAAGTAGACACCGACGTCTGCTTCTTGCACTTCCAGGTAATTAATCGGTTTCCAAAGAACTGACATCCTGCAGATGTTGATTTGAAATCTCTCTTGCATCCACCATAATCTGAGTCACTATATGCAGTAAGCTCAAAGTTATCATCATTAGGGTACCATAAACCAAGATCCGGTGTACCCTTCAGATAACGCATAATCCTTTTGACAGCAATGAGATGGGAGACTCTTGGTTTAGACTGATAACGTGCACACAAGCATGTCGCAAACATGATGTCTGGCTGAGAAGCAGTGAGATACATAAGAGATCCAATCATTCCTCGGTACAGAGTGGCATCAATTAACTCTCCCTTTTCATCTGGTGTAATCCCGTGATTGATAGCCAGTGGGGTACCAGCAGGTTTTGCATCCGACATACTGAACCGGCTTAGAATGTCACCAACATATTTTGTTTGATGAATGAAAATCCCCGCCTCAGACTGATCCACCTGTAATCCTAAGAAGAATTTCATCTCTCCCATTGAGCTCATCTCAAATTTCTCTTTCATAACTTTCTCAAAATCCTTGCACAGACTATCATTTGTGGAACCGAAGATAATGTCGTCCACATACACTTGCACCAAGAGTAAGTCACCATCCTTTTCTCGAATGAACAGTGTGCAGTCAATGACACCTCTTATAAACCCGTTGCTCAGAAGGTGAGTAGATAGTGTCTCATACCATGCTCGTGGAGCTTGATGAAATCCATATAAAGCCTTGTCTAGCTTGTAGACTTGGTCTCGATGTAATGGATCTTCAAACCCGGGAGGTTGACTGACATACACTGTCTCACTTATCACACCGTGAAGGAATGCACTCTTGACATCCATTTGATAGACTTTAAACCTTTTGAATGATGCATAAGCCAAGAAAATACGAATTGCTTAAAGTCGAGCAACCGGTGCAAACACATCATTGTAGTCTAAACCTTCTATCTGTCTGAATCCCTGAACAACCAGACGTGCCTTGTTTCTCACAATGATCCCGTGATCATCTTTCTTACAACGAAGAACCCATCTAGTGCCAATAACTTTTGCACCTTTGGGTCTGTCAACCAGTTGCTAGACTCCTAACTTCTTAAACTACAGAAGTTCTTCTTGCATGGCATCAACCCATGACTCTTCCTTTAAGGCTTCAGTGACAGTGCGGGGTTCCACCTGAGAAATAAAACAAGAATTGGCACAGAAGCTAACATCAGCAAAGTCAAGAATGTCAGCAAGACCCCCTGAAGAAATCTGATTTCTTGTCTTAACCCCATCCAAAGGACTTCAAATGATGTTTTCTTGAGGATCAATGCGATTAATTCTTCCAGCAGGATGAGCTGGAACCTCAACCTAAGGATCCAGGTTGTTCAGATTCAAATCCTCAAGATCTGGTACAAGATTTTCAGCAGTTGGTTCTGGAGCAGCAGGTTGAAAATGATTGTCATCTATGTCTGAGTTGTCATCATTTATCTGTGTTGTTGGAACAGAAGCAGAGGAAGGTTGCATAGGTTCATCTGGTGCATTCTATACATCATATAGCATTTCAACTGCAACATCCTCATCGGAGTACATGGGAGACATATTGAAAAAATCAAAAAGGCCAGAATAATCAAACATCCAGTTTGGGCCTTTTCCATGTGGGGGCATGGAATATTTCTGAACATCAACATGGTACCACTCCTCCACATTATGAGTTGTTGTGTTGTAAACTCTTTTATTTGGAGTGTTGTACCCAAGAAAGTACCCTGCTTCTACCTTTTCATTGAACTTGCCCTGCTCATGCTTCTTAAGCATTGTGCATGGTGCACCAAATGGTTCAAGATACTTAAGATTTGGTTTTCTTTTGTGGAGCAGTTCAAAGCAAGTCTTCCCATTCCTTTTCACAATAAGAACCCGGTTCAGTGTATAGAACGCATTTGCTATAGCTTCATTCCAGAATTGAATCGGAAGAGATGAATCAGCAAGCATGGTCCGAGCAGCCTCAATCAATGTCCTATTTTTCCGCTCAACAACACCGTTCATTTGAAGGAAATATGGAGCACTGAACTGTTGCACAATACCCTGTGCATTACAAATATTCTCCATGTTGTGATTTTTAAACTCCGTTCCATTATCTGTTCGAAACTGACGAATCTTGAGATTATAAAGTGATTCAAGTTTGGTGACCAACACTTGAATGCAATCAAACGTTTCAGATTTCTACCTTAAAAAGAAAACCCAAGAATATCTGGAATACTCATCAGTAATAACAAGACAATATTGATCTCCAGCTATACTATTGCGATTTACAGGACCGAATAGATCCATATGAAGAAGTTCAAGAGGAACATTGATTGAATGAAACTTTTTCTACTTATGAGACTGCTTGGTTTGCTTTCCCTTCTTACATGAAACATAGATATCTGACAGATTGAAATTCTTCAAACTCACTCCTTCAACCAAGTTGTTGTGTACCATGTGATTCATCTTGCATAGACTCAAATGACCCATCCTCCTATGCCAAAGGATTGAATCTTTTTCAGTTGCCTTTGTCATAAAACAAGAAGCTGTGGAGGATGTTGTTGAAGTTGTGGCCATGTTGAGAACATACAAGTCTTGCTTTCTAGGAGCAGACATCAAAATCCAGTCTTCAGGAATCTTCACACATTGCTTGAGAATGTAGCATTTGGAATCATCAAATAGGACTTTATACTCCTTGTCACAAATCTGTGAGATTGAAAGAAGATTGTTTTCCTACTGCTTGACATATCTAACTTTATCAAATGAAACTTGCCCATTTGTCAAAATTCCCCCTCCCATAATGAATCCACCTTTGTCACCGGAAAAAGCTACATAACCATCGCGAACTGCATTCACATTGGTAAGTAAAGAGATATCACCAGTCATATGCCTGGAAGCCCCACTATCAACAATCCAATTGTTGTTAAAACCAGCTTTTGGGGCAACCTGCACAAAAATGAAACACTTAGTTCATTTTGGGAACCCAAGTCTTTACAGTCTTGGGTTGACCCATTGAGTCTCGGATCCATACATCGATCCATTTACCATTAGAAGCAGCCTTGTCTGGAAGAGATGAAACAGAAGTACCAGAAGACGACTTTCTAGACTGTATTTTTACTGAAAGAATTTTTCAGGTAAATGGAAGATGATTTTGCTTGATTATCATTAGGAACTTTGAGAACATCCATGTTTACCAATTTCCCTTTACCCTTGTCCAAAGGTTTCACCTGATTAAGTAGTTTGGGTTTAGTTTGAAAAGGCCTAGCTACAGATTTTACAGGTTTAGAAAAAAATTGATTCAGTTTTCTGAATGATGCAACCTTTGGCCTGACCAACTGTGGACAAAATCTGACTATGTGTCCAGGTGCACCACACTCAAAACAAATCTTTTCACCCTTTTTATGAAAATGTTTTAAATCAGAGAAAGACTGTCTTTGGGATTTAAAAACATTAGTTTTAGGTTTGTCTTGATTAAAACCCAAACCCTTTGTCCCTTTGTTTCCAAAACATTCAGACATGTTAACACATATAGTTTTAGACTCCTGAGAAGCTTTTACAAAGCACAATTCTTTGTAAATCTTTGAATTGGAGATTGGGTCACCTTTCATGACAGCAGGGGTTTGATTCTGAGCAGATTCACAAACAGATGAATCATCTGATTCATCCTCAGAATCTGAGACCCAATCCTCAACAACTCCATCCACAAGAGATTCCTTAATCTTTGAGGAACCCTCATTAGTAATTAGTCCAATTGGATCTATTACTAATGGAGTTGTGACCTGAAAGTCCTTAACTTCTTTGTCATTTGGTGTATTGACAAAGGTGTTTAGGATTGGTGGAGGACAATTCTGATAGTTCACTTTTCCCTTTCCCTTCTGATTAGTACCCTAACTGATCATATGCTCAATAATGTAGTATGAGCTCTCATAGCTCTTGAGCTTCTGCCCAAGGTCTCATAGTCACACTCGACTATGGCTAACTTCTTCTTTATCTCATTGCTGCTGTTGAGATAAGAAGTGATAGCATCTTGCTTATTCAGCACTGCGATCTCAGCCTCGTGCAATTGGCTGTTTAAAAGATCAATTTTAGCTTGAAAATCTTTTTCATTAGATTTTAAAATTTCGTTTGCCTCAATGCACTGGTCGAGATCGTTCATTAAAGCACTATTATGTGTCTGATAAGCAAGAACCTAACTTCTAAGGTCAACACAAGTAAAACACTCATAATGTGAAGATGAACAGTCAGTATATACCTGCTCTGACTCAGAAGAAGCAGAAGAATTTACCATCAAAGCAAACTGAGTAGTGGATTCTTCAATTTCAGCATCAGATTCTTGAGTGTCTGAGTCAGTCATGCTTTCAGATTCTGAGTTTGATGCTTCGGTAGCATTTAGCTTTGTTCCCCCCAAAGTGCTTTCCTCAATGTAATCCTCAACTTTTAGAATCTCAGCAACACATGCCTTATCTTGTTCTCCTTGATCTGCATTGAATCCGAAATCCTAGTTCACACCTTCATCTTGTTGTACCATCAATGCTTTGCTTGAAAATGAAGATCCATCCTGAGTAGGTGAATCAATGGGAACTAATATTCTTTCTGGATTTGCAGTAGAGGACTTCTGATGTTGAAAAGGATTCTTGTTTCCAGCTTTCTTTGGTTGCTGGCAGTGTCTAGCAAAATGACCCTTTTCTCCACAATTGTAACAAGTAACAAACGCCATATCAAAACCAAACTTAGATTCCTTGTTGAGATTGATATCCTTTCCAGTTCTCTTTACAAACTCTTTAGCTCTCCGAACAGCACTAGCCAAAGCCCATATAATGTCAATCCTTTCCATGTCATCTGGATCTATCTGAGAATAGTCATCATTTGTCAGATAAGGATTGCCAATATGTCCAGCTACTAAACCATCATATGAGCTGACAAGTGTAGATAAAAGACCCATGTGTTCCATAGCAATCTCCACAGTAACTTTATCAAAATTATCTGTTTTCATACTGGTAGCAGGTTGATGATGTTCCTTTTGAGAGCTGGTTGAAGAAGATGACTGACTAAAATGAATCTGAGCAGAAGATGGAGCTTCAGATGTCTGAGAAACAACGGTTGTCTTCAATAGAGCATGTGAAGATGATTTCTCAACTGTGGGAGTAGAATAATACAAGGAAGGATCCTGAACTTGAGCAACTATTTTCGTTAAGGCACGAGCTCGGCTCGTTTATTTTTTCATTATTTGATTAATTTATTTTATTACTAATTTAATATATATTTAGAGTAAATTACCGATATGTTCCTTGTGGTTTGCTAGTATTTCACTTTAGTCCCTAGGTGTCATAAATTACTTATATGCTCCCTAACTTTTGACATTAGTAACACATATAGTCCGTAGGTCACCAAATTATTCATATATAATTGCCCAAATTATCCTCACATAAGGATTATATGGGTTTGAAATGTCAAATGTTAAGGACCATATGGGTAATTTATGAAACCTAGAGACCAAAAGTTTAATACTAACAAACCATAGGGACCATCTCGGTAATTTACTCTATATATTTATAATTAAACTTTCCAAATTTAACATAAAATATATTATTTAAATATATTTATCATAACTTTGTATATAAAAATAATTAATTTTTTAAATACACACTTAATATAATAAATAAAAATTATATAAATAAACAGCTCGTTTAGGCTTGTGAGTCGGTTCGAGCTCGATATGTAAAGCTTTGGCTCGATAACTAAACGAGCTGTATTTCTGGACTCGATCTCAGGATCAGGCTCGTTCAGGCTCGGGACGTTCAAGCTTTTTACCTATCTGATTCCGAGTATTTCATGAGTTGCCTTGATTCGTTTACACCCTTAGCCTCAAGGCTACAGATGTTATAACGTGTAGCTGTGACACCTCGTAAATTCCAGGTCAGCAATTATTTTATTGTAATAATAATGTGTATTATTATTACATACGTGGCACTAAAATTACGAATGTTTAGTGTGACACGTGGCATAACAGTCCAAACACACAGATAATTCGAGGAATTATCGTATAAGACTCGCACGTGTCTTGAATAACGAACGTTGGTGAATTAAACAAACCACAGTCCACTTTCACTACACATAAGTTCAAGGGAACCTAAAATAGGTAGAACAATGTTGATATGTCGAGAAACGATGATCGTAATCGAGAAACACGCGAAAATCGGTTCGAAACAACAAAATTGGGCCTATTGGGCTCCTCAGGGACCCATCGAGGTACGCTAAGCCCATCGGAATGGAGCTTAGCGGTACGCGAAGGATTGCGGGGGAATTTGAATCCCGAATCTCTTCGCGGTATGCCGAGAACCTTTTGAACCCCCATGGCGGTACGCGAAGGATGTCAGACGGCAAATCTTTATAAAACCAAGACCATTATGCCAACTCTACTAGTTCTCATCATTTTATCTGGCCTTGCATGCCATAGCTCAACCATTTCACTCTGGAACACAAATCTTCAACCTCTAGAAAGCTGGTTTTTCACTTGGGAAGACATTGTTGAAGGAGAAAAAGCTTGAAGAAAGCTTAGGAAGACCAACTAGCCTACCATATCTCTTGCACCGACTGTGTTGCTCGATTCCAGCCCTCCTCAACCTCCATAAGCTGTTGATTAATCATCATCTTAGTATTCTTGAAGCCTTGAAGGTAGATCTCGAGTCCGTGTTGTGTAAAAAACACTTGTACACACATGCAAGCCTCTAAGGCCACATGCACGCACTAGACACACATGCACGAATTTCTAGCACTTTGAATCTGGGTTTGTTGATTTGGGCATGAATATTGATGATCTATGATGAATGAATGGTGTATTTTTACATTTCATGATGATGTGTGTATACATAATGCAAGACTTGTTCTCGAATGATCAAAATATCAACATGCATGCATGATCTAGGGCTTGTTAAATGGATTTGGATGATAATAAACGATTCTTGATGATACTTGGGATTACTTACAATATCTATGATGATTGTTGTGATCGAAATGATTATTTAGAGCTTATTTCTATATTTAGAAACTTTGATGATATGAGATAGCGATTCTTGACGAAATAATAACATGCATGAGTTTAGAACTATGATTTATGATGATTTGGAATTAATACCATGATTCTTGATGCATTTGGTTGTTAAAATTGCTAAAAATTATGATTTACACGATTATTTCCATAAATAGTAACTTTTAGTGACAAATTGCTAAGTAATGATAAGACTTATGTCGTAATATGTTTAACATGCTTATTCGATAATAACATGAAGATATTAAAGGATTTGAGTTTTTAGAATCATTAAAAAGTGGATATTTGTCACAAGTTTCCATAAATGGAAACTTTGGTTATAAGACTTGCTCATAAATCTTGAAATTTGTTAAGTTTGAGTCACCATGATAATGTCAAGAGTACTAGGATCATGTTAGAAAGGATTATTGATGATTAGGACAATGTGTTAAGTGAACTTTCTATATTAACTTTTGAACGCAAAACATGCTTAACCAGCTAAGGGTGACTATGTGATATGTGATAACATGCTCATTTAGGTTATCAATGCATGATAGAATAATCCGAAAGTGATTTCTTGCTTGACTTGTTTAATCTGGGAACTCTCTTAAAACAAATAACTTACTGTAACACCCCAACCGATGGCGGAAATGTCGGGATGCCACGAGGGATGTGTAGATTGTTCAAAAGCTCGTGGGCATTTAAATTAAATCATCGCATATCATTCAATCAACCGAATTACTTATACCCAAAATCATGTCTATCATGAATCAGTTACATCAATTACAAAATAGATTTAGCTATCTAACTAAATTCTAATCGCCAGAATTCCAGTTATTTAGCTAAGTCCAAGAACCTAAGTGATGATGTCAAAAATACGAGAGATCATTCTCCTCAACCTACTTGTCTTCGTTCCCTGAAACATATAAGAAAATCAAGTGTCAACTACAAAGTAGTTGGTGAGTAATCATAAGTTTTTATACTTAAAAAGTGTTTTATAAAATGAGCATAAACGTTTGTGTTTTAAACGGGTTTAATAAAAAGTTTAGATAAAATGAGTATAAAAGCTTATGGTTTATGTGAGAAAATCCGCAAGAGTACATGTGTGAAAATCCAACACATCTCCCAACTCAACAATCAAACATACAAACCAACACATAGTCACATATCAATTAAGTCATAGTTAATCATAGATAATCATAGGCAATAAAAGATAATCAACCACATAACCATTCAACCAATCTCAACATCATTATTCTCAAATAGTATGTGTGACAATACATGGACTTTATGTAATTAACATAAGTTAAAGACATGATCCATGGAGTGGTGGCTAACCACGTGACAATACATGAAACCAATGCAATTAACCAAGGTTAAAGGCAATGATTCGCGAAGTTGTGATAATCCAAGTGACAATACATGTAATCTTTGTTATTGACCGAAGTCAATGACAATGTTACACGGATATATGATAATAAGTGATAATCCATACATAATGATAATTCTATAATATGAATATCATATTGATAAACAGGTATCATCCTTGTGTTATCAAAATAATATTTAAAATTGGTATACATGTTTCACCTCCGAGTTTTAAAACAAAACCGTTTAAAAGGGAGGGTATGAGAACTCACCTGAATCCTTAGAATCAATGTTTCTGTAATATGTGTGCTCGCATAAGTGAACTCAAGATCAAATCAACAATCTGTAATTATAGTGTGTCGGTATTCATAACCATACGTGTTTTATTTTAATTGAGTGTTCATATGTTTTCCTTTATTCCTTAAGTGTATTGTTAACTTACTTATTTAATCTAAGTTAACACGAAACACTAAAGATTTTATAGATAATTACCATTAAAAGCAATTAACTTCTAGATTTAATTATCTATTATATTATGGTTAATTGTGAATTTGTCTGCTTATTCCCCGTAGGTATGTATACTTAAAGATGTTAAGTCCTTATCATACACATACCACATATATGTTTCCATTTAAGCATCATAAGGTTTAATGAAATTTTAGAAGTTACACGTGTTGGAAGAACAATAACTTATCCATATGGATTCACTTATAAGGTGCATGCATGTACAATCATTAGCTTAATAATTTGAGCTTAAGTTATAAAAATCCACTCAAGTTTAGGTGATTACTTAATTTTCGTCTACCACATATTCAATTTATGCAAATTGTTTTATTAAAACCTTGTTCCTATTTAGAAAATGATTATTAAGATTTCCCATGCATGCAAACGTGTATACATATATGTATGTATATGTATACCTACATAATTATACCTCCGATTTGCCCTTAATCCCCTTGTTAAATGAAATTAGGTTTTGTTCTTCATGAGGGCAGCGAACCTATCTAGAGTTCCCCTAGGTTCGGCTAAATAATGGTGCAAGGTTCGGCTGAAGCTATTAGAGTTCGGCCCTGGTTACATGCTAAGGTTCGCTGCATCCCATAACAGCTCCTAGGTTCGTGGTGACATAGGTTCGCCTGTGGCGGTTCGCGTACGGAGAAAGGTTCGTAGCTCAAGGGTTCATCGCTGTTTTAGTCCAAGGGTTCGGCTATGAAGAAATAAAATGGTTCGGCTGGGGTTTGCAGGCCAAGGTTCGACCAAACCCGTGTCTTTCCCAGCTATGGTTCGCAGCTAAATGGGTTCGTGGGGTTGTCAAAGGTTCATGGCCCATGGTTTCTTCGCCTTAGGGTTCGGCTGAAAATAGGTTCGCCCCCTAAGGGTTCGTCGACCTGCAACCCACGACCTACACTGTTCACCATCATCATTGTTTTTTCCTAGGATTTTCAGGTTCTCTCATGGCTTCCATTAGTTTACTACACCACCGATTTGCCCGTATAAAACCCTAAAATCGTTTATAAGATGGTAACTAAGTTCTAATAGGGTTTTTAAACAATAACCGAAAGGTAGAAGCTCGGATTTACCTGGATTCGTTGTCCAAACTCGAGATTTCTTCATGGTTCCTTGTTCTCCTCGATCCAGCGGTCTTGTAGGCGCCAAGATCTCGAAAATCCGTCAAGAATCGAAGAAGAAAAGCTAGAGAGAAGGAGGAGAGAATGTAGGTGACGAAAATTGGAAGTTAGAGAGAGAAAAGGGTTTGGTGATATAAGGAAGAAGAAGGTTCTTTCTTCCTTATATCGCGTATCAACCCCGCGTGTCCGGTCTCGTTTATATCGCGTTAAAATCATAAAATGCTCGGTTAAGTTTATATAATATGTTTAAAACATAATACGTTTGAAAATTCGTGTTTCGCATAATAAAATGATTTCAAATAAAAATCGTTTCGTAAAAATAGTTTTCGTTTTATTTTCGTTAATTTAATTATTTAAATAATAATTCGGTCGTCTTCATTTTAGGTTGTAATTCCTAATAAACGTTTTCAAATTTTTATTTAATAATTTAATATCGTTAAATATTATTTAGTTATCTCATCGAAAAAGTGTTACGTACGTATTCGTAAAGGTCGTCACCTTTGCGAATCCAACGCTCGTATCGTATTTCGATTCGATTTATGATTTATAGAATATCGTTTTAGAATATTATTCTCAATAATTATATTCGTGTGAATCGTTACCCACGCGAATACATTATTAAGTTAATATTTCTAAAATAATATTCGTGTTTAAATTGTGTTCGTAACCTCACCATCGCATAATTATCTTTAATAAGGCTTCCATTATTTTAGTAACTTTAATACTATAAACACCAATCCAAAACCCACTAAACCATAACACTGACACATCCATGATAGACCAAAATATGCATATGTATAGGGCATATGTAAGGGTCAGTCGCAACTGCCCCAGCCACCGTCCAACCGCTATTTCGATAAACCATGACCATGTGTCCTTACCTATGTTTAGAAACCATACAACAACGAACTCAAACTCCTTTCCATTTCCAAACCAATAATCTATAATTCCGTGAATTCATCTGCGATGAACTCTCTGGTTCTGTTTAGTTGGGTTACAACTAAACTCTCCATAGTTTACGCGTATCATAATATATTCCAAATACGTATACCAATAATAGTGATAATCATCAATTAATGCGTCATCATAACTAATTACAAATCTCTGGTCGTAACAGTACAATCGTACGGATGTACGGACGACCGGAAATACAGTGATGTTACACTTACTATAAATAGTAAGTTACCTCACAGATGCGATTTTGATGCTCACACACATCACACGACACTAAATCGCACGTTACACGATCTCTCAAACTAAACACGTCACCAACGGGTCTTTAGGTCAAACACGGCCTTCACGGTCAACGTGACCCACATAACAACTTGGAGTTGTTTGAACACGAATACGGTCCTGTGAGACCCACACGAATGTAAACACAAACTCATAACACCTATGTGATATAGGTAACCGCTAAAAGGTGCACTATACCGTTCACGTGAAGAACGCGTTACTAAACTCAGGTGAGTTTACAGCCCCACTTTTACTTTCAACTGTTTTACTAAACTTTTGGGGTGAGAATACTATGAAACTGTTTTAGATATATGACTGGTATGATGTAAAACAACTTTTTGTGTGCAGCTATTATCGCCACAAGTCCTCATTATTCTTACCGTTAGTTGGGTAACAAACGAGTCGTTATTACGTAGTACTACTGGTTTGACTAGCCACACTCGGCACCAATGTTGACTGTAGATCATAAGGAGTGTAATATCGATGTTGATACTGGGTTCCGTGATGACCCAGTGGAGGCAAAGGAAACAGTCGAGTTTCGGTAAAGATGAGCTGACACACCTCGGATCGTAGATCCAACAAAACTATTTAACATATCCATTATATATTTGTTATCACCGCTTTCAAATACTTAAACATGTGAACTCACCAACTTTATGTTGACACATTTTAGCATGTATTCTCAGGTAACTGATAGCACAAGCTAGGAACATTTGGAAGCGCTCTCAAGGGTCTTGCATGCATATAGAATCTTCTCCTAGGCTTATCCTTGGATTTATGTCGTTTAAAACAATGTTAACTACGTAGTCTCTGATACACCTATCATTTTCGCTGCAAAACTATATACTCATTCCGCTGCTTTAATGATGAAATTTTCCGCTGCTAAACTTATAAAACTAATCTTATTTTACAAACTGTACGGTTGTGTAAATCATACAGAGTCATACTATATGACCAAGAGCTGTGATCCTGACCACGTCACACCCGCGCGGTCTGCCATCGCACGTGGAAATGTGGAGGTGTGACAGACTGGTATCAGAGCCTTGGTTATAGAGAACTTGGTTTGCATGTAGTAAACTTAGACTATAGCCATAGCTCTACACTTAGACACTACACTAGTTTCACACATCACTCAGAAGATGAATCACGAACACTATGGTGACCACTAGCTTATGATTGAAGGAACTAGAATGTCTGTGTAAGATAAATTTATGATTATGGTGACCAACATAATCATGAATTTATAGGTACATACGAATTCTGGCAAGTTCAAATGATAAGCTACACCCACCAGGGAAACTGTGTAGTGCACTACTACTAGTGGAGATGTGAACTCCACTATTTCCACCAAATAATTTATTTCCTTATTGTATTTAGCATTGTTAGAACTTATATGGGCAGGTTGAGCTCATACAAAATCATTTTGGCAATAGTAACTTCACAACACTTATGATAGTACATTTGAATGAAATTGATAGTGAAATGATATATTAAACTTATTCTCTCTGTACATGCTAACACACAAATAACCCTAACAATAAGTGAAATAATATCTATTGTATATAGATAGTAACAAATTGCTGGTCAAGGAACGTATGAGCGTACAAGCAACCAATCAATTGGTTCAGCTGCTATCGAAGCCATGGTAGAACAACGGGCTAACAATGCCATTTCAGATTATGAGGCCGTACGACTAAACAGTGAAACCAGCAATGGGACTCACAACAACAAATCAAGAGGATGCTCATTCAAAACCTTAGTTACCAACCTCATATATTCACGGGATCAGAAGGAGCGGAGGGACTGCTCTGATGGATTAAGAAGGCCGAGTCAGTCTTCTACATGTGTGAGTGTTCTGAGGAGAACAAAGTGAAATTCGCTACCAAGATTCTGGAGGGCCATGCCCTCATTTGGTGGAACTCACACATCCAGACACTAAGGGGATGTTTGTTTGCCTCTTAATGGTTCCATTAAGAGCTAAGATATGAACCGTTCAGACACATGGGTGTTTGTTTCAACTTTTTTCCCCTCTGAATGATTTAGCATATGTCTGAATGATTAAGTGAAAAATAGAGTCTGAATGAAACCTGGGTAAAAATCATCCCCCCACTTTTTCTTCTCTCAAACTTTCCTGCCCTATTTCATGATCGACGAACCACCCTCAGTCTCCTTCAACAATCGTCTCCTTCAACCTACAGCGACGAACCACCCTCCGTCTCCTTCAACCTCCGGCGACGAACCACCCTCCGTCTCCTTCAACCTTCGGCGTCTCCTTCAACCTCCAAGGTAAGATCTTTTTTCTGTCGCTTTTGCCTCCGGTTTCCAGTCTCTCGCACATCTTTCTTCCCTTTTCGGTGCCTCAGCCTCTTGTTTTCGTGTTTCAGGGGCGACGGTGGTCGGGGTCGGCGGTCGGCCTTCGGCCACCGGCGGTCGTCTTCTAGCCGACTGATGGTTTGTAGGTTAATGTGTCATAACATGACTTCTTGTTTCTTGTTTCTTGTTTCTTGTTTTTGATCTTAAATTGTTGATATTCATGGTTTTTAGGTTAATTTGTTCATAAATCATGATTATGAAATTGTTGATCATAGAATTTGGGTGCTTACTGTTTGAAGGTTCTAGTTTAATTTTATCATAGAATGTGGTAATGATGTTGTTGATTCAGAGGATCAACCAAACAACATAATTGATTCCGTACTTAACTGATTCAGAGCCTCTTATTTGTTCAGACCTCTTATTGATTCAGCACTTAATGATACAGATTCTACCAAACAGCTCCTAAGTCTGGAGACGGCTATCTCAATCCCATGGGAGAACTTTGTCAAGATGTTGATCGGAGGTCATATGATTGAGCTATCAGGTACCACTCTGGAAAAGCTAACATAGTAGCCGACGCATTGAAGAGGAAAGAAACAAAAAAGCGCATATATTTGTACTACAACTCACGATTCATTCCGAGTTACCCAATCAAATCCGAACCACACAAAAAGAAGCTCTAAAAACCGACCTCACGCACGAATCCTTGCGAGGCATGGATAAACAGTTGGAGGTAAAGATGGATGGAGCCTACTACCTTATGAATCGCATTTGGATTCCACACCACGGGGGATTGAGGAATATAGTGATGGAAGAGGCACACAAAAGCCGATACTCTGTACATCCAGGTTCTAACAAGATGTACCACGATCTGAAGTAACCTATTGGTGGCCTAATATGAAGTCAGAAATCACGACTTATGGGAATAAGTTCCTGACTTGCTCTAAAGTAAAAGTCGAATATCATAAATCATCAGGGCTACTTCAACAACCCGAAATCCCAGTATGGAAATGGGAACATATTTTGATGGAATTATCACAAAACTGCCAAAGACTGCAAGTGGTTGCGATACCATCTGGGTAATCGTAGACCGACTCACGAAATTTCCGCATTTTCTGCAAATCAAAGAAACCGAAAAGCTACATAAACTGACCCGAATCTATCGGAAGGAAGTAGTTTCTAGACATGGAGTTCCGATCTCCATAATATCTGACCGAGACAGCCGATTCACGGCGCATTTCTGGAAGTCCTTGAGCAAGGCACTCGAAACAAAATTAGATATGAGTACTGCCTATCACCCACAAACGGATGGGCAAAGTGAACGAACCATCCAAACACTTAAGACATGCTTCGAGCATGCGAAATTGATTTCGACAGCAGCTGGGAGACTCACTTACCACTGGTAGAGTTCTCCTACAATAATAGTTATCACACAAGTATCAAGGTTGCACCCTTTGAAGCTCTGTACGGACGTAAGTGCCAATCACTCATTTGATTGGGCGGAAGATGGTGAAAGCCAAATAACTGGTTCCGAACTTGTTCATGAGACGACTGAGAAGATCGTGCAGATACGTAAACAAATGGCAGCAACTAAGGATCGACAGAAGAGCTATGCCGACAAAAGGCGCAAGCCTTTGGAATTCCAGGTGGGAGATCGAGTATTACTAAAGGTCTTACCCTGGAAAGGTGTGATTCGATTTGGGAAACGAGGAAAGCGAAACCCGAGTTACATCAGACCATTTGAAATCACGAAACGTATAGGTCCCGTGGCCTACGAACTAAATCTACCACAAGAGTTGAGTAGCGTACATAACGTATTCCATGTATCAAACTTCAAGAAGTGCATATCGTATGAAACGCTCGCTATTCCTTTAGAGGAAATCCAGATTGATGAGCAACTCCACTTCGTTGAGGAACCGGTGGAAATAATGGACCGAGAGAAATCAAAAAGCTCAAACTTAGTCACAGACCGATAATTAAGGTGCCATGGAACTCACGATGTGGACCGGAATACACCTGGGAACGAGAGGATCAAATGAAAAAGAAATACCCTCACATGTTAACAAACCATCCTAACACCGACAACACAAACTGAATTTCGGGACGAAATTCCAATTAATTGGGGGATGATGTGACACCTCGTAAATTCCAGGTCCGCAATTATTTTATTTTAATAATAATGTGTATTATTATTACATACGTGGCATTAGAATTAATTATGTTTAGTGTGACACGTGGCACAACAGTCCAAACAGACAGATAATTCGACAAATAATCGTAAAACACTCACACGTGTCCTGAATAAAGAACGTTGGTGAATTAAACAAACCACAATCCACTTTCACTACACATAAGTTCAAGGGAACCTAACATAGGTAGAACAATGTTGATATGTAGAGAAACGATGATCGTAATCGAGAAATGCGCGAAAATCGGTTCGAAACAACAAAATTGGGCCTATTGGGCTCCTCAGGGACCCATCGTGGTACGCTAAGCCCTCCGGAATGGATCTTAGCGGTACGCGAAGGATCCGAATGTCTTCGCGGTACGCCGAGAACCTTTTGAACCCCCATGGCGGTACGTGAAGGATGTCATATGGCAAATCTTTATAAAACCAAGACCATTATGCCTATTCTACTACTTCTCATCATTTTATCCGGCCTTGCACGCCATAGCTCGACCATTTGACTCTGGAACACCCATCTTGAACCTCTAGAAAGCTGGTTTTTCACTTGGGAAGACATTGTTGAAAGAGAAAAAGCTTGAAGAAAGCTTGGGAAGATCATCTAGCCTACCATATCTCTTGTACCGGCTGTGTTGCTCGATTCCAGCCCTCCTCAACCTCCATAAGCTGCTGATTAATCATCATCTTAGTATTCTTGAAGCCTTGAAGGTAGATCTTGAGTCCATCTAGCATAACAACACTTGTACACACACATGCAAGCCTCTAAGGCCACATGCACATACTAGACTCACTCATGCACTAATTTCTAGCACTTTGAATGTGGGTTTGTTGATTTGGGCATGAATATTGATGATCTATGATGATTGGATGATGTATTTTTACATTTCATGATGATGTGTGTATACATAATGCATGACTTGTTCTCGAATGATCAAAATATAAACATGCATGCATGATCCAGGGCTTGTTAGATGGATTTGGATGATAATAAACGATTCTTGATGATACTTGGAATTACTTACAAGATCTATGATGATTGTTGTGAACAAAATGATGATTTAGAGCTTATTTCTATATTTAGAAACTTTGATGATATGAGATAGTGATTCTTGACGAAATAATAACATGCATGAGTTTAGAACTATGATTTATGATGATTTGGAATTAATAGGATGATTCTTGATGCATTTGGTTGTTAAAATTGCTAAAAATTATGATTTACACGATTATTTCCATAAATAGTAACTTTGAGTTACAAATATCTAAGGAATGATAAGACTCATGTTGTAATATGTTTAACATGCTTATTCGATGATAACATGAAGATATTAAAGGATTTGAGTTATTAGAATCATTGAAAAATGGATATTTGTCACAAGCTTCCACAAATGGAAACTTTGGTTATAAGACTTGCTCATAAATCTTGAAATTTGTTAAGTTTGAGTTACCATGATAATGTCAAAAGTACTAGGATCATGTTAGGAAGGATTATTGATGACTAGGACAATGTGTTATGTGAACTTTCTATATTTAGTAACTTTTGAACGCAAAACATGCTTAACCGGCTAAGGGTGACTATCTGATATGTGATAACATGCTCATTTAGGTTAACTATGCATGATAGAATAATCAGAAAATGATTTCTTGCAGGACTTGTTCAAACTGGGAACTTTCCTAAAACAATGAACTTACTACAAATAGTAAGTTACCTCACGGATGCGATTTTGATGCTCACACACATCACACGACATTAGATCGCACGTTACACTATCACTCGAACTAAACATGTCACCAACGGGTCGTTAGCTCAAACACGGTCAACGCGACCCACATAACAACTTGGAGTTATTTGAACACGAATACAGTCCTGTGAGACCCACACGAATGTAAAAACAAACTCGTAACACCTATGTGATATAGGTAACCACTAAAAGCCTCACTATACCACTCACGTGAAGAACGCACTACTAAACTCAGGTTAGTTTACAGCCTCACTTTTACTTTCAACTGTTTTATTAAACATTTGGGATGAGAATACTATGCAACTGTTTTAGATATATGACTAGTATGATGTAAAACAACTTTTTGTGTGCAACTATTATCGCCACAAGTCCTCATTATTCTTAGCGTTAGTTGTGTAACAAACGAGTCGTTATTACGTAGTACTACTGGGTTTGACTAGCTCCACTCGGCACCAATGTTGACTGGAGGTCATAACGAGTGTAATATCGATGTTGATACTGGGTTCCGCGATGACCAGGTGGAGGCAAAGGAAACAGTCGAGTTTCGGTAAAGATGAGCTGACACACTCGGATCGTAGATCCAACAAAACTATTTAACATATCCAGTATATATCTGTTATCACCGCTTTCAAATACTTAAACCTATAAACTCACCAACTTTAAGTTGACACATTTTGGCATGTATTCTCATGTAACTGATGGCACAAGCTAGGAACACTTGGAAGCGCACTCAAGGGTCTTGCATGCATATAGACTCTTCTCCTAGGCTTATGCTTGGATTTATGTCATTTAAAACAATGTTAACTGCGTAGTCTCTGATACACCTTTCATTTCCGCTGCAAAACTATATACCCATTTCGCTGCTTTAATGATGAACTTTTCTGCTGCTAAACTTATAAAACTAATCTTATTTTACAAACTGTACGGTTGTGTAACTCATATAGAGTCGTTCTATATGACCAAGAGCTATGATCTTGGCCACGTCACACCCGCGCGGTCTGACACCGCACGTGGAAATTTGGGGGTGTGACAGTAGATCCTTTATCACACGTATCGCTTGGCATCTTAGTCTATTTTCAACTGAGATTCGAGAGAGCATGACAGTGTATTACGCACAATCGTTGGGGTGTAACACAATTATGCTCATATAGATTGCGGCTGAGATTCCCGAATGTGGTTTGCAGTTCTCATTGGATCTCCGTCTTGTTTGGGAGCTTCCACTGCCACCCCAGTGCAGTCGCAGCCACAGCCAGATCAACCACCACCGGATCAGCCACCACAGGCACAAAATGATGTCATTGTTTAACGGCCTAGGCTTCATCCCATTGATGTTGTGATTGTCACACCCCCAAATTCCCACGTGCGGTGTCAGACCATTCGGTGTGACGTGGCCAAAATCACAGCTCTCAGTCATATAGAACAACTCTATATGCATTTGAAAATACGTTAACGGTAAGACTGTGCGAGGACATTGTTACGATACAACACTTAATGTTTGTCCAATAAACCAGCATACACAATATGTTCGTACAAGTAAAGTTTGACTCAACAACATGTATTCTCCCCCAAGTTTGAAAGCTTGTAAAACAGTTTGAAAGGGGTCGTAAACTCACCTGAGTAATAAGAAACGCTTAAGCTCCTGGTCTTCGGGTGAATCGGTCACCGGTTACCCATATCGCATTCCTTACATAAGTTCGTGTTCGTGATCGTGTTTGTGTCCGTGTTCGTGTCTGTGTTCGTGCTCAACAACCCACAGTTGTTATGTTTGTCCATGTTTGACCGTGTCAAAGGCAACGACCCGTTGGTGAACCGTGCGTTAGTTATAGTTCGTGTGATGTTCGTTATCGTTCACATATTGCATGGTACGTATAAATCACATTAATGGACACCTTACTATTTATAGTAAGTTTCCATTTTTAACAGCGTTACAATAAATAGTAGTTCTAGCATGCTCATTAATCCTAAGTGATCATGTTAACACTTAGCACGTTGTCACATACGATCAAATAAACACGTAAGCTCATTTTCCATAATTAAAGTTACTAAAAATAGATAGTTTCTATATTTAATAGTTTTAACTATAAAAATTGTTCAACAACTTCACATAACCTCATTATATAGCATTTTAAGTTACTCATAATCATCAAGACTTTACCGGTTTTCTTAATTTATGAAATCCTAATTTAAAGTTACTAAAAATAGCAGGTTTGCAAATAATCGAATTTTGATAGAATCAAATCACATAAACTTGTTTATAACATCACTAATGTTATTAATAAATCTCATCACAACCTAAAAGCATTCTTTTGCATATGGTTCATTACAAAAGTTTCTTTTTATAGAAACATGCGTCAAGTACCCCTATTTTATTCTCTTTAATAAATCCAACACATCTCTAATCACCACACTAGTTCCAAATAATCCTATTAGTAACATGCATGTTCATATTTCTTCATCAAACATCATTTTGTAATATAAAAGTTACTAAAAGTAGCAACAATCTCAAATAACCATCTCTTGACCATAATAAACGTACTGAACCTTGTAAATATCCCCAAATAACATTAATCACCACTTGTTCATACTCAAAACAAATTAAAATTTCATGGATCATGCTTGCATGTAACCCAAAGTTATCATTTATAGAGATATCATCAAATATTCATCTTTTGGCCATAACATTAACCATGCACATCATCTATGACCCAAATATCATCAACAATCATCCATCTTTACCTAAGATTTGTCTAAAACATGTTAGATTATACATGCATGTAGTCCAATGTCACCACTTTCGACACTTCAAACAAAATGACCAACAAATCACAATATAATCATCATGGATTGTTCTAACATCATCAAATCAATAGCAAGATTATCAAATGCAGATTGACAACACCCTAATTCGTGCATGTGTTGATAGGGTGGTTGCATGTGGGTTTCAAGCCTTGCATGTATGTGTTTTGTGTAGAATGTGTGTGTAAGTCATCAAGATTACCTTCAAGAAGCTTAGATGGTTGGGTTTGTGTAAGAACAGTAGCTCCCAAGCTCTAGGATCTTGTGATGAAGAGTTTTACAGCTGTTACAAGGATGAGGTGGTGGTGGATGGTCTTCCCCTAGCTTCCTCCAAGCTCCTAAAGCTTCAAATCTTCAACAATGGCTTCCACAAGAGTGTTCTTGAGTACCAGGAGTTGTAGATGGTGGCTTAGGGGTGGTTTAACCAAGTAGATGGCGCCTGAAGTCGGATATAATGATGATAGTACGCAAAAATGAGTTTTGAAAGTTTTAACTTTTAAGAGGATTTTTGAGAGTTTTCGACTGATCCCCTTAATATTTTGCAATCGTCCCCTCTTAATATTTTGCAATCATCCTCCTTAAATTATACATAATCAGATTTGTGATGAGAATTTAAGTGATAGTGATATGTGTTTTTTGAATAAAAGAGTAACTTAAATAAGTGTACCCATATGTTGTTTTGGATCGATTTCAAAAAATAAAACTATGTAAAGAACAACTTTAAATGTAGTGTATTGTTATTATGCTCTTTTATATATATATATATATATATATATATATACACATACACACATACATACATATGAAATGTCGTTTGTCTTTTTTTAACATGACCCCACCAGACTCGATCCGATCCAACCCGACCTGAACTGAAGTGAAAAAAAATTATTATATACCGATCCTAAACGACCCTAATCCCCCCCCCCCTCCACATTAAAAAGTTTCATGGGTCCGTTAGCTATCATGTTGAACGCTACTATTCGATGTCAATTATTGTACTGGAAACATTTTGTCACTCTCAATAAAATTAATTCAATTTCTCTCTCTATAATATAAATGATCAAGATCTCCGGGCTGCTTAATTTCTCTCTAAATCCATCTTTCTTGTGGTAGTTGCTCACCAATTCCTTCCTTGTTGCTCGTGCAAAATTGAAGTTTTTTCTCTTTGAAAGGTAACATCTAACTTTTTCTCTTTGATTTCTGTCTTGATCTAATTTATGTTTCTTGCTGTTATTAATTGAATTCTTTTGTGTATGTGTAACTTAATTTTACCTTCGTTTCAATTAATTTCTGGGTATTATGGATTATTTTTATAATCTTTGGCTGGACATACGTCTATCTTTTCATGCTAATTATATTACATGTTTAATCTGCATAAGTAATGATTATATGATATAATAGTTATGGATTTTAAATAATTATTTCTTGCAGTTTATGAAAAGTATTTCTTGATTATAAAAAACAGTCTAAGTTATTTACAATCACTTGCATTTGTTTAGTTTTTTTTTTCTTTTGAGCAACAAGAAATAGATATTTTTTAAAGAAGTGTAAGGTGTAAAACATATTTATGAATATGGAAGATTAAAAAAAACATTTTGTTGGCTTGTCATATTTTAGCATAATCATTTTCTAACATTTAACAATTTTAGACACAAATATATTAACACGAAACGACACAAAATTAACTGGTTTCGTGTTTAACCTTAGCAGGTTTCTCGTGTTTAACAGGTCGACACGTTTAAACACGATATTTTTAAAATCTTTTAGGATCTATTTAAAACCTGTTAATATATTTTTAATAATTAAATTAAATATATTAATAAAATAAAATATATAGTAAGTCCGTAAGGCTTCTCACAAATCACAATCAAAAAATCCAGCTTCTCGGTCTTGATGGTGTAACCATCGTTTCCATTACAACCCTTGCAGTCGTCGCCTCCTACCTCACAACCCCACCGCCGCTCCGTCGATCCTCCCCCATCGCCGCTCCGTCGATCCTCCCCCATCGCCGCTCTCTGCTCCTCCTTTCTCACTTCCTTTCATTTGGATTTAATTTTAATCATTCACCAACAAACTAAACAGATACCTAATATTTAAACATAACAAAAGGTTATAATAGTTAGAAAAAGTTACAACCTTGGGTTCAACAATAACAGATTGGACCATTTTAGATCTTTAACTTACAACAATATTCATAAAATCTAGGAGAATTATTGTGACGTTATCATAACCAATGAGTCGTCAAAAATAAACCTTTGTAATATGAATATCTTGGATAACTTCTGTAATTCACGTACAATCGATTGTACTCTCCAGTAATCTTTTATATATATATATATATATATATATATATATATATATATATATATAGGGAATGGTTCAAATGATAACCCTCCTTACGGCGCTAACCCATTAACTTTGGCAAAAAATGGCCGAATCTTGAATTTTTTTTTTTAAACATCATTGTAACACAATTTAAACCCCATGTTCAGTTTTGAGTTTTGGCTAATTCATCACCGTTTGGGCTCTTACAGTACTGTAGGTGTTTAAATATTTAAAACTTACAGTACTGTAGCAAAAACCTTACAACGATGATATTTTTTAAACGGTGATGAATTAGCCAAAACTCAAAACTGAACATGGGGTTCAAATTGTGTTACAATGATGTTCAAAAAAAAAAATTCAAGATTCGGCCATTTTTTGCCAAAGTTAATGGGTTAGCGCCGTAAGAGAGGGTTATCATTTGAACCCAATCCTATATATATATATATATATATATATATATATATATATATATATATATATATATACTATATACTATATAGGACACAATAATCTTTTACCAAAAACTCTTAAAATTAAGAGTTTTACAACTCTTATAACATGAAGTACAACTTACAAAACTTTAAAAATCATAAACAAAGGGTTTTTTTTTTCCTTTTTAGCTTGTCACACATTGATTCTTTTAAGAAGTAAAGTATCAAAGAATAACTATAAAAGAAAATATCTCAAATCAAATAAATCACTTCTTAACATTTATGTCACATTTGTCATACCACATTTGGACTTTTAAATTGTGACTTTTATCATAATAGTTTTTTAGTTAAATATTAATATTAAATTAAATTAAAAAAGTTGATTTTATGAGAATGTAGTGGTTTATTCTTTTTATGAGTCAAAATCAGGAACTTAAATGTTTTGTTCCGCCGTATCGCGCGGGCATCTTGCTAGTGTGTCTATATATATATATATATAGGGATGGTTTCATTGTTAACCCTTCCTTATAGCGTTAAACTGTTAACTCTGTCATTTTTTGTCCGAATCTTTGTTTTTTTTCATGGTTTTTATTATACATAAATAGGAGGTTTCTTTTTTGTGTTTTTGCTAATTTATCATCGTTTAGAAATTAAAATAAGTGTAAGTTTGCGTTACACTGCTTACATCAGATAGTGTAACTCAAACTTACAATTGTTTTTAAATTATAAACGGTCATGAATTAACAAAAACACAAAAAAGAAACCCCCCTATTTATGTAAAATAAAAACCATGAAAAAAAACAAAGATTCGGGCAAAAAATGTCCGGGTTAACGGGTTAACGCTATAAGGAAGGGTTAACATTTGATCCTTCCCATATATATTTATTGAGTGCTTTTTTATAATATCATGATTTTTCTTTGTATATGAAATTTGTGCTAGTCGGACTCTATTTGTTTAACTCTGAAAGTTTTCACATAGATGGTTTGCTTATTTTTCCACTACAATCAAGAGTTAGAATTCGAATTCTTCTTTAATGAGTTATAAAAGTTCTTTGTGTTTTTGTTACATTAAGTATTTAACTTCTTCTACTTCGATTTTTGTGAGAGGGAATAAGAGGGAACCATGTCTGTTAAAAGTTTTCATTTTCAATATCAAACGTTCACTTTGTTCATACCAAACTTCTTAAAGATCGACATCTACAATTGATTAAAATACAGATATGTTGGAGTTACGAAAGCAAATTAAAGTGGATGTAAAAAACATATTTAAAGCAAGCCACTTTTCCATGCTAAAATCTAAATGCATAACTATTTACAACTTTCAATACATCACTACAAATTATAAGAGCAACATTGTTTTGGGTTTAATGAGAGTTTTGAGGTGTGTGGAGCATGGATAAGTAGCCTTTCAAAGTTGGTACATGAACACATTTCATATCTAGAACCAAAGTCATTTTCTTTTTTTACAATTCGGAATATTACTTAAAAATTAATGCTGCAAACAAAAAACAGTGCCACCATGTATGTGAAAACAAAGGTAAAACCTCAATTGGTATGTGTGTGTATGAATTAATCTTTCGAATTCCAATAGAGTAATACAGTTTTAAGATCACAGTTGGTTCTTTGTGTAAGAAAGTTTTGTTGAAATCACAAAAACAATCAAGGATTAAAAGTATAAACCACAACACATTATGGATTTATGGCCATTCCCATCTCACCAAGTTAATTCTTGATAATTAATTAAAAAGATAAAAGTACCAAAATGCCCTGTATTGCTTAAAGTCATTGGCTAGTAAAGACAACAAGAAGCTAACCGCAATAATAATTATAATTGACATGATCGTAAAATAATTTTTAAAACTTAATAGCATTGTTTAAAAAAACGGTCTGAGGCGGCTCCTCGAGTCGAAACGGAGGAAAAACGTTTTTGAGGCGGCGCCTCACAAGATCTGAAGAAGCTCACACCTCACTGGGCCGAGGCGGTCTGAGGCAAGCCGAGGCAGGCCGAGGCGAGCTGAGGCGGTTTATATGTGCTGATGATTTATATTTCTAAACATTCCAAGTCTGTTTGTGTTTTATAGACTTTGTCATTTATATGTTTATTGAATGACGTTGATCTTAGTTATAAAAGTTCTTTAATTGATATTTAGTATTTTTTGATATATATTATAAAAATATTTATTTATTTACTACCGCCTCGGACTTACGCCTCGTTTCGCCTTGAGGCGTACGCCTCGTGAGGCAAAGTGAAAACGCCTCAAGGCGCGATTTCGTTCTTTTAAACCTTGCATAATAGTTTCAAACTACAATTTTTTCAAACAAGATAAAAATGTAAAAGGCTAAACTTTTAGTTTAAAAGTTAACCTAATAAAATATAAATAAAAAATAAAAAGTAAAACACATTTTAAAAAAGAAAATAATTAACGTTCACATTATCGACGATCACGAAAACAAATGAATGAACACGACATATCCTCGTGTTTGTTCATTAAACATGAAAATATAAACAAATTTATTAAACAAAAAAATAAACAATTTTTTTTCATGTTTATTCATTTATTAGAGAGTTAATTGCATAAATGATCCCTGTTTTTTTTTATCAAATTGCATATTTCATCATCCTGGTGTAAGAAGGTTGAAAGAGTAGAGAGAGAGTTGGGTTTCAAATGAGACAGAAAATCTAATCTTCTATACGAGTAACAATTTGTCACATGGCATCATTTTAGGTTATCCACATCATATTTGTGTCACATGGCATCATTTTAGGTTATGCACATCATATTTGTGTCACATGGCATCATTTTAGGCTATCCATGTCATATGTTTGTCAAATATCAATACTATATTAATTCAAGACATTTTAAAAATTAATTTCATTTAATAAACATAATTAATTTATAGTTTAAATGAAGTAAATTAATTAAGTCAAATTATCTTTAATGTTAATTAAATTACAATCATGTCACAAGTTTTAATTATTATTTCATACTTTGAATTACCAAGATACATAATTCAAAGTTTTAAATTATAACTAAAAAAATGGAAAATAATGATAATAATTATTATTTATGGATATTTATAATTTTTAATAATTTAATGTTGTTATATAGTAAAAATGCAATATGTCAAATAATAATGAATATGTTGTTTTTTATTTTTGAAAAACTAAGTTTTAGTTGTTAATTTTATAGTATTTATTATCTAAGAACATATGATTTTTGATATGTGGTTCGTATGATTATTAAACCTATAATGATCACACTTTATTAATTATGATTTTTAAAGCATTTGTTGTCAATATTTAGTTCATACTATCATATTTAACACATTTTAGTGATTTTTTATTTCTTCTTTCTTAGATAAAATTAATCAACATCTTAAGGAAAACTTTAATTTGTTATATTTTATTATTATATGTAATAGGTATTTTTCATCATATCAATTATTTATTACAATATTGTTTTTGTATATACAATCTTGTATATAAAGAAGTGTTTAAAGATATGTAAATTATACAATTTTTCCTTTTAGAAAATATTAAAAAGTTTACTTTATTTATCTCTAATTTTTTATAAGTAATCAATTTAACAAATGTTTATTATTTATACAACTTCGTGTTGTACACATGTTAATAACCTAGTATATATAGATATATGAGAGTTTTAAAAAAGACTAAAACACTCTTGTGTATTATTAAATCAAAAAGTAAATAGAAAAAGTGGATGGTCAAGATAGGGTTTAAAAGTTCTCTTTAATATCGAGTTTTCACAGGATACGAACCTTTTATTTATATATATGTATATATATATATATATATGTATATATATATATATGCACGCATGTATATGGCATATAATAATAAACAATCACACATATAATTAAGTCGGGAGTCTCTTGTAAGACCTTACACTCTATAAAGTGTTACTTGTTGGATTTAAACATCACTCATTTAACTTTTGATTCAAAAGCATTAATAACATAATTTATTGTAGTGTAAAATTTAAAACATGTCAAAGTAAGTGTGGTTACAACCATATCGAATTGTTACTGAAATTTAATACTTGTTTAAAATGCTATGTTCCAAACAACAAATGCATGCCCAAGAAGTCTAATGATTCGATGTCCATTAAACCTTTGTCTTTTAAATTTGATCATACATGGCAAAAAACTGGTATACATACAAAGTGTGCTATGTTGAGTGAGTTCTGACTTTATATTTTTAATCAAAACATTTAGAAAACCTAGTTAGAGCATAGAACTTTAGTAAATCTATTTTATTTATGTTGTGCACAATGATCAAGTTCATTATGTATTTACTTTTAACTTTATTTATAACACTGTTAATTATTACTACTAACTATGACTGTCTTTTCTTTGAATTTGTCTTTTATTCTATCTTTTACTTTATCTTTAGCTTTATTTTTGCCTTTCCCTTTCCCTTTCCCTTTCCCTTTCCCTTTCCCTTATCTTTATATTTTCTTTGTCCTTTTGATTACTTTATTATGACCATATGCTTATATAGTTTGGGCAAAATTTCTTTTCGCATAAATGCTTTTGTTGTACTAGGCACCCACACTTAGATTTTCACTTTGATCGTTATTGGTCGTGTTTTGCATAATGTTCAAGTTTGGATAAATAAATCATCAAGCTTGGATGAGTTATCTTTAAAGTTCGGATGAACAATCTGGTTCAAATGAACAATTATCAGTTCCGATAATCAAACTATAAGTTTGGATGACCAAGCCATCCCAAATTTGGAATACTATCTTTAACGTTTACCAAGGAACTTCATGTTCGGATGAACAACTGTAAGTTCGGTTGAACAAGTCATCAAGTTTGGGCGAAGTTCGAACGAAGGCAAGTTAAATCTGTAACATTTATATTAGTTTATTCTTTTAAGTCCTAACATATTTAAGCAATACTATTCATTAACTTTTCATGCAAACTTGTTTATAACAGTTAACTATTACATATTCTCAGAACCCTTATTTTAAAAATAAAAGATGTCAACTTTAACATGAAAACTAAGATTTGGTCCTTTTATAAAAACTGTTGGTATGCATTCAGCCCCTAAATAATTATAAAACGTTTAATGCTTATAGAAAGGGGATATAGAAACTCAACTGCTGTGATGCAGCTTAGGAACCATATAATGGATGCCTTGGTCGAGATCTATGCTTTATCATTCCATTATGTTCTAATAAGCATGATTTGATGCTTATATCTATATTTTGAAAACATAAAAATGGATAAAGTTCTTACCTTGAAGCTAGTTGAGACTTTCTCTCTCTACTCTCCCTCTTCAAACTCGTACGCCCATTTTTTTCGTCAGTAGTGTTAATTTTCGGGCCGAAAGGTTAATTTTCGGGCCGAAAGGTTAATTTTCGTCAGTCTAGTTTCGGTAGTGGTGCAACACATACACTTGGGACCTATGGTCTACAACTTAACATGCCCGGTATATATCTCGTGAACTGTTTTACTATTATTTAAACCTATAAACTCACCAACTTTATGTTGACACGTTTTAGTATATGTATTCTTAGCTAATTGAATGCACAAAGCTAGGATGCACAAGGAGTCACAGAAAGTGGGTTCTGCTTGCATTAACCAATATTTTGAATAGTTTACATTATTATGTTTATGTAAAACAATGTAGTGTCTACTTTAAATTTTCTGATGTGGAATAAGTCTCCATATGAACTTAGAATTGGAGGTTTATGTGCTACATGTTTGTGTGTTGGATATGAATGTTACCTACTTGTCTATGTGGGTCACTGTAACATAAATTGGATTGGATTTTGCATTGTAGGGGCTGCATCAGTTTCATTCGTATTTTTTATACTTATTTTGTCTTCTTCTGTGTTTTGCATATGTCGTTCAGTTTGTTAAATACCTATATAATTCGCTTTGCATCTGCAACGTATTTATAAATAGGTGGGCTTGGTTTATGCTGTGTTATGATTCTATGCTAGGTGTTATATGTCTCATATCCATGGTATGTAAAAAAATAAACTGAGTCGGGATCTCTCACGAAGCAACCTCTCTTCCACATTAGGGTAGGAGTAATGTTTGTTTTCATCTCTCCCCCACCCCACAAAGTGGGATTTAACTGGGTACGTATTGTATTAAATTCAAATTAATTAAATCTTGAATTAATTTTTTATTAAATTTGACTTTTTTAACTAAAGGGTTGAAGAACAAAATGCTTACTCATGCGTAAATTATGCATAATTTTACACAGAACACAATCTTACACTTGTGTGCTTAAAACTAGATTTTGAACCCAAATAATTAATAATTCTACGCAGTGTACATTATACAAATATTACACATGTGTATTTAAACTAGATCTTGAATATTATCTCTTACACATGTGTACATTTTCACGTACCACGTAAAGAAATCGAAAAAAACCTATAACAATACTATCCTCAAATTAATGATACTAAAAATCTCTATTTTATGTTGTAATTTCTTTTTAAATAAAATGATAAAACAAGTAAAAGTTATTTGATTTAAAAGAGGTAAAAACTAAAAAGTACATGAAGAGAGAAAAAAAGATATAAAATTACCTTAGTATCCTTACAGATTTAAAATAAAATAATAATGAAAAAAAATAGAAGCCACATATTAAGTCTTAGAGTTCACTTTTTAAATGAAATACAAATCTTATATGTGTATAGGGAGATGATCAAATGTTAACCCTTGTTTATTGCGTTAACCGAATCACTACATATTATTACTTTGGAGCCCACACTAAAGTAAATCTAAATGTGTAGGTTTTTTTCTTTTTTTTTAATTAATATAGGGCCCACTTACATTAATAAAAAAAATAAGAAAAAACGTAGCCCTTTAGATTTACTTTAATATGGGCCCCAAAGTAATAAGATGTAGTTATTCGGTTATCGCAATAAGGAATGGTTAAAATTCGAATCATCCCCTAGTGTGTGTATATAGATTGCTAACATGATGTAAATGGGTTGGTTTTTATTAAACATTTTTTTCTTTCTATGGTTTGACAAATACAATCAATCATAACATATTTAATTAAATGAGTTATACATGTCAACTCGGACATAATGTCATGTTAATATCAATAAAATTTAAAAGTCATAATGTGGTGGTTTCTTTCAATTGTTGACTCTAGTTATAGCAAAACGTTAAAACTAAAATCATGCAAATTTGAACAAAATTTGATTTTATACACATTGTTTAAGTTTTAAGCATTTGTTCTTATAGTGCATATATAACATTTAATTTCATTTTTATTAATGATTACTTTATTGTTTCTGACAGCTGAAAAATGGAATTTACAACTCCAGTTGTTACCGCCATTGTTGACTCTTTGATGGTACCCATTAAGGTTCACCTGGGTTTCTTCTTCTCCTCCACAAAACATGTTGCAAGTATGAATAAGAAATTGTCAAAGTTAAATGAAGCAAAACATGAAATGGAAGAGAAGAAGAAGCACGCTTTAGAGAATTATCTACTTATACCTAACAGATTAGATCATTGGTTGAAAAAAGTGGAAACAATCACTGAAGAAATTAAAAAGATTCCAACAGCTGGAAATGGATGCTTGAATCTCAAGATTAAATATAGAGCAGGAAAAAGTTCATTCAATATTCTCCAAGAGATTGATGATCTTATTGAAGAACAAAAAAAAATCGAGTGGAGTAATAAAAAAAGACCTTTTGCTATGGTTATTAATTCCACAGGATCTTCCACCTCTCAAATTGATTATGATGTTAACCCAAACATTTTCCTGTCTAGAGCACCAATATTCAAAGGCGTATTGAAATCTCTTGAACCTGATAATAAGACCCAAATGATAGCTCTATGGGGGCCCGGTGGTGTGGGTAAGACCACAATGATGGAAGAAATAAAGGAGGTTATGGAGAAGAAGGGAAAGTTTCAATATGTTTTGAGGGTGGATATTGGGAGTAAATATGACCCAAATGCTACTCAAAAATATATTGCAAAATGCATGGGTGTTGATCTACCTGATGAAACAAGACACGTAGGGGTTGAACAGCTTAGGAAAAGATTTGAGCAGATTTCAAAAGAAGGCAAAAATATTTTGCTTATCCTAGATGATGTTTGGGAGGCGATTGATCTCAATGACATCGGACTTACAAGGTCTTTTCCTAAAGGCTTCAAGTTAATGATCACATCACGTGATGAAAATGTTTGCATTAAGATGGATATTGACAAGGATTCAATATTCGAAATTCATGGTTTAGAAGAAGCAGACGCAAACTCCTTCTTTTGGGACACAGTAAAAATTTCAAATGTAGATGATAAGCTTCACACAATAGGAGAAGATATTTTAAAAAAATGCAAGGGGTTGCCTCTCGCAATAAAAACTATAGCATTGGCTCTTAAAGGTGAAGAAAAGGATGCATGGGAAGTTGCACATAAGGATTTACAATGCCATAACCTTAAAGACATCGGTAACCTTGATGGTATTGTAAATAAAATATTTGAGATAAGCTACAACCACCTCAAAAAGGATGAAGAAAAAGCAATTTTTGTTCTTTGTGGTTTATTTCTGGAGGACTTTGATATTGCTTTAGAGGAGTTATTGATGTATGGATGGGGGTTACAGTTTTTTAATAAAGCAGATAGCCTAGTTGAAGCAAGAAAACGAACCAGGAGGTCTATTCATAATCTCATAAGTGCAAATTTGTTGGTTAAAAGTCATACCGCTGGATGTGTGAAAATGCATGATCTTGCACGAGATTTTGTTTTAAATAATATTTTAAAATTCAAGCAAGCTTCCATTGTTAACCATGGTAGAAAGTCTGAGTGGCCTACACAAGATACACATGAGGCTTGTGAAAGAATTTTAATTACATGCAAAGGTATGTCTGAGTTTCCCAAAGATTTTTATTACCCTAACCTTGTACTTTTGAAGCTGATGAACGGGGATAAGCTACTCAAGTTGCCAGATAATTTCCATAAGCAAATGGAAAAGCTTGAAGTCATGGCATATGACAAAATACAATATCCATTACGTGCACAATCACTTTGCTATTCCATGAGCCTTCGAACCTTATGCCTTCATTCGTGCTCATTAGTGGATAATGATATCTCTTTTCTTGGAAATCTTGTTACCTTGGAAGTACTCAGCCTTGCTCATTGTGGTATCAATAGACTACCATCAACAATAAAGAAGTTAAAAATGCTTAAGTTACTTGATTTAAATGGATGTTTTGAACTTTGTATTGATGATGGTGTGTTTCAAAGCTTAGACAAACTTGAAGAGCTTTATATGCGAGTTTCTGGAGAGAAAAGTATTAGATTCACGGATGCCAATTGTGACGAGTTGAGGCAGATGTTAGGGAAACTTAATGCATTAGAAGTTGAATTCATTGAGAATATTGTTCTGCCTAAAAATGTGTCCTTTAAGAACCTTCAAAGGTTTAGGATATCTATGGGTTGTTTTTTGAGTCTCCGCTACCCATTTAATGGTGACAAACATTCCTTCAATAATACCTTAAAGCTTGTGACTAACTCCAATGCTCTTATTGAATGCAAAATTAATGAGTTGTTTTCTGACACAGAGGAACTCTATTTAAGTGTCAAAGATATGAGTAGTGTTGGAGATATTTTAATGCCTCCTTCTCGACATTCAACTTTTTCCAACTTAAAATTCCTCAATGTTTTTGGGTGTGAAAAGTTAACACACCTCTTCACAATTCAGATGGCAAATGCTATGAAGGAATTGGAGAGCCTTAAAGTTTCCTCATGCCCTCTTTTGAAATCAATAGTAAGTTTGTGTGACAGTGTGAATGTAATGGTGTTACCAAAGCTCGTGAATTTGGAGCTTGATGACCTTCCGAACTTTACAAGCATCATTCTCGGGAAGGATATCTCTGCAACTCAGCCACCATTATTAAATAAAGAGGTAAACATACATGTTTATATTGGTCTTAATATTACATATGTTGTATATTATAATGTTAGATTTCAAATTGTTTTATTGATTGAAAAAGTAAAAAAAACCAATTTGTTATTTGCATAGATGTGAAAAAACCGATTAATAGAAACATTCTAACCACCTACTTTTTAATGGTTTTGTTTTTTCGAAACCAAAACCTACAATTCGGTTTTAGTTACTTGTTTAAATGTTTGTTATTTGGATTTATAGTCCAAATTCATTATTTTTGCTAAAAATTTCAAACTCAACTTCACTATTTTTGGGCCAATTTGTTTATGCCCAAAAATTTCAAGTCCAAAGGTAAGAATGAAAAACGACCCATAACCGAATCGAATTCATATGTAAATCGAAGACCAAAAACATTAAAATTTTGAGTCAGGATTTGTTTGAGCCTTAAATCAACCCAATCCATACCCTACAACCGCTTGCTTATTTGCATGATAATTTTTTTTTTGTTTAACCGTAAAATAGTGTTTGCATAAATGGAGTTCTTAATGGATCCAACAATGTTCAATTTTATTACGGTGCAGGTTATGATCCCAAATTTATCTACACTCAAAATTAATGGTTTGAAGAAATTGAAGCAAATATGGGCTTGTGATTATACTAGTGGCGAGGAAGATAATACTTCAATGTTGAAAATGATTGAAGTGAATGATTGTAATAGTCTTGTGAATCTTTTTCCATGCAATCCAATGCAATCACTGACTCATTTGGAAGAGCTTCAAGTTATCAATTGTTGTTCCATTGAAGTGGTATTCAACATAGACTTGGGTAAAATTAAGCAACATAAAAGCAACTTGAGAATTATCAGAGTGTCTAAACTAGATGAGCTAAGAGAGGTGTGGAGGGTAAATGAAGAAAATTACACTGGTCACCTCATTTGTGGCTTTCAAGCTGTTGAAACCATAGTCATTACAAACTGTAAGAAGTTTAAAAATGTATTCACTCCTATAACAGCCAATTTTGATATGAGTGCACTTATAAACATCTATATTGAGGATGTCAAGGTTGAAGACGTTGAGGTATGTAATGTATGTATGTTTTTTCGTATTTGAAATTCTTTTAGTTATTTATTGGGTTTCATCAAGGGTATTTGTGGTTAAATATTCAATATGGTTTCACCTTTTTTAGCATTCAAATATTGATGAAAGTATAAAAAAGAAAGAAATATGATTGCAAGTTTTTTTTTGGTATAACATTATGCCAACATGAAAAAAATTTTGAATTTATTATCAGCATAATATTTTTGTGAGATAAACGAGGAACATATGTTATGTTGAAGAATTGTTATAAATTTTTTTTTTGGTAAAGCCAATTTTTTGAGAAAATAATAGTAAAATACTTTCGATGTTTCACTATTAGTGTTATTTAAACCTTGGTACAACTAGGGGTGAGTATCGGTTCGGAACCGGACCGACCCAGAACCGCAAAGGCAAAAAAAAAAAAAGAACCAAGAATCAACTGAACAAAAGCGGGTCGGTTCCGGGTATATCATACTTTCGTGAATAAGTTCCGGGGATATCAAATGTTGGACGGATCATGCAATTTTTTTACATGCACTATTTGGGATAATAAAAAAATCAATTCACTATGCAAAATTTTTCTTTTTTTGAAACAACAATATGATTCATTTCAATTATCATTGTGTGAATATCTGGGATAAATCAAACATAAATGCTTGTTATACGAACAAATTGAGAAACTTACAGGAAGTCATCTAGTTGTTCCTCTCCTTTATATACGAATCAAAAACTGAGAAGGAAAATTATTAGAAGGATAATTGTTATAAATATCAATAAGAAGCATGGTTGGAATCATATGTAAATATCCTAAAAACTAGGTATATCATTAGATTTTAAATTTCATGTGTTTCGTAGTCTTCGGTAATAACCGATGGGGTTGGAATCGGACCGACCCGAAAACCGAAAAAGTAAAAAAAAAACATAGAAACGAAAACCAAACCTTGAAATTCACTAAATCGGGTTTCATAGGTTGGGTACATGCTTTTGGACCGCGAATTGCTCACCCCTTGGTACAACAAATATGAAAATTTATTTGTTGATGGTATATGCAGATTAGCGGTATATCAAAAGTGGATGAAGATATGTCTATAGTTGCATTCCCATCCTATCACCTCACACGTGCTTTCAATCACATTCGTAAGATTGAATTTCGAAGTGTTGAAGGAGCGGAAGTGTTGTTTGAGATAGAGACGTTGGGTATTAGTGGAGAATTGGTATCTTCTCATCTACAACAATCATTACCATTACTTCCATGTCTTGAAGAATTAGAGTTACATAGCATGGACAACATGAGTCATGTGTGGAAGTGCAACAATTGGAATAAATTCTTTATTCTTCACAAACACCAATCACAATCCTCATTTCAAAACCTCACAAGCATAAAGTCGTGGCAATGCAATGGAATTAAGTACTTGTTTTCACCTCTCATGTCCAAACTTTTTTCTAGCCTAAATACACTCGATATAATGTTTTGTGAAGGAATAGAAGAAGTTGTTTCAAACAGAGATGATGATCATGTTGATGATGAAACATTGAATACATCTACCACAACCTTCTTCCCATGTCTTAATGATCTAAGCCTGTTTAGCCTAGATAATCTGAAGCAAATTGGTGGTGGTGTTGCCAAGGTATGTTTCCTACTCATTTTTTTTTTAATATTCTTTGGTTTTGATTCTGTACAAGAAAGTCAATCATCGTAGTCTATGAGTCTACAGATTAATAAAAAAAAGAAAATGAAAATTAGTCATTAATGTTAGTGAGTTTAAGAAAATATATTTGTGTAACCTGCAAGTATTTCAGAATCATTGATGTAAGGCTCTCCCCTGTTTTTTGACTTTCATTCCAATTTCTATCATCCAATACTCTGTTTAATTTACTCAAGTATAAACACACAGTGCATTTGCTTCTTCATTTGGTTCCCAACTCAGCTAAATATGAATTGACAACATATTCAACCATCAAAGAACAATTTATGAATAATTTAAAAACACTTTTGGATGTGCTACAAAAAACGTATTTGCAGGGGTAACAATCTATTAATAATTTTCAACATTTGTTTTTTATTTGCTACAGTGTTCTCGAATGGGTGTTGTTCCTTGGTCCTTGTGTCAATACCCTACAAAAATAGATATAAGAGATTGTCCTTCTTTATCAAGTGTGATTCCATCTGATGCTGCAAGACAAATGCAAAAGCTTCAAGAGCTGACCATAGAGAATTGCAAATCCATGGTGGAAGTGTTTGAAAGTAACACTAACCAAGGAAGCGTCTCATTTCCAACACCAAAAGCTATAACTAATTTTCATTATGAACTAACCAACCTAAAGAGACTGAAGATCGTTGACTGTGATCTATTGGAACATATATTCACATTTTCCACACTTGAAAGCCTCAGGAAACTTGAAGAGTTGAGCATTTGGAATTGCAAGGCAATGAAAGTGATTGTGAGGGAAGAACATGGAGAGGAATCATCTTCTAAAGTGGTTTTTCCTTGTTTGAAATTAAAATCAATTGAATTATACGATCTACCAAACCTTGCATGTTTCTTTATCGGGATGAATATTGATTTTGAGTGGCGATCATTAGATTATGTTATGATCAACGATTGCCCCCAAATGATGTTGTTCACGTCTGGTGAGTCAATAGCTCCCAAGCTCAAATACATACATACAAGGTTAGGCAAACATGATCTTGAACGTGGCCTTAACTTTCGTCAGGTATGCTTTTTTAATTCTTTTTTATGTTTTGTATCATCTAAAAAAAACTCCCAAATAAACCAGACGTGATTAAACAGATCAATCTTTCAATCTCATCAAATTACAACATCATATTTTAATTAAATTTTTATTTGAGTGCATATTTCCAATTTGGTCATGGGGTTAATCAAAATTATGTTCTCTCTTCTTATTTTGTTTTTACAGACGCTACCCTCAAGTGGAGACAGTGTGTGCCCTGCTGCACTAGGGGCAACTTGGTCCTTTCATAATTTAATCGAAATAGATTTGAAATATGATTTTGAACATAAAAATGTTGTTCCATCCAATGAGTTACAACAGTTACAAATTCTTGAAAAGATCCACGTGAGTTATTCTTGGGTAGAGGAGGTATTTGAAGTGTCAAACAATGAGTCACCAACCGTTGTGACATTTCCAAAGCTAAGAGAAGTGGAGTTAAATTGTTTAAGTAGTCTCAAGTATATATGGAAGAGCAATGAGTGGAGTATATTGGAGTTTCCAAACCTAACAACACTATCTATTGATTATTGCATAAGTTTACAACATGTTTTTACTGCTTCCATGGTTGGTAGTCTCATCAAACTCCAACAGCTATATATAAGATCGTGTAATGAATTGGAGGTAATAGTTAAGAAAGAAGAAGAAGAATGTGATGGCAAAGGGGGTAAGATTACGTTTCCTTGCCTAAAGTCCTTAAAACTTGAATATCTTGAAAGTCTCAAGGGATTTTGGTTAGGGAAGGAAGATCTTTTATTTCCATCAATGAATACATTGGTAATAAAAAAATGCCCAGAAATAAAAGTTTTCAGTGATGGACATGCAATTGCTTATGAGCTAAAACTAGTAGAGACAAGTTTTGGAGTTTTTCAAGCAAAGGACATCAGCTCCTTCATAAGAAACAAAATACAAGAGGCAAGTAAATATTATTAGGTGTGTAAACGGCTCATGAAAAACTTGAGATTAAATCGGTAAAAAGCTCGAATGAGCCGAGCTTAAACGTGCTAAGCCCGAAATTTAGCCATCTCACAAGTCTAAACAAGCTTTTTATTTATATGATTTTTATTTAATTGAATATATATATTATATAAATTATTGTTTTTATATATAAAATTATGAAATTTTTTTTAATAAAATCATATATATTGGAGTATGTTACATGTGAAAAATATAATTTTAAATGTAAAAAAATTAATATTAAAAGGAAATAATTAATTAATTAATTAATAGTACTTTTAATTTGTTATTTATTGCAGGGGTTCAAATTTGGAGAAGACGAGCCCCCCTCCTCTTCTAGTGATGATGAATAATATGAACTTAATATCAAAGGTGAATATTCATTAATTTGTAACTATTTTTCTTTTCTATTCATGTTTCGAAATGTATTCTTGTATTATAATGTGAACTTTGTCTTTCCTTACATTTTAGATGATGAGGCTTCGAAAAATTCAAAAAATTATTGAGATGGCGTCATGATAGTATCGGTGGTGGCGCCATGATGGTGTTTGTAGTGAAGGTGATGGAAGTGGTGAGGAGACATAGATGGAGATGAATTACTTTGGTTTTACAATTAACGATGTTAGGATGCCAACAATTAAAAATAGAAAATAAAAAATCATTGATAGGTACATTCTTTTTAAGTATTTAATATCTGTGTTTACATATTTAGGATCAACTCTTCGTTTTCACACTCGAGATCATGACATAATTTTTGTATGAGACTATTGGTTGATAATCCTCTAGTTATTATTAATTTTGTTTAAATGGATAGTTGTGTATCCTTTATGGGGATGACAATGGGACGGGTTTGAGTAATTCTAATCTCATACCCGATTATAAAAGATTGTCCAATACTCGTCCAAAAACCTATCGGGTATTTACCGGTATCGGGTATCCTAGAGGACTTCGGGTATACTCTTTAGTTAATTAAATATACTCGTTGAGAATAAGTGACTCAAAACACGTCGGGTTATGGTAACTAATAATATATTTGGTTTTTCATTATCAAAAAATCTATATTTAATATGCCAAGAAAAAACTGTTAATATATAAAATAACATTAAATTTCAAAATGCGATAAGCTGATTAACATCGTTCAAGACAAACAAAACAACAATTGTCAACAAAATGGTTCAAAATTGTAATCCCTAGGGTTTGTTCGAAATTCAAATAAAGCAAAGTTGAAGCATTTGTTTTTAATTTCTATGTAGTTGATAAGTAAAAAAAATAAAATAAAAATAAACTCAACAAATAAATACATATATATACATACATATATATCTATATATATGTCAAACCTTAAAAGGATTATAAACTAATATACATACAATATATATATTGTTTCGGGTAAAAATTAACAAGCTTAACTTTTGACAAAACCGAATTAGAAAAGTGGGGTGTTGTGTTTAACAAACAAATATGTTGAATATACTGAGGATATGTTCAGGATATCCCCGAATATCCCAGAGGATATTTGAATATACCAAACAGAAATATAGCAATACACACGAGATTTATACGAGGAAAAGCCCTTAACCCCTTAGGATTGCCGGCATAAAAACCTCGGGAGGTGACAAATGTCACTCTGCCTAGTTTTATTAACAATCAAACTGAAATAATACAATAAAAAGAGCACAATGTAATCGACACTATGATGCTTGATCAGTGAATGTTGTGTGTTTTCAGAGTAACCAGTGTCCTATATCGATTCATTGCCTCAATATTTATACTACAAATCTATAAAAGACGTTTAGTAACGTTCACAAGGTGGTTCCTATATTTCCGGCATTTTCCCATCATGGACGACTTCTTCAAATCACTTGCTTCTCAAATTCTTCATTGAAGTCAAAGTAATTTGTCACACGTTTCCTTAATAATAGGATCGGTCAATATTCAACCTGCTAATTCCTGAAATCTCGCAATAAAAGTTAAACAATAGAGATAATTGTTAGTAATATTCATATTCCTAAAATATCCCTGATCCCGAAATATCCATGATCCTGAAATATCCCGAATGAGGATATTTTGGCGCCTAACAATTGCCCCCAATTTTACAGTTTAATGATTACAGCTGTAAAATTTAAAGATAGAGTTTAAATTTCTAATTTTAAATTAACGGTTGCGAGATTAAAGGGACGGTTAGATTGCGAGGTGGTTACTGTAGGGATGTCAGAATCATGTACATATAATGATCACAGTATCCTGCTATCAAATCACTTATCTTCTTACGATCTTCTTCTCCGATAAGTTCTTCATTCCGAATTCTCTGTTTTAACAATTTAATTTAGTAAATGTCGAATTCCATTTCATCTGAAGCAAGCGACTTCGTTGATCAAAATGTATTGCCATATACTGATCAAAATGCATGCATCTTCGATGATGATCACATTGAGGTTATGCAATCCTCTCGAGCTTTTTCTGAAGAAACCGTTTTTCGAAGATATGATCCTGCCTTAAAAGCTGATCATAGTTCAAACAAATGGGTTTGTTTTCCTGAATATCCATTCTCTTTGGGTCTATCTTTTCCTTTTCCCACCTTGATTTCTGAGTTCTTTCGAATCACTCGTCTTTGTTACCCTCAACTCATGCCAATGGATTGGCGGTTACTCGTTACTCTCCATAAACTAAACCATAAGTATGGTCTCAACATCGGAGTTGCCGAAATTTCTTCATCATATCAACTTCGTACTCATGGGTATTCCCGTTTTTTACTTCATAGACGGCCTGGTGCCCCTATTTTGGTCCATGGGGTTACCATGAATGAGGAGGAATGGCGAGACAAGTTTTTCTTCGTTAAAAGAAGTTCTATTCCTGGGGAATTTCTCTTCCTGTTAGTTGGTTGTTGAAGGGTAGGATATATTATCTTTTTATTATTATTACTTGAATGTTTATTAATCAACTTTTGTTTGCATTTTAATTATAGCACCGAAGTTTGAATCATTGATTACTGAGAATCAGGATACTCAGCAAAAAATCCAGTCATTATTGAGGATCGAGGAGAGAGAGCGAAAGTTTGTACCCTCATCAAAGGAAAATATCCCTATTTCATCTTCATCTCACAGTGTCTCTTCAGAACAATCGCAAGCTCAGATGACATCAGGTATCCTTGAGTTAGTTTTAATGTTTGGATTATTCTCTACTGTTATTTTATTTTTATTTGTTTGTTTAGAATCGGCTTTTGATCTTGAGGATCTCACTGATTTCCTTACCATCAAAAAAGAAAAAATCAGCCATGTTCCTCCAAAGGCCAGGATAATGCATACTCGCTCTACCAAAACCTCAAAGAAACGCAAAGGCGCCGACACCGTCAACGTGGATGATATCCCCGATTTCCCTGCAGTTGATCTTCTCCACAAGGTATATCTCTTTTTATTAGATTCTCCTGAAAACTATATCCTCAAATTATTCCTATTGCACAGGTTATCTCGAAGATATCAAGCGATAAGGAAGCATATGAAAAACAAATCGAGGATATCGAGGACCAGAGAAAGATCGCTGCTGCCAAGGCCAATCATTATGAGAAGGAAAATTCCAAGCTCAAAAAGCAAATCAAGGATAATGAGGCCGCCCACAAGCTAAAGGTGAAGGAGATCATTGAGGGGACGAAGAAGTCTGTTGCTGCTGCTATCCTCAAGGCAAAAATTCAAATGGCAGAGAAGTCAAAACAGGAAGGCTCGGACTTATGGGATAAGGACCTTGCCGATTGGAGTAAAGTTTGGCCAAGCTGACTGGGGATATGGCGGAGACTTCTGATGCGGCAGTGAAGACGGCGAGCGTGGTGGAGACCAGCAAGGTGGCAGGAGGCGAGGATGTTGGTGCAGGTGGAGGTGAAGAAGGTGTGGCAATGGGCGATGAAGACAGATTTGAGAAGGTCTGAGCCCATGATATTTGTGGTTCTTTAGTGGTTCTTTTATGATGATATGTGGTTGTTTTTAAACAATGTTTTGGTGTTAAGTCCCTTTACGGGCAGACAATTTATGAAGCTTTAGGTGGAGGGACCATGTATTTACATGGCGAAGCCTAAAGCTTCTTTCTGATTTCTTTCAACTTTGACATTCTCAATATATCAGGTGGAGGGACCATGTATTTACATGGCGAAGCCTGGTATATTTGCTTAGTATGGTTAATTTTTATTTTAGTAATTTGACTAATGAATGCTTTCAGAACATTATGCTTTGTGCAGTTTCTCCAAATATTCTCAAAGTTTCACCCGAAGGTAAGGGAATACGAATATACTTTTCATGGCATACAATCTCCGCTTTGTGGGTGGCTAACCAATCCATGCCTATGATAACATCAAAGCTACCAAGATGCATAGGTATAAGATCAATTGGGAAAACGTGATCATTTAAGTTCACCGTACATCCAACGATAATAGTGTCAATATCAATAGTGTTTCCGTCAGCCACTTCCACGTTAAACGGTTTATCTAAATATGTACGTGTTCTACCAAGGAAGCATTCAAAATCATATGAAACGAAACTCCTATCGGCACCAGAATCAAACAAGACAGATGCATAAGAGTTGTTGATCAGAAATGTACCGTTGACCACATCCTGGTTGGCTTGAGCAGCTGGAGCATTCAGTTGAAACGCCCGGCCTCTTGCCACCCTTTGATTGTTTCCAGTTAACTTTGGGCATTGATTTCTGAAGTGACCCACTTCACCACACTCGTAACAGGCTCTTGCCTGTGCTTGAGGTACCTGGCGAACAGGTACAGCTGGAATAGGTTGTGCAGGAGGAGCTGGCAGTGCAAGCGGTGCTTGTTGCATCCTTTGTGCTTGCGGTGCACTCCGACAGACATTCGCAAAATGACCAAACTTGCCGCAGTTGTTGCAGACGCGACATGGCAAATTTGGTGCGTGATGATATCGGCAGGTATTACACTGAGGAGTGTTCCCAATGAAATTCCTGGCAGTTGAATTGTTTGATGATTGCTGCGCAGACTTAGCAGCAGGAGCAGTGACCATGAAGTTCCTGGTCTTTCTCTTTTTGTTGCTGCTTTTGGATGAACTAGCAGCTTCAGACTTGACTTCAGTTTTGACTTCCTTTGCAGCAGTCTTGGTGTCAGTCTTCTTGTATCCTTTCCGAGTAAGTGTTCCATTCTTCACGTGATTATCAGTAAGAGTTGCAGATAATCGGATTGCAGCCTCAAGTGTTTTGGGATTGCTCCCGTAGACTGTATCCTGAATCTGTACCGGCAGTCCGCCGATATATTTCTCAATCGCCCTTTCCAAGGGTGTCACCATGTGAGGTACCAGTAAACTATACTCATGAAACTGAGTATTATAGATGACGTTCTCCCCGCTATCCTGCTTGAGCTCCCAGAACTCAGTCTCCAGTTTCCTCATCTCGCTTCGAGGACAGAATTCAGTGGTCATCAAGTTCTTGACCTCCGTCCACGTCAGTGCAAGAGCGGCATCCACTCCCCTAGTTCGTTTTTCCCCATTCCACCAAGTCAGTGCTCTCTTTTGGAAAACACTGGTGGCATAGCGAACTTTCAGATTCTCGGGACATTCGCTGTTGATAAATGTGTTCTCCATACTCTCGAACCACTGCAGCAGGCCAGTGGCTGATTCAGCACCCGTAAATTTCAGGGGGTTGCAGGAATTGAAGTGTTTGAAAGTGCAAGTTGTCTGGTTTGCACCACCTCTGTTCTGATTGAGAGTTTGATTGGCTTGAGTCAGTTGGTTCACCAATCCCGTAATGAGTGTTGCTAACTCTTGCATGCCTGCGTTGGCATTACTGTTGTTAGCCTCCCCATTGTTTGAATCATCTCCGTTGTGACGGCGAGGCATGTTTCTGAAGAAGTTAGAAACATGTTACTACCGTTCATAATAGAAATCATACAAACAATGGTCGAATGAGTTCATCTAAACAGTTAGGATTACATATAGGAACTATATTTTTCTCCTATCTGTCATTAAACTCATATCATAAGTAAATTTCCTAATATTATGCTAAGTGTCCTAATTGGTCATAACTAATATTATCTAACTATTCCTAAGTCCTATACAATCCCCACCCTATACCAACACTGACAACCTCCCGATGCAATGCAACAAGCTTATATATAGGGCATATGCAGAGGTAGATCGCAATCTCCCCACCACCGTCCCACCACCGTTCCATTGCACCACGATTATGTCCTTGTTAGTGTTTAGGGTGTATCATGTATCTCACCATAGTCTCACTTCACAACCCTTATCCCGGGTAGGATAATTTTGAGTGAAGTGATCTCCAGTTTCCCTTGGACAATTAGGTTCACCTAATGTCTAAGTTCACCTGACATGTAGGTTCACCTATTTCTAAGTTCACCTAATGTCTAAGTTCACCTGACATTAAAGTTTCCCCTAATTGTCTAAGTTCACTTAATTCTATGTTAATCCCAATGTCCACAATTATCAATGATGGTTCATATCATCACCAAGTGCTCTTATTGTCACTAAGTGTTCATATCCTCCCTATTGTTTATTCTCATCAAGTGTCCATACCCTCACTAAGTGTTAGTATCATCACTATGCATTTATATCATCTCTAAGTGTCTATATCATCACCCAAATCTACAGTCCATTACTAAGTGTTCGTATTGTTAGTTGATCCTATGCACCCTACGTGTCCAATCCGTATGTTTCATAAGTGAATTTATAAGTGTTTATCAAGTGTGATCATTCAAAGTGTCAATCCAAACCAACCTTAACCAACAGACCATCAACATCCATCTCACAATAATTCCTAGTAATATCCTAAGTCCCTGACACTGACAGACCCCCAATATACTACAAATGGTATATGTATAGGGCATATGTAGGGGTCAGTCGCAACTGCCCCAGCCACCGTCCCACCACCTTTGTAGTATACCACGAGTGTGTCCTTGTCTGGAGTTTATAGATCAAACAAATAATTCCTAAAGCAGATAATTCCTAAGCAGTTAATTTCCTAAGCAGATAATTTCCCAAACGGGTAGTTCCCACATTCTTCAATACTGACATCCACCTAATGTATCGTAAATGGTATATATATAGGGCATATGTAAGGGTCAGTCGCAACTGCCCTAGCCAACGTCCCACCACCTTTACGATACACCACGTGCATGTCCTTATCGAATCATTAGGGCACACGTAAGCAAGAAATTAATAAGCAGCATATATATATTTCAGATGTATAACAGGAGTTCAATTAACATGTAATAAACACATAAGCATGAAATCCTGAATATACTAACTAGTGTATGAATTTATTCATACTAGGGTATCCTACGGTTATAGACTAGGTCAACCATTTCTAGTAACCTAATTCCCTATAACCCAGGCTCTGATACCAATCTGTAACACCCCGACCGATGGCGGAAACGTCGGGATGCCACGAGGGATGTGTAGATTGTTCAAAAGCTCGTGGGCATCTAAATTAATCATCATATATCATTTAAGCAAACAACATAATTACACAAAAATCATGTTCATCATGAATCAATTACATCAATTACACAAAAGAATTAGTTAAACTAACTAAATTCAAATCGCCAGAAATTTAGTTATTTAACTAAGTCCAAGACCCTATATGATGATGTCCAAAATAGAAAAGATCCTCTCTTCATTCCTACTTGTCTCCATCACCTGAAACATGTAAGAAAATCAAGTGTCAACTACAAAAGTAGTTGGTGAGTAATCATAAGTTTTTATATTTAAAAATGTTTTAGTAAAATGAGTTTAGATTTTCATGCTTAAAATAGTTTTATAAAATGCTTTGTTTAAAACGAGTATAAAACTTATGATCTTCTTGAGAAAATCCATATGAATACCTGTATGAGATAATCCAACACACATCCACCAATTCAACAATCAAACACATACAAAATCACATAATCACATAACCAATCAGTCATAGCCAATCACAAATAATCATAATCAAACATAGATAATTAATCCACAACAAATCAACCAATCTCATCAATTATATTCTCAAATAATGTTCGTGACTATACATGATCATTTTGTAATTAACATAAGTTAAATACATGATTCATGGAGTGGTAGCTAACCACGTGACAATACATGAAGTCAAAGCAATTAACCGAAGTCAAAGGCAATGATTCACAGATGTGGAAACCATCCACGTGACAATACATGATATCAAAGCAATTAACCGAAGTTAAGAGCGATGATTCTCGGAGTTTGTGACAATACATGTAATCTTTGTTATTGACCGAAGTCAATAACAATGTTTACACAGATATAAGTTAATAAGAGATAATCCATAATAAATGATAATTTAATATTGTGAATATCATATTGATAAACAGGTATTAGCCTTGTGTTATCAAAATAATATTTGAATTTGGTATACATGCTTCACCTCCGAGTTTTAAAACAAAACAGTTTAAAGAAAGGGAGGTTATGAGAACTCACCTGAAGTCCTTAGTATATATGATCTTGTATTATGCGCGCTCGCGTAGATAACCCAAATCCACTCAAAGATCTGTAATTAGTGTGTTTCCTTTATCACCAATATTTATAAGTGTTTACTTTTACACTTGAAAGTATATTATTGACTTAGTTTAATTTCTCAAAGTTAAAATAACCGTTTATGGCTTCACTGGTCATCATCATTACTTGCACTTTAAACTTGTGTGTTTTAATCAAGTAATGCTTATAGTTTACCCACATGTAACCTTACATGTAACCCTCATAGTTGGTTAGAAAAAGTTAAGGGTATTAGTTATATATCTAACAATACATGCATGCATCATGAAATATAGTCCATCTTAATTTAGGTTATCAAGGATTGCATTCGAAATTTATTGGATCATTCCAGGTTACTTTCATAAAAGGTTCACGTTAAATAAAGCCTTATATTCTAACTTGAGTTATTAAGAAAAAGACTAAGTGGCAATTCATCTTTCATCTTGCATGCATGTATATAGATTCATCTTCAATTTGTTTACCCTTGATCTTAGTTGCATGTTTAGACTTAACCGCGTCTTGACCCTAACATGGAACCAGCGAACCTTTTGTGGATCCACCTTAGGTTCGTCCCAAAAATAAAAGGGTTCGGCTCACACGTGCAATGGTTCGGCCTAGGGTTCTCTCCTCACTAGGTTCGGCCAATTGGATTAGGGTTCGGCCAAGAAGAAACAACAGGGTTCGCTGCATCCTTGTTCTCAGGTTCGGGAGCCATGGTTCGTGGAAAGCAAAGGAGAGGTCGCCTGTCAAGGCTCGGCTCTATACAGGTTCGTTTACCAGAGGTCCGTGGCTCAGAAGGGTTCGTCTAGCTCTAAGGTTCGGCCATCTTGAAGACTAAGGTTCGTCTTACTAAGCTAATGGTTCGTCCAAGTAGAACAGGTTCGTCGCAGCAAAGAAGGTTCGCCATTTCCCTTAGGCTCGGCCAGGGTTCGGCTAACAGCTTCCCTAGGGTTCGCCTAAGACGGCTCAGGGTTCGCCCCTGTTGTGCTGCGAACCTGTAATATGCCATCAGCATCCTTTTGCTTCTAAGGCTGGAATATCAATACATGGTTCACACAAGTCGCTATTTGACCGATTATATGATATCTAAACTCCAACTTTGTTGAGAAATCGACCAGCCACTTACACCTACCGTTTATTAGTAAAACCCGAAAATAAACACGAAGATTTACCTCAAATGGTTGATGATACGTGATATGTTCTTGTACTTCCTTGTTCCTCTCGTTCTTGTGGTCGTTTAGGGCCAAGAATCTCGTGATTTCGTCAACAATCGAAGAAATTATGCTAGAGAGAAGTTGGGGTTTGAGAGTGTGACGAAAATTTGCTTCTAGAGAGAGAAATGGATGAGAAGAAATGAAGAAGATGAAGTAGGCTTCATTATTTATACCTCGCGTGTTTTCCCTGTTGCTCGGTCTCGTTTTTATCGCGATAAAATAAAATAAATGCTCGGATTTTAACGCAAAACATATTTAATACGCAAAACACTTAAATAAATGGGTTTTGTTTTAAAATAAAATGATTTTAAATAATTTATTTCGTAAAACGAATTCCGTTACGTTTCGTTAATTTAATTATTTAATAAATAAATTATTCAAATTCGTTTTAGGTTGTGATTCCTAATAAACGTTTTTAAGTTTTATTTAATAATTTAATATCGTGAGATCTTATTTAATTATCTCGTCGAAACGCGTTACTCGCGTACGTATTCGTAAAGATCGTCATCTTTGCGAATCCGACGCTCGTATCGTATTTCGATTTGATTTATTATTTATGGAATGTCGTTTCAGTATATTATCCTTAATAATTATATTCGTGTGAATCGTCACTCACGCGAATACATTATTAAGTTAACATTTCTGAATCCACATTCGCGTTTAAGTAATGTTCGTAACCTCACTTCGTGTAATTTAATTCCCATTATTTATCAAGTTTTATATTATCATTTCCCAAACGAAAACCAACTAAACCCTAGTCACTGACACATCCATGAGAGACCGAAATATGCATATGTATAGGGCATATGCAGAGGTAGATCGCAACCTCCTCTACACCGTCCCACCGCTATTTCGATAAACCATGACCATGTGTCCTTGACTACGTTTAGTAACCAGACTCTAACAAACTCCCAGTTCCATCCCAAAACCATTCTCAAACCAATAATCCTTCATCATCAGTAATAAGTAACTGCGATAAACACTACGGGTCTGTGTAGTTGAATCACAACTAAACTTCCCGTGGTTTATGCGTACAATAAATGTGCTATAACATGTATACCAGTACAGTGATAATATCAATAATGTAAGTCAACAATTTCATAATCATTCATAATAAATAAATCTCCGGTCGTAACAGTACAATCGTACGGATGTACGGACAACCGAAAGTACAGTGATGTTACAGTCTCCCCTAGTTAAAGGAATTTCGTCCCGAAATTCAACTTGGAGTGACCGTAGTAAATAAATGTGGGTACTTAAGCTTCATCTGATCTTCCCGCTCCCATGTGAATTCTGGACCCCGCTTCGATTCCCAACGTACTTTGACAATTGGAATTCTACTGCGTTTGAGCTTTTTAATCTCACGATCCATTATCTCCACTGGTCTCTCAACAAAATGCATGGTATCATCGATGCGTATGTCATCGAGTGGTACCTGAAGATCCTGATCGGCTAAGCACTTTCTTAGATTGGACACGTGAAACGTCGGGTGCACGTTACTAAGTTCATTAGGAAGTTCTAATTTGTAAGCAACCTTCCCGATCCGTTCAAGGATCTTAAAAGGGCCAACGTATCGTGGAGCAAGTTTTCCTTTCTTCCCAAATCGCACAACGCCTTTCCAAGGCGATACCTTAAGCAACACCAAATCATCAACTTCAAACTCTAAAGGTTTTCTTCGTTTATCCGCGTAGCTCTTCTGTCGACTGCGAGCAGCCAACAGATTGTCGCGAATCTGGCGGATCTTGTCAGTCGTTTCCTGAATAATCTCGGGACCAGTGATATGCGAATCGCCGACCTCGGTCCAACAAATAGGTGACCGACATTTTCTGCCATACAGAGCTTCAAACGGCGCCATACCAATGCTCGCGTGATAACTGTTGTTATACGAGAACTCAACCAATGGTAGATGGCTATCCCAGTTGCCACCGAAATCGATGACACAAGCTCTTAACATGTCTTCCAATGTCTGAATCGTTCGCTCCGTTTGACCATCCGTTTGGGGATGATAAGCGGTGCTAAGATCCAATCTTGTTCCAAAGGCTTCGTGAAGTGATTCCCAAAATCGTGCCGTGAAACGAGCATCACGGTCCGATATTATGCTTAAGGGAATACCATGTCGGCTAATGATCTCATCAATGTAGATACGAGCTAACTTCCGCACAGGGTAAGTTTCGCGTATCGGTAAGAAATGAGCCGACTTGGTCAATCTGTCAACAATTACCCATATGCTATCTTTACCGTTCGTGGTCCGTGGGAGTTTAGTAATGAAATCCATGGAGATATTTTCCCACTTCCACATCGGTATTTCTGGTTGTAATAACAATCCCGAAGGTCGCTGATGTTCGGCCTTGACTTTGGCACAGTTAAGGCACTTAGACACATACTCAGCAATGTCCTTCTTCATTCCAGGCCACCAGTACAAGCCCCTAAGGTCTTGATACATCTTGTCAGAACCCGGATGGATTGAGTAACGAGACTTATGAGCTTCATCCATGATCAGCATCCTAAGATCACCACGGTTCGGTATCCACAACCGATTCAAGTAATACATCAAACCATCATCTTTAGTTTCCAATAGTATTTCAGCCCCGCAAGACATCTCATTTTTCAAGTCATCTTGAGCTAATGAATGTTGTTGGGCTGTGAGAACATCATTACGGAGATTAGTGTGCACTTGGACACTATGGATCTGAGCTTGACTTTTGCGACTAAGCGCATCTGCTACTACATTCGCTTTACCAGGATGGTAGCGAATTTCACAGTCATAATCATTCAACAGTTCAACCCATCTCCGTTGTCTCATGTTAAGCTCTTTCTGATTGAGAATATGTTGCAAACTTTTATGATCAGTAAACACTACACACTTAGTGCCATAAAGATAATGTCTCCATATCTTCAAGGCAAACACGACTGCACCAAGTTCCAAGTCGTGTGTAGTGTAGTTCTTCTCGTGAATCTTCAGCTGCCTTGATGCATAAGCCACAACCTTTCCCCGTTGCATGAGAACACAACCGAGACCTAGGTTGGATGCATCACAATAGACTACAAAATCATCATTTCCATCAGGCAATGTCAATACAGGAGCATCACAAAGTTTCTGCTTCAGAGTCTGAAATGCCTCTTCTTGCTTTGGTCCCCACTCATATGGTTTATTCTTTTGAGTCAAAGAAGTGAGAGGGACAGCAATCCTGGAGAAATTCGATATGAACCGCCGATAATAGCCAGCAAGTCCGAGAAAAGATCGAATCTCCGTCGGTGTCTTCGGTGTACTCCAATTCTTCACCGCATCAATCTTTGCAGGATCCACGTGAACACCGTATTCGTTCACTATGTGCCCCAAGAATTGAACTTCCTTAAGCCAAAATTCACATTTAGAGAATTTGGCATACAGTCGCTCCTCTCTTAGGATCTCCAAAACCAACTTAAGGTGTTTCTCGTGTTCTTCCTTAGTCTTTGAGTAGATCAGAATATCATCAATGAATACAATCACAAACTTATCCAAGTATGGCCTGCAAACACGGTTCATGAGGTCCATGAAAACCGCAGGTGCATTGGTAAGGCCGAAAGGCATTACCAGAAATTCATAATGGCCATATCTTGTTCTGAAAGCAGTCTTGGGAATATCATCATAATGTACGCGAAGCTGATGATACCCAGACCTAAGATCGATCTTTGAAAACTGTAACATCAGTGCCGGAACCGTCATCGGAACAGTGATCGTAACAGTACGTGAATAGTAATCAGGTACAATTTCATGTAATTCAGTGTATTTCATGTTCATATCAAACCTCAGTATCATTTAATGCTAACAAAACAGTGAATTCACAGTCATTTCAGAGAAACAAGTTCAGAACACGGATTCTTGAGTCAGATAATTATCTGGCAACACAGAATCATCATGTGACTTATTTGTTAGGATCTTATTATGTATAAACGTATGTGAGGCTTTACAGAACAAAACAACACGAATGTCGTTACGTGAATGCTAAACCGACAGATTCTTCGTATAGGTGACGATCTGTACGAATAAATCTGAAAGTTAACGTTCTGAATGATATTCAATAATTAGAAAAACAATATTGAAAAGTGTAGTTATCGTCGTGTTTGATCGGGTGACGATTCGAACAAATACGCGCGATGACCGCGCGATTCGATTTAAACGTTAAACAAATATTTGGAAATTTAAATAATTAACAGATATTTAGTTAATTTATTAGGAATCACAATCTAAAATAAATTTTATAAATCTAATTTATAACCGAGTCGTTACGTTACAAAAACGACGCGAAAACGACGTTTCTACGCGAAACCACGCGAAACCGAACGAACCCGAACAAACCCGGGTATTTTACCACCATTTAAGATGGCAATTAATGCCATTTCCCTTCTCCAACAACCAGCCCTAAGCTCAAACTCGTTCACCCATTCTCTCTCTACTTTCTTTCACTAAACCACATCTTCTCTCTAAGAGTTCTTGATCAAATCTCAACCAAATTTCGTGATTTTGGTGTCAAAATCACCACAATTACTTGTAGAAATAGAAAGTACAGTAGATCTAAGCTTTCAACCAACCGATTTGAGGTAAATTCAAGATCTTTGTTCGGTTTTAAGGGTTTCAAAACCCTAATTTCGCACCTACTTACAAACCGGTTTAGGTCACATGAAAACCTTAGAGGAACACTCACTAAACCTTGTTAGGACATGTTGGAACAAGTGTTAGCACCATACTTAATCGATTAGTGAGGAAACAATGGCTGCCCTTTTCTTGTTCTCGACAGGCCGAATGGCTACTCAGTCAGCTAGCCGAATGAGCAGCAGTCCACCCCATTCGGCCGAATGGCACATGGCTTTAGTCGCCTGGAACTCCTTCGCCCGAAGCAGGCTCCTTCGGTCAGGTCTCATGCGGCCCTTATTCGGCCAGGCATTCATTCGGCCAAGTCTTCTTCGGCAGCTAACTCCTCATTCGATCGGCTCAAGCCATTCGCCACCCTCTCATTCGCAGGGTATCACACTCAGGCGAATAGCTCTCAGTCGCACCTCACCCATTCGGCCAACATGGCAGCATAACAAGCCTATTCGGGTTGAGTCTTATTCGGTCTAACCTAAACCACTCGGCCTTGATTATTAGGTTCATTGAGACGGGTTAAATGGTTATACATGGGTTTGGGGTGATGGGTTTGCATGGGAAATAACCAAGTATGTGTGTGTATGCACTATACGGTGTGGGCATGCATGGTTCGGGATTTCCTTTGTAAGTACACAATGACATTAGGGTTTCCCATAATAGGGGTTTCATAATTCAAATAAGGGCTATCAATATCTTTTGAGATTAACATTTGGGAATTCAAATAGGGAAGTCATGAGGATTAACAATAAAATTAGGAATTGAGTGTTGATG